>CM057823.1:24173909-24596409 GCA_030068075.1 Paguma larvata
TATTACGGTTATGAATGATTTTCCAGAAAAAGTAAAAAGGAATTAATGTGGAATACCAAACTTCTCATTGGCTTTGTCTTTTGATTCCATTTGACCATCAACAATGACATAAGACTTGGAGAGAACATTGCCTCGCTGAGTAATACTTAAATTTGTTTACCTTTGATGTATACAACTTCATTGTGCTTTTTTGGAATGACTCTAGCAGCCCATAAACTAATGCTTTGCAAAGCCTAAATACAAATGTTTGAAACCTATATTAGAAACACTTTCTTTTATATCTTCTTATGATTATATCCTCTTATGATTATGGGCAGAAAATAGGTTGTTGTTTTTTTTAACAAATTACACATTTGTGACCTTTGCAGTATATAATCAAAACTGAAAACAGCAAAGAAAAAGCTTGGAGCTGATTAACTCGAATGCTGCTTTTTGGAAGCACTACTAGAAATTATTAGTGCACAAATATCTTCAGTGAAGGTTCCTCATTTACAGGACAATCACCATCTATGTTTATTAATCATTTTAAGACTAAGAAGAAATAAGGGCAGGGACTTCTTTCTCCATAAAACCATCATATTATAGTAGCTAGCTTTTATAAATTCAATTCTATTTATCAAGATCTGTAAGGTGTATCATACTTGGTTAAAAAAATTTTTTTCCACAAAGATTGAGTTCCTTCAGTTCTGCCTGATTCATTCACTCTTTTAATTAGCCTGAGAAATTCATAATTTACCAAAACTAAATGAGGCAATTAGCCTTCTGCTTTCTTTCATTTCAAAAAGAGTAACAAAGGCTTGAATCACTGCCCCTGGCATTACCTACAATTATTTCCAATTCACTTTTCTCATGCCGTAATAATGGCTAATCAGAATGGTTAATCATAAAAAAGCCAAGCAAAATTCATTATTAAATGAGCCAAGATAATCAGATGGAACCACTGTATAAATGTGTCATTACACACATTTTTCCATGTTCTGGGACTCAGCATTTTTCTAAAGGCAAATTTGGTCGTTTCAGTCATTCTGCTACCTAATAGCAGCAACTATACTGTCACCCAACCAACTCCTAGGCAGTGAACCATTATTCTGGAGGTAAAAATAATGAATCAGTAAGATATCAGTCAATCTAATCACACTATAGGATCACAACCTATTGTATTCAACTCGGACCTTTTCAAGTTCAAGAGGCTATTATGATATGATGTCCAAGGTCGATGAGAGAAAAGTTGCTCTTTACCGCATCCCCGATTATCCAGCACCAGGAGATCTGGGGCAGCTGGAGTCAAAGACTCAGTACAGCTAGTATTTGAAGCTAAGCCCCATTTGCCCGTTAAAACTATTTTTTTAAGCAAACTTTCCCAATAGACCTAGAAGGGGGAACAGGGACTTCGTGTGATGACTGCCTGCTCAGAACCAAAACACCAAAGCATTTTGTGGCGTGGGTCCCTAAAGGAAGTTGTTGGTATGTCCTCAAGCACAAGAATCTCTGTGCAAAACTCTGGTTCCTCTCCTAAGAAAGGAAGACGGTTTCTTTTTCCAACAACAACAACAAAAAAGAACCATCCCGCGACTTACTCATTTGTAATGACAAGAAGAGAAAAAATGACATGAGCAAGAATATTACAAGATCTTCTTATTTTTTTAAAATAAAACCAGCCTCCTTTCAGTGACATTTCAAAGAATCACAAATGTTTGTACTGGCTGAAATCTGTGTGAAAACCTGGTGGCACATGCACAAAAGTAGGTGAAGTTGATGTGAGTGCGTGAGTGAAAACACTGGAAAGCTTTATCTTACTGATTCTGCCAAATGAAAAGATCTGGAAAGAGAATCAAGTCGTGTATATTTGAGCCTTCCCTATCGGTTTTCTTCTGTGGCTTAGAAGAAAAAGATATTTAGTGACTTTATGAAATTATAAATGTATGTAAAATTGGAAAACCTGATTCCTACCTTAAAAAGTAACGATATAGAGTTTCAGCGATTTTCAGAGTTGGAGACTCAGATGTTTGGTCCTTTTCTCCAAGCAATAAAGTGAAGGTCCTCTTGTGAGCCTTAGACATTAGCTATCTCTGAATGGCTGACTTTAGTCCTTCTGGGGCTAGAGGAAACATGAAAAGTTCTTTAAACACACAACGTGTAATCATCACAATAAAAAAAAAAAGGAAGGTTCCACATAAATGGTATCCCTGCTCTCATAAGGAAAAATAGTCTTTTGATGCTTATTATTCTAAATTTAAGGTTAGAACTTAATGCAAAATAAGAATTTTTTTGTGGTAGGTGTGAAGAAAAAACAAAACTTTTACTTGGATTGGTTTAAAATGATTCAGTATAATTATTCATAAATGCTCCCTCTCTCTGACTGTTTTGCTCCTCCATTTCCTAAAGCAGAGGAAGTTTTAATAAGATATTAATAGAAGAGAAAGTATATATATGTTCTACTTGAGAAAATGTTAAGCATAATAATTCTTCTAAGCCACAGATCTCATTTCTGACATGGAATTTCAGTATTCAAAGGAGTCATATGAGAATTTCTTAACAGCTACAGACGTAAAAGTCAGTAGGGCCAGACAAAAAGAATAATGTTCGAATTAGCAGGTCAACTCATCTCTGCCTTAACATTTGTTGGCTGAATACAGCACACGTAAATTTCACGGAAAACATAGAAAGGTTTATACTTAACTCCTCCCTTAACCTTGCCGTTAATCTTGCAGTGGTGTAAAGAAGCCTTGATTAACGATAGCCATGCTGTAGGTTTGCTCATTAACGGCTTTGTTGTGCATTCTGTGGCTCTGTGTATTTTGTCTGCCGTTGTACAGGAGTTCAAACCCATTGGTACCGCGCACAACAGAAGGGCCCAACCTTTTGTTGCAGCAGCAAACATTGATGACAAAAGACAGGTAGTGAGCGCTTCCTATAACTCACCCATTGGGCTCTATTCAACTAGCAATATCCACGACGCACTTCACGGACAGCTGCGGGGTCTCATTCCTAGTTCACCTCAAAAGTAAGTATCCAACTCGCCTTCTGGCCACCATGCTCTTAACAGTGACAGTACGGTTTCTTTTCCTTTCCAAAGTCCAGCTCTTGCTGTTTTATTTTTACTTTCCTGAAGGCACAGTCAGATTTTTAGTTTAAAGACAAGCATCTAGAACATGGCTCTAATGTTCTGAAGTCCAGGCTGCCAGTCCTGAACACTTAGTGAACGGAGGCTTAAAACGAAGAAATCGCTCGGTCCATCATCCCCCTTCTTAGTCATGTCAATATTTGGTGGTAAATAATCTTCTTTGTGCAATTATCATTCATTTACTTTTATCTTAAAAAAAAGCAAAAAAAAAAACTATCTTCCACTGAGGAACTTTTTAACCCTTTGTTTTTACAGGATGTGAACTACTTTGAACACAAGCACAATATTCGGCCCAAACCTTTCATAATCCCAGGCCGAAGCAGGTCATAAACTCTGAGATTGTGACGTCTGGAGAGCATGCTACTCTAATAAATCCTTACTAATCCCTAAGAAGAGTAACACTTAGGTGCTTGGAGTGACTCTGCTCATTTTGAACCCTGTTTCAAAAGCAAAAGAAACACACTCACTTTTAGCAGAGAACAGTAGGCAACTAACCTCCATTTCTGAGAGTAAATATTGATCAGATCATAGAGCTGTGAAATGTTAGGCAATCACCACATATATTTATAACTAATACCCCCACTGCTCTGAGGGTCCCATCCAGAATGTAGTGACCTTTGAGACAGGTGGATGTACCCCATTCCCAGGGCAGGAGAGCCCAGCCCTCAGGAACAAACATGGAAACCAGCACCTCATCAGGAGCAAGGAAGCAGGTGGGGCCCAGTGGGAACACGGGTGCAGCTTTCTGTGTCTGACGGGCTGCGAGCAGCCCACCTCAGCCCCTATTTCTCACGGCACCATCAGCCTGCTCTGTCATCCCACTCGTACTAGCTCTTACATAAAAATAAACCTAGGGGCACCTGGGTGGCTTAGTCGGTGAAGAGTCTGACTTCAGCTCAGGTCGTGATCTTCTCGTTCATGAGTCGGAGCCCCACACAGGGCTCTGTGCCGACAGCTTGTAGCCTGAAGCCTCCTTGGGATTCTCTCTCTCCCTCTCTCTCTGTCCCTCCCCTGCTTACGCTCTCTCTCTCTCTCAAAAATAAATAAACATTTTAAAATATTTTTAAAGAAAAAAGACAAATCTTCATCCTTATGGACACTTGCAGAGAAAGAGAGGCCACTTGGAAAGGAACTTTGCCACACGGAGGAGAGCAGCATAAGGAAAGAGCTGGGAGAGAGGACAGTATGTTGGTTCCCCTCATGGATGTAACTGTGTCCACCCTGCAGTAAGGATGAGCAAGCTCTTCAGGGCTGTCTGTCAATCAGAGAAACAGATCATCTTCGGTCAGATGATACTTTTCAAATAAATATCTTCTCTAGAAATTGTACTCCAGCTGAGGGGGGAGAAATTAATGCCCCGTGTGGGCACATTGGGAAAGAGTGACTTTAGGAAACCTCAGACCCATTCCCCTGACCTCAGCTACATTAGTCAGCCCAGAGGAAGGAAGTTGGCAGTTAAGATTATTGAATAATGATCTATATCCAGTGTCACAAACTAGCACCCATCCAACTTACAGAGGGTGTTTTATGTAACCCTTCTGTTGTTAAAAAAAAAAAAAATGAACTTAAGTAAATGCCTTAAGATGGAACACCTACTCTCCATCCTGTCAAAACGCTGATCACTTCCGATACCTGGCCCATTTTCATATACGTTTAACCCTGCTAGCCCCTGGGGGCGTCCAAGTTTATGATACCTGCTCTGGATGGTCACTCATCACTTGATATGTGACCTGTGATCTCCTTGTGCAGGCCTTTCCATAAGCTGGAGTCAGGGCCAGAGGATTATCTCAAAATAAGCTGGCCGATTTTGTGGTGTCAGACTCGGACAGAAGCAGTAGAGTGGACGAGCAGGAGAGGAGGCTAAAAAGGCAGGGACGACCGAATACATCTTCCCCCACTAGAATGAGCGCCATCTATCTTCCCAGCACCTAGAAACAAGGCTGGGACAGACCTAAGGCTCCATAATGTTCTTAGATAAAGGAACGAAGTCCTAAGAGCACCTAATAATACTTTGGTGGCAAGAAGAATCCAGAGCTACCACCCTACCTCATACATGCAACTCTGCACAAGCCTGTCTTTACTTCGTGGATCCCCGGCCCCCGTTCTGTTTTCTTGTATATCTTCTCCCTATTCTTCCACCCTCAACAGTTTCCCAGCCCCTCCCCCAAGATCATAACACTAGATTAAGAGTTAAAATGCTATGTTACTATTGAATAAATATATATGCACCTTTCTAAAGAAGCAGAGTAAAATTAATGTACTTGCATTCTTTTGAGGTCGGTTTAAGTTCACTAGTCCAAACCCTAGGACTTTAGGAGATGAGTAAAAATGATACATCAGAGTAACCCAGATCTTGCCTTGGCTAAAGACCAGTAACACATTTAATTTTATAAAAATTCAGAGAAAGTCAGAGGGATTCAGGTAGCTAGTGGCCTTCTTTTATATTTTCATTTTAACTCAAACATGGTAATAGCAACAAGCCACTCACAATTTTCTTATTGTACGGTGCCTTTCAATAGAGCTGAATTTGGGAGAGGAGAGAGGAGAAACCAGGACAAAAGGGTTTGCTTTAAAGACAGGTACTAGGGGTGCCTGGGTGGCACAGTCGGTTAAGCATTTGACTTTGCTTCAGGTCATGATCTCACAGTTTATGAGGTCAAGCCCCACATCAGGCTCTCTGCTGTCAGCACAGAGCCTGCTTTGGATCCTCTGTCCCCCTCTCTCTGCCCCTCCCCTGCTCATTCTCTTGCTCCCCTCCCCCCCACAAATAAACTTTAAAGACAGGTACCAGCACACAAATCTTAAAGAATTGTAGAAATGCCTCTACTATCTTTCCTTTCCTCCTGTGTCCCCTCACTATTTGTTCTAGCTTCTGAATTTCTGGTTCTTACCAAATGATTCTTCATCGAGGTGGAATTTTAGGAGGCTATACACCAAGCTACAGCCACACCATCAATGAACAACGTTTTAATCAGAAGTAAGTGGGAGATGCTAAATTTTTCATATGTTAATCTCCCTAGGGCCTTACTGCTAGTTATGGTTCTTTTAATTATTTTATAAATGAAGCATATTAAAAATCTGTATTTTCATGGGCAAATATGTAAACTTCTAAAGCCAAATTTATACTTAAAAATATACACAAGGTATTTTATAGATCCAAATGATAAAATAGAATCCTGTGAGTGTTTCTGGACAGCTCACTTCCAGAAGTTCATCCCCAAAAGTCTGTACACAGGCCAGGGAAACTAGTTCTCTGTCTGATGATATGGAGGCATGAAGTAACTGAGTGTATCGTCAAGCTTACACGGGCCAAATCACTAAGTCAAAGTCAAGAAATCTCATTAATACTTACCTTCCCAGGTCACAGGAATAGGTCACGGTGACCCATGATACTACCCCCAGTGACTGGAACTCATGGAAACTATTTACTTAAAGCATCAGTTCAAGAGATCTTTTAAAACTGTCCCAAAAATTTATGAAAAGGTCATTCTTGTTTGCTTAGGGTTTATTTCTTATGTATTCGATAACCACAGCCCCTATATAGAATGATAAAGAAATCAGGCAACAGAAAATACAATCTTTGCTTAAATACAATTATGTATGCAAGCATGCTATATACAAGAACATTAACAACAAAGATTACTAATTACAACTACAAAATTAGGCCTACCTGGAAGTTCTGATTGCTCATAGCTTATCTATCTACTGTCTAGCTCTATGCCTGCACACAGTAGTATCAGAATAGTTATAAATGCCTGCTGACAAGGTTCGCCATTTTAAGCCCAACTTTGCCAAGATTTAACTCGGTGTTTCAAATCTAAACATTACAATTTAATATGCTTCGTTGCACTTAGGTCAAATCAATATAATCCTGGGTAACTGCACAGTAACTGAAAATTTACTTTTATTCTTTTACCAATGACGGTCAATTTCAGGAGGGAGGAGACTGTCGAGCCTACAAAAATGATAAATAAGCCACTCGGCATTTTGTAGGTGATTAGCCAGTTTACAGACTGGGTTTTAAATAAATAGGCTCTCGACAGCCAGGAAGTGAAGAGCACATCCACGTGTACTCGCCTCATTTAGATCATGCAGGTGTTTGAACTGGATAACACCACACACAAAAATTTTAAATCCATTTAGTGACATGAGTAGTCCAGACTAAACAGGCTACAACATTGATATAGTCAGGAAAATCAATGCCCAATATCCTTCTGGTTTTTTGCCCTCTGTATGGAGCTAAAGTTAGCATTAGTAGCCCTAGAGACTAAAGGCAAGAGCCGTACCTAAGCCCTAGGAGAAAACGGACTTTGAGATAAACACATCATAGAAACTGTTCTCTGTCTTGAGTTTACAGCAACACTAACCTGCAAGCGTGATAGAAATTTACAAATACTAGTATTTCTTTTGGTTGAGTCTTAAATGATTGTGTTTTAAAAAATAACAGTACATTCGATTTTCTTGTAAAATGCATTTCTCATGCTACACTTAGAATGCATGTAGAAAAAGTACTTTTTAGTCACTGGCATGTAAGTTGTGACTAGCCTCCTATCCGGATTCGAAGAGAATATGAAATCTCCCTAGCTGTTTTTAAAACTGCATGACTGGCCTTTCTCATGTTTTAGCAAGTCCCCTCAATTGGTCTTGAAAAGGAAATGAAAAATATGCATGGAAATATATGTGTACCTCCAAACTGTTACATGAAATGACTACATATGATGCCCTAGGTAGTATCCAAAGAGTCCAAGGCCACCTTATTTTCCCTCTAATCAATTAATTTCAAGGTGATAAGCATTTATTAGCTATTTCTCGAGCCTGTATTAAATCACTGAACGATTTTTTTAAAGTGCACTCTTCACAAAATTAAAGCATGAAAGTAGAAAAAGTTAAAATAGTAACAACAAATTTTTTATACTTACAAAATAGCTTTCAAACATAATCTTTATCATAGAACTTACAGTTGCGGGTTCCTACTTTCTGAACGCATAACCGCATTTCTGAACCATGCTTCCTATTCTGAAATGTTTAGCCTAAATATCTGATTGGATTTCATGCTGCAAAGTCAGTTACTATTTGTGAAGGATCATTCATTAATGTTTTAATTTTAAACACTGCAGCTCATAAAGGCAAAAGGACATCCAGCCAATGTAATTTCCCTGCATCATTTGTTTGTGATGTTGGCAAGTTTAAAATTGTGCGGCCTATTTCTAAAAAGTACGGCTAGTTCCATCTTTTCTACTTTACATACAACTCTACGTGTAACCCACAGCTTAACATATTGCCGAGAACAGAGCCAAAAAATGCAATATCACCTGTACTTTTTAATTCTCTTGAACTTTTTTCAATCGTGAATTTTTAAATGCCTTCCCTTTTTAAAATATATTCTAGCCAGAAATAAACCTTTCGTTTGAACTTGATTGAATTCACTTCTTACTTTCTGTCTTCAATTCCTTTTAACCTCTCTGTACTTGTTCTCTGTGTTCTCCTGTCTGGATTTTCTGATTCCTGTGTCACCTCTCTGTGTCACGTGGTCATTAACACAGTGGATGCAGTACTCCGTCCGGTATTGACGGTGGCAGTGGACGTAGCACCCCATCTTCTGTCAGCACTCTTAGTACTATTTGCCCAGGTGACTTGAAAGTTGCTGCTAAGATGGCCCCTAACATTCCTTTGGAAATGGAACTTCCCGGTGTGAAGATTGTACATGCTCAGTTTAATACACCTATGCAGTTGTACTCAGATGACAATATTATGGAAACACTTCAGGGTCAGGTTTCAACAGCTCTAGGGGAAACACCCTCAATGAGGTAATATGAGTCTTTTTGAATGATGGGCGTATTAATTAAACACATGGGCAATGTCAACTTTACTCGTGTCTTTTAACGTTGTCTTAATTGGAAGAAAGTTATGTGGGAAGCTTTCAAGAGAAAAATACGAAGCATGTATTGCAAATATCTAGACTAAAGATAAAACTGATTTCCAGAATGAACTAAGTAGAGCTTTATGTGACAAATCGCAATAAAATGAAATCATGGAAGGACCAAATGTGTATATCTCTTGAAAAGCTACAATGTTCTTTACAAATGTCTGGTACAAATACTTTTCAAAAGTGATTTATGATCTAGTATACTCTATGCTTCTCCTTTGGAGGTCAAAATCTGGGAAAGGGATGGGAGGTTCAGAGGGATTGTAAGAGATGACACCTCTTCTCTCTTTTAATGATTCCTTATGGAGAGGTAATTATTTTTTCATTTGGAATTTTTGCCATGAATAAGGTTTGAAAAGCTCAAGCTAATAATGTAAATATTTAACTTCCATTGGTCTCTTATTTTGACTAATTTCTTCATTATGAATATTTGTTCAAAGCACTTTTGCCATCTTTTTTGATTAAAAAGATTTATTATAAGATAAACCCTTATTACTTCTTTCAGTATTACATAACCACTTTTTATAAATTAAAGTTTTATAATGTTTAAGAGTACTGTGTAACAATTCCAAAAAATATCTCTTGGAATGAATACAATGAGATAATAATCTTGTCATGTACCTCAAAGATTTGGAATTTCAGATGTATAAGATGATGATTTTCAAGTAGGATATAAAAGAAAAGTATGTGCAGCAACTATCTTTTGTAGATAACGCAATTAAATGACATAAAATAATAAAGCATTTAGTACCTGATATTTAGTATTATTAGTGAGGCATTTTTCTTATATTTGAATTGTATTTGTAAAATATTAAAAATAAAGCTGCTATCATTGTTAGACGTGAATTATAATGTGGCTATTAAAAAGCATAAGGTAGTCAATATAACTGGAAGTCTCTACATTATGTACTTTCACATACGAGTTGAATATCTTCAATTTATAAGCAAAACGATATCTTTGTTGTTTTCAGGAGTTAACAAATTAACCTTAAAAACAAAATGAAACCATACCTTTCAGTTTAATATCAGAAGTGAATCTGGATTTTTTGACCATTTTAATGACTGAGCATAATCAAACTGGGGTCACTCCTGCACTTCCTACCACATGTATGTTGTCTTTTTTATGAGAAAAGTTCATTTTGTTCACATTATAATTATATATCCATGAGACACGAGTGTTATTTTTTTAATTGCTATTCTCTAACAATCACATTTAGTTGCCCTCCAAAGTATTCTGCCAGATGGAGAAGTGCTGATGTGACATAATTTAATGACATCTGCAAGGTGACCCATGTGAATTCATATCATATTTTTAACTGTCATAGAGATCAACTTGAAAATACAGAAGCTTTGTTCAGGACTTACTGCAAATAGAGTGCTCATTGCTTATTCATGTCTTGTGGCTTCTTGCACATCCCGTGTGTCACGACGCTCCTGACACTGCTTCACCCGCTGCCCTGTGTTTCAGTGAACCCGTAGCCTCCGTACCCCCCCAGTCAGATGTGTACCGGATGCTCCATGACAATCGGAATGAACCTACTCAGCCTCGCCAGTCGGGCTCCTTCAGAGTGCTCCAGGAATTAGTGAATGACGGCCCTGGTGAGCAGCCACGAATGTGTGCTGGGACAGTATTGATGGAGGCCGTCAGAAAAGTCACGGGAGGGTAGGACATACTGGGAATGAAAGTCTAAAAATTTATTCAATTCAGTCATCAAATGAATCTTTCCTCAGGGAAGGATTTGGGTGGTGCCTGGTTTAGGAAAGGAGCTTCCAGAAGGTACCCAAGTACCCACCAACTTGGTGATAAAAGAGCACCAAGACAAATTCCCTCCACAGTAATCAAGGGGTTACTTCAGCTTCAAAATCATAAATTCCAATTTTCAATGGATATTGCAAAATTTCTCAGCCTCCCGCACCCTCCGGGATATCATTATCATCATCATCAAAATTTTTAAACAACACTGAAATGAACCCTTCTCTGTTCCGAACCCTGTGCTAAGTACTTTGCATACTTGACCATTTAATCCTCACAATAACCTGTGCGATATGAACTATTATTTTCTCTGCTCAACAAATGAGAAACTGAGGCACAGACACAGTGGATTTGTACAGAGATGCAGCCAGTAAGGGGCAGGCTGAATCTCTAGCCATCCCTGCTGTCCTCAGGGCTCACACTCTTACCAATGTTTTTCCATCAACAAAAGATACACTATCCTTTAAAAAACTGCACAAAAATGCAAAATGCCCCACTGGATTAGCTAATATTTTTTTAAAAAAGAAAAAAACAAGTGTTGGTGAGCATGTGGAAAAATTGGAACCCTTGTTCGTTGTTGATGGGAATGCAAAATGGTGCAGCCATCGTGAAAAACAGTATAGGGGTTCCTCAAAAAGTTAAACATAGAATTACCATATAATCCAACAATTACATTCTTGGGGTCCATTCCCAAAGAACTGAAAGCAGGGATTCAAACAGATACTTACACACCAATGTTCATAGCAGCATTACTCACAATAGCCAGAGAGGGAAAACAACACATTAGTCTATCGCCTGATCAATGGATAAACAAAATATGGTCTGTCCACACAATGGAATAGTATGCAGCCTCAAAAAATGAAATTCTGATACATGCTGCAACATGGATGAACCTTGCAAACATGGTTTGAGTCAAACACGGAAGGATAAATATTGTATGAGTCCACTCTTCTGAGGTCCCTAGAATAGACAAGTCATAAAGACAGAAAGTAGAATAGAGATCACCAAGGGTCTGGGAGGAAGAGAGAATGGGCAGTTACTATGCAATGGTACAGGGTTTTTGTTTGGATGATGAGAGAGTTCTAGAAACAAATCATTGGTGATAGTCGTACGACCTTGTGAATAGACTTATTGCTACTGAATTACCCATTTTATTAATTTTTTTTAATTTTTTTTTAATGTTTATTATTTATCTTTGAGAGAGAGAGAGACAGACAGAGCATGAGCAGGGAAGGGCCACAGACAGAGAGGGAGACACAGAATCCGAAACAGGCTCCAGGCTCTGAGCTGTCAGCACAGAGCCCGACGCGGGGCTTGAACTCGGGAATGGTGAGATCATGACCTGAGCCGAAGTCGGACGCTCAACTGACTGAGCCACCCAGGTGCCCCTGAATTACCCATTTTAAAAGGGTTAAGATGGTCAAATTTATGTTATGTATATTTTACCCCCGTAAGAAACAGGAAAAAATGCAAAAAGGTCTTTGCTCTTTGAGCATTTTATAACAGCTCCCTACAACGACGACGACAAATTTTAACTAATTCTGGTTTGTAAGGCCCTGCTTCAGAACAAGTTATACTTGAACTGATCCTACTCCTTTTGAAGTGAGAGTACCCGTGCAACTTAAGAATTCCTTAAGTTAAAGTGCACACCTTAAAATAGAAGCAAAGTAAGATCTAGCCAGTAGCCAGCTGTTCCCTTGCCATAAATGGAAACACTTTGTTTTTCAGATGACCGTCCTGCTGGAACTCGGAGTGTGAGAGCTCCAGTTACAAAAGTCCATGGTGGCCCTGGCAGCACACAGAAGATGCCACTCTGTGACAAATGTGGGAGTGGCATTGTGTAAGTCTCATTTTTAACCCAGGAATTCACTATAAACTTTGGTATCCGTTCTCTTTTTTCTAGTCAGCAACTTGAAATATATCCACAACATTTAGCACATTTGATCAGAATTCCTACCATGTATCCTAAAATTGGCATATAATGCGAATTGGCAATCTGACTTATAATTTTGTAATTTTCTCATAAAAAATTGTCCTAGTAGTATATTTGAAAAATCACGTCCAAGAATCATAATTTCACTCAGAAAGCCCTCCCTTGGTTAATATAGAGTCTTTAAGTACTTTCTTTCCTGTATAAACTCAGGGAACCAAATACTAAGGTCATCACGTTGTTCATTAAAACACATTATCTTTACTCGGTTTCTTAAGTTGCACAAATATTGAAATATAACTTTTAAAAATACAGTCGGCTTCCATTTCAAGGGCCCTTATGTTTGAATGGCCACCCTTGCTAGTTCAAGTCCTCCAGCGAACCAGGTCATTTCAATCTCTCCGCTGCAAATGCCACACGTGACCACTTGTCCGACCCCTTTATTCTGTTCCTCTACTCTTACTCACACGAGGCACCATCGGTCCGGTTTTCCAGGATTCATCCCAGGAGGGCAGTGAGGGCTAAGCCTGCGTAGAGCACTCTGGGGACTCAACAGAGCAGAAAAGATCTCATAAAATACAAGAGTTTATAATGGTACCAAAAGCAGTTAGGGCACCCAAGCTGGAGTAAACTGCTTTGACAGTAGAGATCAGTCCGCCCACCCACGGCAATCCCATCTCTGCTCTTGGGTCTGCGTTCTCCGTGCCCCACAGAATAGAGGCTGCACCACCAGCACAGAACGCAGTCAGAGGGACGTCTAGCCCTGCAGGCAACCTTGGTCACAATGAGAATTCTGTGCAGAGGTGTTAGTCTTGTTTAGATCATGTTTTCCTCTTTCAAAGAAACAATCAGCAAAGATCATGAGGTAAGATCCCAGAACTTTTGTAGAAACGACTTGTTTGAAAACTGACAAATATGCACCCATCAACGTGAGCGAGAAACACGTGATGTGTTACTGTGGTCCTCGTGGATCTAGCCGACAATGACATCGGTTTCACAGCCGTGCTGGTTTTATGGCTGGAGGCTGTTTCCTGAGTGTGAGACAGATAACACCCGCCTCCCTTCCTATCATGTTTTCGACTGTGTGTGTGTGTGTGTGTGTGTGTGTGTGTGTGTTTACTTGATCTCCCTTTTCTCCACAGTGGTGCTGTTGTGAAGGCGCGGGATAAGTACCGGCATCCGGAGTGCTTCGTGTGTGCCGACTGTAACCTCAACCTCAAACAGAAGGGCTACTTCTTCGTGGAGGGGGAGCTGTACTGCGAAACCCACGCCAGAGCTCGCATGCGGCCCCCAGAGGGCTACGACACAGTTACTCTTTATCCCAAAGCTTAACTGAGTCTCACACAGACCCGAGCACACACACCCTCACGCGCACTTAACACAGGAAGACATCGATGGCTTTGGGCAGAAGTATAGCAAACCGTTGACTCTAAATCTAAAACCAAGGCTTTTAGACGTTTATCGTATTGTTGCTGAAGAAAAGGAGTGGGAGACAGACGCCTGCTGTAACTGTATGTGTAAACATACATTTAGCTATGTTTTGCAGCTCTTTTTCTCTCTGGGGCTAGCAGTAACTGAATGACATTTAAAGCAATAATTTTTTTGTATGTCCTACTCCACAATTTACATTTGTATTATGACATCAAGATATTTGGGGAAGTCTAATTATCTTTCCTCAACAAGCTGTTTTTGCAATTGTAGTAAATACCAAATGACAATCTTCTATTCTAACACAAGCTGCAGTTGTCTGTTACTGTTTTAACTATTATAGTGCATGTCAGAAAGAAAGTCCCTAGATTTCTCTAGTTTCATATTCAAACAATTATACCACCAGGTGCAACATACATAATAAATACATAAAATATTTTTAAAATACCTGATGAAGTGGCACTCAATGAATTCAAATAAATCAACATTCCAACGAGAGGCCCAATCATATCTTGACACGTATACTAACTACTCAGGTATTTTAAGAAAAATGTGGCTTAGTTTTTGTTAAGTCTTTCACTCTTTCTTGTAAGCCCACAATTACTGCTGATAGGAGGAAAATTTAAATTCGCTGATTAAAGATAATTCACTCCCTTTCCATTAAAACAGTTGCTTATGCTTTGAAATGGTCTCTTTCATTCTAAATGCTTCTTTCAGACGAACTATTCGGTCAAATTCAAGGCTTAGACCTCCCTCAAGGCTGTCTCTTCATGCCCTAAATTTCACCACTGCTGCCTCCTCCTTCCCAAGACGGCATCTCCAAGAGGGGACAGTTTCAGGACCCTCGAGAGGAAGGGAGGGGCTGCTGGCCTCCTGAGGCCCTATTGTACCCACTGCTAAATAAAATCCCTGGTTTCACTTGTGGTTTGTTTCCTCCACATGGCCGGCAGCAGGCAACAAACCAACCTCCAGCACCATCTCCGGAAATCTCAGCTCAGCCTTCCCTGGAGTCATGGATCCTTTGCATCTCAGACGTGAACTCCATCTGGCCCCTGGCTGTTTTGTCACCTTGCCTCTCACTATGGTGGCCACGTGGCAATGTCCTTAACTTATATGTCTTACCTACTTCCTATGCTCCTCACTGGGGATATGTGGGAAGCTTCTGAAACGGTCCCCTCCACATATAAACCAAGGCTAAGTGGCAGAGTGGGGAGGTGGGGAGGTAGGGATTGTCTGTCTCACCCCCTGGTCACAAAGTCATCTCTGCCCTATTACAGCTGCTGCCAATGGGCCTGGAGCAGGTAATCTCCAATGGTCTTAAATGGAAAACAGGGCACGTGTTGTATGGCTCTGGGATTCTCCCAAACTTAACCAATTATTTCTGACTTTGACCTGTCTAAGGTTTTGATCTAGTGAGAGAAGCCAGAACACCAGCCTGGCCCCTTAGACATTTGCGATTGCAACTGGAACGCCTGCACCACAACAAATTCATTAACAGAGGCATTCAGATAAAATAAATAAAAACCCAGAGATCTAGGAAATGAATGTACCCAAAGTAGATTACATATTTTTCAGATGTTATTTTAAAATATTTTGGTCTGGGGTGCCTGGGTGGCTCAGTCAGTTAAGCGTCTGACTTTGGCTCAGGTCATGAGCTCACGGTTCATGCGTTCGAGCCCCGCATCGGGCTCTGTGCTAACAGCTCAGAGCCTGAAGCCTGCTTCAGCCTGTGTCTCCCTCTCTCTCTGCCCTCCATTCATTCTCTGTCTCTCTCTCTGAAATAAAATAAAACATTAAAAGAATTAAAAAATAATAAAATAAAATAAAATATTTTGGTCTGGGAAGGACATAAACTTAGAAAATTGGAAGCTATAGAGCAAATAAATGGTAACTGACTTAGAAAACTCAAGAAAGTTGAAATGCAAAGCAGCAGTGGAGAAAACTGAAAACCAACCAATATACCCTCCAGAATCTTGCCACGGTATGGAAAGTATCGGCGCTGGCATCTCTGGACTAGGGGATAAAGGTGAAGTGGCTATCGTGAGGAGCAAATAGAAGCTGTCTGAGAAATATGTAATCCCCACAGCTGTCCCCTCTTTTATAGCTCATGGCCCTTTCCAGTGGAAGTCCTCTAGGTATTATCTGTAAAAAGTAAAATAGCATCTCATTTGGAATCAAGAAGCACAGCTGAGGATTCTGTACTGTACTAAAAAGAGGTTACATTAAGAATGAAATATTTCATGATAAAAGTATACGCTAGACACTATATTGTACATTAATGTACATTGTATATTAGTATATAGTAGACTAATAATGAATGGCTTAACTAAACATGTTTAATAACAAGAAAAAAAGTAGTATAGTTTTTTTTAATAGGATACTTCTAATCCAAAATTCAAGAGAGATAAAGCTTAAATCTGGTAATTCAGACTCTGTGACCAAGGCTTGGGAAGTATGCCCTGAAGTTGGATGTTCACTATATTTAGTACAAATTATTCTTTCAACAATTAAATCCAGAAATTTAAACATGTAGAGATTTAATAAATAGAAATGAATGCAATAATTTATATACAGCTCTGCACTCACAGTGTGGAACCTGCTTAGGATTCTCTGTCTCCCTCTTTCTCTGCTCTTCCCCTGCTCATGTTCTCTCTCTCTCTATCCCTCTCAAAAGTAAATAAACATTTAAAAATAAAAAACAAAAATAGCCAGAAGACATGAACAGACATTTACCCAAAGAAGACGTCCAGATAGCCAACAGACACATGAAAAGATGCTCAGCATCACTTACCATCAGGGAAATGCAGATCAAAATATAATGAGATATCACTTCACACCTGTCAGAACGGCTAAAATCAACAACACAAGAAACAAAAGGTGTTTTCAAGGATGTGGAGAAAAAGGAACTCAACCGTTGGTGGGAATGCAACCTGGTGCAGCCACTCTGGAAAACAGTATGGAGGTTCCTCAAAAAGTTACAAATAGAATTACCTTATGATCTAGCAATTGCACTACTGGGTATTTACCCAAAAAATACAAAAACACCAATTTGAAGGGATACATGCACCCCTACGGTTATAGCAGCATCATTTACAATAGCCAAGATATGGAAGCAGCCCAAGTGTCCATCAATTGATGAATGGATAAAGAAGTAGTGAGATATATATATATATATATATATATATATATTATATATATATATATATACACATATATATAATACTATTCAGCCATAAAAAAGAATGAAATCTGGCCATTTGCGATGACATGAATGGAACTAGAAAGTACAATGCTAAGCAAAATAAGTCAGAGAAAGACAAATACCATATGATTTCACACATACGTGGAACTTAAGAAATGAAACAAGCAAAGGGGGGAAAATGAAAGAGAGAGAGAGAGAGAGAAAGAAACACATTTCCTAATTATAGAGAATAACCTGAGTGAAGGGGGTGAAGGATGGGTACAACAGGTGATGGAGATGGAGTGCACTTGTGGTGATGAGCACTGGGTGTTGTATGGAAGTATGGGTGTACTATATTGTACACCTGAAACTAATACAACACTGTATGTTAACTAACTGGAATTAAACTAAAAACTTAAATAAAAATGAAGAAACGAATGCAATATGAACATTGTTTTTAAATGTATAAAGTACAAAATAAAAATAGCAGTGTGAAAATGGAGAGGAATTTTTTTTTTTAATGAGAAAGCAGTATGTACCCCCACCATACTAGCATTTTGTCTCGCAATAAGTTCACGCTAGATTCTACATGGGAATTCATGTTATGAACAAGACTGCCAACCGATTTTGATTTCACTCGGAGAGTAACATATTTCCTTAGTAAACAGACTAGTCACTGTGTTTATATTTAAAGGCTTATTAAAGCTAACATTGATCAACGAAACTATCCATTAGGATTAAAAACTGGGTATCTATGAACTTTGGACTCCTGATTAACTAAATTATAGGGTTTGGTTTTGTTCTTCTCAGAGTAAACATAGGGTAGAGTTGCTATGCTCTCTACCAAGAGGATGAACGATGAATAAAAAGCATTCCTAGTTATCACATATGTTTGCACCTGTGTACACAGAAACGTAATGGTTAATGTGACACAGGGACAGTTTACTCAACTCCATGTAAGATAATCTCCAGTTTGTCCAACACGAGAACACTCCAAGATTAACAGAATGGAACTCTGGGTTTCTTCTCTTAACAACGTTAGTTGCAAGTTTGTCAGGTTGACCTTTGAACAGATTTGATTTCTGCCTTACAAAACTGCTACTTATATGCGATGATCTTTTCCCATTCCGTTGGTTGCCTATTCGTTTTGTTGGTTGTTTCTTTTGCCATGCAGAAGCTTTTTATCTTGATGAGGTCCCAATAGTTCATCTTTGCTTTTAATTCTCTTGCCTTTGGAGACGTGTCGAGTAAGAAATTTGTGCATCTTAGGTCAAAGAGGCTTTTTCCTGTTTTCTCCTCTAGGATTTTGACGGTTTCCTGTCTCACATTCAGATCTTTTATCCATTTAAAATTTATTTTTGTGAGTGGTGTAAGAAAGTGGTCTAGTTTCATTCTTTTGCATGTTGCTGTCCAATTCTCCCAGCACCATTTGTTAAAAAGGCTGTCTTTTTTCCATTGGATACATTTTCCCGCTTTGTCAAAGATTAGTTGGCCATATACTTGCGGGTCCATTTCTGAGTTTTCTATTCTATTCCATTGGTCTATGCGTCTGTTTTTGTGCCAATACCATACAGTCTTGATGACCACCGCTTTGTAGTAGAGGTTAAAGTCTGGGATTGTGATGCCTCCCGCCTTGGTGGGAAAAGATCATCGCAAATGACATATCGGATAAAGGACTAATATCTAAAATTTATAAAGAACTTACCAAACTCCAAACCCGAAAAACAAACAACCCAGTGAAGAAATGGGCGGAAGATATGAATAGACACTTCTCCAAAGGGGACATTCAGATGGCCAACAGACACATGAAACGATGCTCAATGTCACTCATCATCAGGGAAATACAAATCAAAACTACACTGAGATACCACCTCACACCAGTCAGAGTGGCTAAAATGAACAAATCAGGAAACTATAGATGCTGGCGAGGATGTGGAGAAGTAGGCACCCTCCTACACTGTTGGTGGGAATGCAAACTGGTGCAGCCACTCTGGAAAACGGTGTGGAGGTTCCTCAAAAAAATGAAAATAGAGCTACCCTATGACCCAGCAATAGCCCTGCTAGGAATCTACCCAAGAGACACAGGAATGCTGATGCATAGGAGCACGTGTACCCCAATGTTCATAGCAGCACTTTCGACAATAGCCAAATCATGGAAAGAGACCAAGTGCCCATCAACTGACGAATGGATAAAGAAGTTATGGTACTTATATACAATGGACTACTACGTGGCAATGAGAAAAAATGAAATCTGGCCATGTGTAGCAACATGGATGGAACTGGAGGGTATTATGTTAAGTGAAATAAGTCTGTCAGAAAAAGACAGATACCATATGTTTCCACGAATAGGTGGACTTTGTGAAACTAAGCAAAAACCAGGGGGAGGGGAAGAGGGGAAAGAAAAAAAAGACACAGAGAGGGAGGGAGATAAAACATAAGAGACTCTCAAAGACTAAGAAAAAACTGAGGGTAAGGGGGATGAGGGAGGGGGGAGAGGGGGTGATGGGCATTAAAAAGGGCACATGTTGGGATGAACACTGGGTGTTATATGTAAACCAATTTGAAAATAAACTATTATAACAAAAAAAAAACTGCTACTTATAATCATTACCTTTTATTATCATGTCATCATAACCTAATAATGTTCTTTTATTATTTATGCTGTGCCATCTGAATCTTAAGCACAAAAAAGGCGATTCAAGAAAGAATGAGATGTTCAGATAATTCAAGTAAATAAACCATTTATCTCCTTTAGGACCACTTCAAGATAATGCTCTCAAGTCTGTTCATGTTGGAGAGCACTCAGTAAATATTTATTTGAAAGCCTACCAAGTAAGAGATGTTGAATACAAGCAAAAGAATATGAATTTTTTAATGCTTTTCTCTGCCCTTACAAATTAACATTTTTAAGCTAATTAGAATGCTTCATGTGATTAATTTTAAAACAAACCACATATAAGAAGTGGTTGCTTATACTTATTTCCTTCCCAAATTTTTAGTAGTATTATCATTCATGTCAGAAGAACACAAAATCAGGTATGGACATTGCCTTTTTAGTTACCTGGAAACTGTCTAAATATGCAAAGAATGTCTAACATGTGTTCCTATCTCTAGGAATAAGGCATTTCAGCATGTATAATTTATGCAAACCCAAAGCACAATTCCATTCTCCATTATTCAAAGAATAATGCAGTATCTGCTCTTAAAACTTAATTGCTACCCCTATCATAAGTATTAACAATAAATGGACTTTCAACTAAGATTATATATTAAATGCCAAATATTTGGGGATGAAAATTATTTCCTTCCTTTATTTATTCCATTTTTCACCTGATGAAGGAGTATATGCAAGTTATTATTTCTGTACCAAAAGCTAAACTATGTTTTGAGTATGAGAACGACCTCTCATGAGGCCGAATTCCAATTCTATATCCTTTCCTGGAGTCTAAGGGTTGGAAAACACCGGTATGTGTATATATGCCCAGGCACGCACATATCTCTGTTTCACAAAAGCATGGAGGTTACGCAACCAACGTCACGTGTAAGAGCTGCTTTAGGCACAATTATGCCCACAGGTGCGCTGGTTGCTTAGCCTGCCCTTTCATGCATCTGGGCTCCAGTTGCCGCTGTCTGACTTCCCAAAGCTCCCAACCATGACTCTTTCAGAACACTGTTTCATGTCACAGAGTTTTTCATTCCTGCTCATGAATACGCCTGTACTTGATCCCAATCTCTCTCATCAATGCTTGCTCTGCCATCAAATAGACTCATTTGTGCTCTCTGATCCTAAAAGTCTTCTACTGCCCCCATTTATGTCAAACATTTGTGTTGCGTGTATTTTGAAATGCCTTCAATGGTAGAAATTCTACATAGAGAAAAGTAAGTTGGAAGAGAACTAGAGGACTAGGTAATTGGCAGGATTTGGACCAAGAAGAAGACAGACATGTGAAGGTTTCACATTTGTAGGAATGACATAGGGCTTTCTTCCCTCTGACAGAGGCCGAAGCACTTTCTCTGGACCGAAGCACTTAGCTCAGATAAGTGCTCTGTTTGTGAAGATTACAGAGGATGAGTAGATGTTTATCAGTTTGAGTAAATTTAAAGGTAGTCGTCCCTGTGGTCTCCTTTAGACTGAGGAGTCTAATTCAGTCACACAACTCTGTGAATATACTAAGCACCACTGAATTATACTTTATTATCTTTTAACAATATGTTCTATTGCTTTTTTAAAAATTTTAGTTAGTTAATATGCAGTACAATATTGGTTTCAGGAGCAGAGTTCAGTAATTCATCACTTACATTCACCACCCAGTGCTCATCGTTACAATACCCTTCTTAATACCCATCACTCATCTAGCCCATCTGCCACCCACCTCCCTCCATCAATCCTCAGTTTGTTCTCTGTCATTAAGAATCTCTTGTGGTATGTTTCCCTCTCTCCTTTCCCCCTCCCCCACTTCCTATATGTTTATCTGTTTTATTTCTAAATTCCACATATGAGTGAAAGCATATGGTTTTCATCTTTCTCTGATTAACACTTCACTTAGCATAATACACTCTAGCTCTACCCATGTCATTGCAAATGGCAAGATTTCATCATTTTTGATGACTGAGTAATATTCCATACTGTGTGTGTTGTGCGTGTGTGAGTATGTGTGTATACACACACACCACATCTTCTCTATATGTTCATGAGTCAATGGACACTTGGGCTGTCTCCATAGTTTGGCTATTGTTAATAATGCTGTATAAACATTGGGGTGCATGTACTCCTCTGAATCTGTATTTTTATAAACTTTGGGTAAATACCTAATAATGCAATTGCTGGGTCACAGGGTAGTTCTAGTTGTAGTTTTTTGAGGAACCTTCATACTGTTCTGCAGAATGGCTGCACCAGTTTGCATTTCCACCAGCAGGCAAGAGGGTTCCCCTTTCTCTGCATCCTTGCCAACACCTGTTGTTTCTTGTGTTGTTAATTTTAGCCTTTCTGACAGGCATGAGGTTGGGATCTCTCATCGCAGTTTTGATTTGTATTTCCCTGATGATTAGTGATGTTGAGTATCTTTTCATGTGTCTATTAACCGTCTGGATGTCTTCTTTGGAAAAGTGTCTATTCAGGTCTTCTGTCCATTTCTTAACTGGGTTGTTGTTTTTTGGGTGTTGAGTTTGATAAATTCTTTGTAGATTTTGGATACTAACCCTTTATCTGATATATAGTTTACAAATATCTTCTCCCATTCTGTAGACTGCCTTTTAGTTTTGTCGTTTCCTTTGCTGTGCAGAAGCTTTTTATCCTTGATGAGGTCCTAACAGTTCATGTTTGCTTTTGTTTCCCTTGCCTTCAGTAACGTGTCTAATAAGAAGTTGCTCTGGCCGAGGTCAAAGAGGTTGCTGCCTGTGTTCTCCTCTAGGATTTGATGGTTTCCTACCTCACATTTAGGTTTTGCATCCATTTTGAATTTATTTTTGTGTATGGTGTAAGAAAGTGGTCCAGTTTCGTTCTTCCACATGTTGCCATCCCAGTTTTCCCAACACCATTTGTTGAAGAGATTGTTTTTTTCCATCTGGATACTCTTCCCTGCTTTGTCATAGATTAGTTGACCATATAGTTGCTGGTCAATTTTTGGGTTTTCTATTCTGTTCCGTTGATCTATGTGTCTATTTTGTCCCTGTATTGTCTTTATGACTAGAGCCTTGTAATATAGCTTGAAATCTGGAATTGTGATGCCTCCAACTTTATTTTCCTTTTTCAGGATTGCCTTGGCTATTCAGGGTCTTTCGTGGTTCCATACGATTTCAGGATTATTTGTTCCAGCTCTGTGAAAAATGCTGGTGCTATTTTGATAGGGATTCCATTAAATGTATAGATTATTTTGGGTAGTGTAGACATTTTAATAATGTTTGTTCTTTTAATCCATAAGCATGGAATGCTTTTTTATTTCTTTGTGCCCTCTTCAACGTCTTTCGTCAGTGTTCATAGTTTTCAGAATACAGATCTTTTACCTCTTTAGTTAGGTCTATTCTTAGGTATCTTATTGTTTTTGATGCAGTTATAAATGGGATCAATTTCTTTATTTCTTTTTCTGCCACTCCATTACTGGTGTATAGGAATGCAACAGATTTCTGTACATTGATTTTATATCCTGAGACTTTTCTGAATTCATGTATTAGTTCTAGCAATTTTTTGCTGGAGTCTTTCAGGTTTTCTACATAGAGTATCATGTCAAATGCAAAGAGCAAAAGTTTGACCTCTTCCTTACCAATCTTTACGTCTTTTATTACTTTTTTATTGTCTGGTTGCTGAAACTAAGGTTTCCAGAACTATGTTAAATAGTAATGGTAAGAGTGGACCTTCTTGTCTTGTTCCTGAGTTTAGGCGAGAGGATCTTAGTTTTTCCCCATTGAGGATATTCGCTGTGAGTCTTTTGTATATGGCCTTTATCATGTTGAGCTATGTTCCATCTACCCTTGCTTTGTTGAGGGTTTTTATCAAGAACGGATGTTGTATTTTCTCAAATGCTTTTTCTGCATCTATTGACAGGATCATATATGGTTCTTATTCTTTCTTTTATTAATGTGATGTATCACATTGATTTGTGAAAATCCTGCACCCCGGGAATAAATCCCACTTGATTGTGGTGAATAATTCTTTTAACGTACCATTGAATTCAATTTGCTAGTATCTTGTTGAGAATGTTGGCATCCAAGTTCATTAGGGAGTTTGGCCTGTAATTCTCCTTTTTAGTGGGGTCTTTGTTTGGTTTTGGAATCAAAGTAATGCTGGTTTCATAAAATGACTCTAGAAGTTTTCCTTCCATTACTATTTTTTGGAACAGTTTTAGAATAATAGGTATTGATTCTTCTTTAAATGTCTGGTAGAATCCCCTGGGAAGTCATCTAGCCCAGTACTCTTGTTTGTTGGGGGATGTTTGATTACTGATTCAGTTTCTTTGTTGGTTATGGTTCTGTTCAAATTTTCTATTTCTTCCTATTTCAGTTTTCGTAGTTCTTGAGTTTCTAAGAGTTTTTTAGTTCCTTCCAGATTGCCTAGTTTGTTGGCATTTTGAATTATACTTTAAAGCAGTGAATTATGTGATGTGTAAATTATATCGCAAAGAAGCTATTATTTTTTTAAAAGAACACTATTAATATAAATATTTATTTGTCACTAATCTGTTAAATAGACAGATTCATAAGATTAGAAATGGTTAATGTGTGGCAACATGGATGGAACTGGAGGATATTATGCTGAGTGAAATAAGTCAGGCAGAGAAAGACAGATGCCGTATGTTCCCACGCATAGGTAGGCTTTGGAAGACCTAGCAGAGAACCAGGGGGGAGGGGAAGAAGAGAAGGGGGAAAAAAAAAAGCCACAGAGAGGAAGGAAGACACGACATGAGAGACTCTCAAAGAATAAGAAAGAACTGAGGGGAGAGATGGGTGTGGGAGGGGGGAGAGTGGGTGGTGGGCACAGAGGAGGGCACTGGTTGGATTGAGCACTGGGTGTTGTATAGAAACCAATTTGACAATAAACTATTTAAAAAAATGATTATAGTACAAAATAATAGTTTCCAAGATCCTAAAAAAAAAAAAAAGATTAGAAATGGTTAGGACCAAAAAAAACAACATTAGTAGAAATGTTCCTCCTTATTTAGATGATTCACGAATTTCTTTTCTGGAAAATGCTTGATCAATGCTAAAATAATAGCAATAGCTAACACTTATCATGGCTTGTTGCTATGTACCAAGAACTGTTCTAAGTGCTTTACATGTATGAACTCATTAAATCTTCATAGCAAGCATTTCTTCCCATTTTACCGACAAGGAAACTGAAACACAAAGAAGTCAGCTAAGGTTTCTCCTGTAGTAAATGGTGGAGACAGAATTTGAACCTGGGTAGTCTGGTTTTAGAATCCACACTCTTGAATCCTGTCTCTGCTGCTTCACATTATTTCTGCACAAGAGATTTAATAGCTTTTAGTTTAGATGATTATAAAGCTTCCATGGGGCAACAAAGCCCTCAGTGAGCTTTATAAAAATTATCTCCTAGATGCCATTTCAATACAACTTACTCCAAGTTGTTGGTTACAAAATGGTGGTTGCGGAAATGAGCTCTGGACATTGGCAAACCTCAACCAAAACTAGCTCCACTATCTTCTAGCTGTAAGCTATGGAGAAATCATGAAATCTCCCCAGACCTCAATTTCATCAACTATAAAATGTGGATGATAATCTCTACTTTACAGGGTTGTCGTAAGGATTAAATTGAGATAATTCATACAAATATATCTGACACATTTCCTACTAAGTAATGTGTAAACCTCTATAAACTATATTATGTATACTTTTCACCATTCAATCCCAGATTCAGAATGGTGTTTCTATGCCTTCTAATTGTTCTTGGTGTCCAAAATCAAGAGCCAATCAAATGAACACAACTGTATCAAGCTGGAAGATTCACAGAACTAGATGCCTATTCCTGACAATCCTAGGAGGACCTGACATTTCACCCTGAAGCGGACAGATTCATGAAGTTCACTGGAAGTTTTCTTCATTGAGGAGGATAATTTCAAAAGCCTGGATTCAGGCAACCTGACTCCCCCAAAGACTCACTGGCAATGTTCTGTTAGCCCCAATGGTAAGTTCAAAGCCATTCTTATATGATTTATGGATTTAGAGGACTAACAGAATTATAGTGACTTCAAATAAAAATTCCAGTTGCTCGAACGAAGGCAAAGAATGGCAACAACAGCAAAAACTATAGGTTATAATCTTGTAGCTATAAAGAGGATCAAGGTCACTTTACTGACTGTATGTATTTTATTTGAGTGCATAGACTCTTAATTGAATGCTTACAAAATTCTTGACATAATACTGGTCACATTTATACATTATTTCTAATCCTTATGACTTTGTCAAATAAATATTTTACAGATGAGGAAAAGTATCAGAAAGCTTAACTTTTTTACAAGGCCAAACAATTAAAGGGAAAAAAAACATTTAAACTCACTAATATTCCCTAGTAATAATATATTTTGAAAATCTTTAAACCTATGAATTCTAAACACTATTATAATTCTTTTTGTCTATAGTTTTGTTTTATTTATATCAGTATTAACTCACGGTCCACGTTTATTCTCATTATAATAGATACATCATCCATAAGTGCTATGAAAAGTAGTATGGAATAATAAAAATATTAAGTAATGAGACAGTAAGGAGATTGTCGTGGAAAAATCTCTAAATAAGGATCTGGATTCTAACTGCAGCTCTGCCCGTCAGCTTTAACTCCTTAATCTGCAGAACATGGGAGACAGATTGGATGATCTCTGAGACTTCTACCAGCCCAAAGAGTCCAGACCAGTACGTGACCTTGTCTTTATCAATATTAACCAGCTGACCCTTTCATTCAGTGAGGGCATGCCGTCAATGTGGCTAGGTTCTTGGTTCAATTTAGAAGTTTCATCCTGTTCCAATGGCCACGGACACTACCTCTGACTCATGTCATAGCTCGCAGCTGAAGTCAAGTGAGGAATATGGATTTCTTACTGCAAACTCATTCACTGTGTAGGAAGTACACATTAATGGTATCTTCATATAGCAAATGAAATATGCTACTATTATCAAAGTGTGGCCAAGTGGCCCTTGTCAGTGCAGCTCCTTCAGTGTCCAAAAACCAGAAAGCAGTTTAGCATCAGAAGAAGGGAGTCACGTACTTTGAACTGAATTAGACTCCTCAGTCTACAAGAGGCTACAGAGACCACTACCTCCAAATGTACCCAAACTGATAAACCCTACGCATCCTCAAGAAGCTTCACAAATGGGGTACTTATCTACATGAAGTGCCTTGTTTCAGAGAAAGGGCATTCATTCCCCCACTGCTAGCCTCTGTCAGAAGGAGGAAAGCTCTCCCTCATCGCTACAAAGTGGTCAAACCTTCACATGTTCAAACAGACTGGTGGTCCTTTGTCTTCTTCTTGTTCAAATAATGCCCATTACTTTATTCCTCAAGTTCTCTTCCTTATTTTTTCCTTTCTGTCTCTCTCTAGCACTGACTCTTCCCAGCCTGCAAGCATGACCAAGTACTATACACCATCCTAGAAATATCTCTTCCCCTAATACCTATTCCTTCTCAAGCTACCTCGATAGTGATCTAGGTCTATCCCTTTACCACACCAATCTTCTCAGACTTAGGCCAAACCCACCTTCTCTGTATCCCCCCTTTACCACTATTAATAAGTTCTCTTAAAATGGCAATCAGCTTCCTAAAACCCAAAGCTAGTGGCCACCCTTAGTGAGCTGTAGGCTTCATTCTATACAGATGAAATCAGGTGAAAGTCAACCCTAAAAGAAACTTAGAGAAGGCAGAGTAGAGGTGTTCACATTTGGTGCAAGCCTTTGAGCTCTCGAAGGCCCATTATGAATCATAGACTTCCCAAGTCATCAGCACACCAGCACAGTCCCTCTCTCTTGTCTTAGGAAAATTTTCCAAATTTATTATACCCTAAGAGTAGTTTGGTTACTTTTTCACACTGCTGTGGATCTCAGCTATGAGTGGAAGCCTTGTGATCTCAGGCTTAAAAAAATGATCTCCTGAAGCTAAAAAAGCCCAGAAGTATTTTAGTCTGGTAATAGATTGCTAAGAATAGATTTGACTAGCTTGTGTTTATGCAGTGCTCTTGAATTTGTTCCAGATTCTTGAATCGGCAGCTGTTAGTCAATAGGTGAAAGTGGATTCTCTAGGAGTAGCTATCATTTGAAGATTTTGAAATACTGTGACTCAGATTTTTTCATTGGCAGTACAGATTCTAATTCTGTCCTTTAGCAATGAACTTCACAATCAACAACAAAAAAATCAGATATCTCTGATTTCCCTGAGTCTCAGGGAAGTTGTTGAACTGGCTGACATGTGTGACTAGAGAAAGCATATCTCCTGACAGAATGTGGCCCACTGTCTATCTGACATAAGGCCATATGAAATAAAAAGAGCCTCATCCCACTGAGAAAGTTAACTGTGATATCATATCAGGAAATAGGAACTTTTAGGTATAGTACTAATTATATTTAATTCTAATTATATATATAATTTAACTTATATAATTATATTTATATTTATACTTCCTCTAAACTTTCATAAAATTTAGGTGATATGGCATCCTATCTCATAAAGCTATAATTTGTTATGGGAGGAAAAACATTAAAATAAACTGATTTGGGCAAAACCAGTGTTTCGGAATCAGCAAGTTTGGCACTAACCAGTTACAGAGTTTTTAAAAGTTTTCTAAACCTTCCTATGTTTCAGTTTTCCTCTATTCCAATCTGGAAAATAATTTCCTTCATAAAATTCTACAATTCTCAATACCAGTAAGTACAGGTAAGAATATTTCACCAGGGGTGCCTGGGTGGTTCAGTTGGTTGAGCTTCCGACTTCGGCTCAGGTCACGATCTCAAGATTCATGAGTTTGAGCCTCATGTCAGCTCTGTGCTGACACCTCAGAGCCTGGAGCCTGCTTCGGATTCTGTGTCTCCCTCTCTCTCTGCTCCTCCCTCCCTCTCTCTTTCCCTCTCCCTCTCTCTCTCAAAAATAAACATTAAAAAAATATTTCACCAAATGCTTACTTAGTGGGGAAATAAATACGTTAGAGAGGGAGGCAATTTAATATCCCTCAGAGTAAGTGTTCTGATAATAAACATTGTTTACCAATTTCAAAGGGGATAATGAGCCATTCAGTGTCATAGGAGCATAAACAGTGGCAGGTAGGCTCTGGCAAATGTAATGCATAACTTTGCCAACTTTTTCGGTACATCAATGACCCTTCATTTCTATGTATTGAAAACATGAATATTGTAGAAGATACTGATTACTCAATAGCAGACAAAAAAACCCCGAGAATGTCAGAGGATGAGGTTGTCCTGGTCTTACTCAAGAGAATGGGGTTTTCCCCATTTTGGAAGTCTAAAGGAAATTTCATTACACTATCCCTTTTATCTGATTCTAATCTATGTTCTGAGTAAGGAAATAACCATCTTACTTGACTTCAGCAATTTGGCAATGAACTTCAGCGTCAAAGTGGTAGAATGAGAACACATAAAAGAAAAATACACTTTAAACTGGATTGAAGTATATAGTTTTTGTGGGGAATGATATTCTTTACAGTAAATGCTAGGTCAATCAGATAGTTATATTTTTAAAAATGGATATTGACACCTCCCTCACACTCTATATAAAAATCAGTTCCAGATGAATGAACAAATCTAAATATGAAAGGTAAAACAATACAGCTTTTGGGGGGGGGAAACATGTAAGAATCATTTCACAACATTGCAGACTTTGGGTGTCCATTCCCAAAGAGGGAAGGGGGAGCATCCATGTGTGGGTTAGCACCAGCATCAGTGATAATCCAAGTGGGGTGAACGGGACGGCTCTGCGTGGGATAGACTCGTGCATGGTGTCAATGCTCAGAGGAGGGGGGATGTGGAGGTCTTCTACACAGAGAGGAGGCCAGCATAGGGTGAAAGAGCCCAAGAAGGGTGGGGAAAAGACCCAACACAGGGTTCAGAGTCCAAGACAAAGTAGGAGGGAAGAGGCAGTGCTGGGTATTGGAACCTAAATGGGTGACAAGGGTATCCACATGGGGACTCGGTGAGAGACTGGCATTGAGAGAATGGATATTTACGAAGGCATTGCTCATATAAATAAATATATAAAAGATAATAGGAGTCAACTTTCTTGCTGTTGGTCAGGTAAACTACAAATATGGAAAGAGAGAAAACCAGAAAGAGCACGGTGATGTTGGACTAGAACTGGAGGTGTCATGAACTCATGGTTCCCAATGTATATTGATAGATATAGAAATAAATATGGGTATGAATGTGTTTGCATGTGTGTATGTATAGACAGACACACACACACACACAGTGCCTGGCTCTATCCACTGAGATGGCTTGGGAGTAGCTACACCAGACAGCAACACTCACACTTAGCACTCACATCCTGGCTTCTAAATACCATTCTCTTCTAGAAAAAACTAAAGCTCCTTGGAAAAAGGGCTGATTTCAAGGCTAGGGTAGGGTAAGTGCGGGATGAAACTGGAATATCTGGTTGTCCAGTCAGAAAAAATGAAGAAGTACTCCAGTAATAAAGGAGACATGCCAAAAGTACACAGAACCCAGCTAAAGAAACTCCCACTGACCCAACTAGGAAAATATTAGCAACAATATGGATCATGTTAGCAACCGAAAATAATCCATTGTGATCCACCAAATAAAACAGGAAACTCTGAGTCCACGAGACTCTGATTAAAGATACATGTCACAACAACTACATGCAGTGCAAGACTTTGGACTGGATCCTTTTGCTATAAAGGACAATATTGGGAGAAGTGGCGAAATGTGAGTGGGGTCTGAAGATTACACAGTAGTAATGTATCAGTGCTGATTTATAGATTTTAATGGCTATATTGTGTTCAAAATGAAGAATGTCCTTATAAAATACGTATCACAGTATTCAGGAGTGGCAGGACACTGTGTCAGCAACTCCCTCCTAAGGGTTAAAGAAAAAACAAAACACGCACCAGACAGTAGTTTCAGCTTTACTATAAGTTAGGGATAATTTCAAAATTAAAAAAAAAAATTAAAGGAAACTAAAAAGGCAAAAACACAGCAAGAACTGAAAGATACTTCAAGTCTATTTTCACAACTCAATTAAAGACCTATTTTTAATATGCTAAAAAGCATACAACTATGAGTAAAAAGAGCAAGCTGAAGATAAAATATAAATTATGATACCATTTATGAAAAATTTTAAAACAAACAAGACCAATCATCTATATTACTTGTGAAGACACATGTAATTACTATAAAAATATAAGAATGGACTGGAAGGCTATACCCAAAATTCAGAATAGTGTTTTCTTGTGGGAGGAACATGGATGGCAGGCAGTGGGGAGTCAATTCTATGTAATGTTTTATTCTTTCTAAATAAATATAAATCAACTATGCTACTAGAGTTATAACTGTTAATTCTGGGAGATGGAAGCAAAGGGTTAGTTACATCTTTCTTTACTTTTCCATTTATAAATTTACCTAAAAAATTAAATAACACATAATGAGGACTTTACATTTTCCAGGCCATTTAAATGCACATTTACTTAGAAGCTTGTCAATTTTTTAGAAGTTTGGCAAATTCAACAACAGAGTTGACATACAATACATATTAGACAACTTTCCTTGTGTTTTAAAACATAGGTTTTCGGGGCACCTGGGTGACTCAGTTGGTTAAGTGTCCAACTTTGGCTCGGGTCATAATCTTCTGGTTGGTGAGTTCAGGCCCCACATCAGGCTCTGTGCTGACAGCTCAGAGTCTGGGGCCTGCTTTGGATTCTGTGCCTCCTTCTCTCTCTGAACCCCCCCCCCTCAAATATAAATAAACATTAAAACAATTTTTAAAAATAAAAATAAAATAATATATAAAGTTTTCCTCCACCAAAAAACTTCTAGAACTGATCCATGAATTCAGCAAAGTCACAGGTTGCAAATCGGTTGCATTTCTATACACCACTAATGAAGCACCAGAAAAAGAAATCGAGGAATCAATCCCATTTACCGTTGCACCAAAACCCATAAAATATCTAGGAATAAACCTAACCAAAGAGGTAAAAGATCTCTATGTGAAAAACTGTATAAAACTTATGAAAGAAATTGAAGAAGACACAAAGAAATGTAAAAACATTCCATGCTCATGCATAAGAAGAACAAATATTGTTAAAATGTCAATACTACTGAAAGCAATCTACATATTCAATGCAATACCTATCAAAATAACACCAACATTCTTCACAAAGCTATAACAAACAAATCTAAAATTTATATGGAACCAGAAATGACCCCAAACAGCCAAAGTAATGTTGAAAAAGAAAACCAAAACTGGAGGCATCATGATTCTGGACTTCAAGCTGTATTACAAAGCTGTAATCATCTAGACAGTATGGTATTGGCACATAGGTCACATAGGTCAATGGAACAGAATAGAAAACCCAAAAATGGATCCACAAATGTAGAGCCAACTAATCTTCAACAAAGTAGGAAAGAATATCCAATGCAAAAAAGACAGTCTCTTCAGCGAATTGTGTTAGGAAAACTTGACAGCAACATGCAGAAGAATGAACCTGGACCACTTTCTTACACCATACACAAAAACAAACTCAAAATGATGAAAGACCTAAATGTAAGACAGGAAACCCTCAAAATTCTAGAGGAGAAAAAAGGCAATAACCTCTTTGACCTCCACTGCAGCAAATTCCTACTAGACATGTCTCTGGAAGCAAGGGAAACAAAAGCAAACATGAACTATTGGGACCTCATCAAGATAAAAACCTTCTGCACAGCGAAGGAAACAATCAACAAAACTAAAAGGCAGCCAACAGAATGGAAGAAAGCATTTGCAAATGACATACCAGATAAAGGGTTAGTATGTAAAATCTACAAAGAAGTTATCAAACTCAACCGCAAAAAAAAAAACAATCCAGTGAGGAAATGGGCAAAAGACATGAACAGACACTTTTCCAAAGAAGACATCCAGATGGCTAACAGACACGTGAAAAGATGCTCAACATCACTCATCATCAGGGAAATACAAATCAAAACCACAACAAGATACCACCTCACACCTGTGAGAATGGCTAAAATTAAAAACTCAGGAAATAATAGATGTTGGTGAGGATGTGAAGAAAGGGGAACACGTATGCACTGTTGGTGGGAATGCAAACTGTGCAGCCACCGTGGAAAACAGTGGAGGTTCCTCAAGAAATTAAAAAGAGAGCTACCCTATGACCCAGCAATTACACTACTAGGTATTTATCCAAAGGATACAATAATACACACACACACACACACATATATATGAACATATATATAATAGAACATTACTTGATGATCAAAAAGAATAAAATCTTGCCATTTACAACAACATGGATGGAACTAGAATGTATTATGCCAGGCGAAATAAGTCAGAGAAAGACAAATATCATATGATTTCACTCATATGTGGAATTTAGGATACAAAACAGATGAACATAGGGGAAGAGAAGGAAAAATAAGATAAAAACAGAGAGGGAGGCAAACCATAACAGACTCTTAGATACAGAGGAGAAACTGAGGGTTGCCAGAGGGGAGGTGGGGGAGAGGGTGGGCTAAATGGGTGATGGGCATTAAGGAGGACACTTATTGGGATGAACACTAGGTATTATATGTTAGGGATGAATTCTAACTCCTGAGACCACTAATACACTGTATATTAACTAACGTAGTTTTAAATAAAAATTTAAAAATAAAATAAAATAAAATATAAAGTTTTTCTGATATTTGAGCTAGAACATTTGAATCTTTTTTAAAAAAAAAATTTTAAGTTTATTTACTTATTTTGAGAGAGACAGAGAGAGCGAGCAGGGGGCAGAGAGAAGTGGGGAGAGAGAGAATCCCACTGTTAGTACAGAGTCTGATATGAGGCTTAAATTCATAAACTGTGAGATCATGACCTGAGCCAAAACCAAGAGTTGACCACTTAACCAACTGAGCTACCCAGGCACCCCTGGAATCTTTTTCAGTTGAAGTATCAAATCTTTTTACATAAGGAAAAAATATCAACGCTGTTCACAAAATCTCACCTTAGACTCTGAGGTCTAGAGCTGCCATCCCCTGTCAGCCTCCTATGTACCCACTGTACCTATGGTAGCAGGACCTGTCACACGGGATCCACAAATCCTCCCAAAAATCTTGTCAGTTCCCTGTCATACAGACAAGCCCATGCACAGACAAGGGCAAGTCACTGAATCACCTGTACCCGCTAACTTCAGAATGGAGTTTCAAGTATAGGCTGTGATGGGTGACAATTTTAAGTCATCCTGGCTATTCAGGTAAGACTTCCTCAACATACATTCTCAAATGCTGTGAATGTCCCCAACGAGATGTGTCCACCATCTACCCTCATTTTTACAGCTTTCAGGTTCTCTCTGATCAGAGAAGAGGGTCTCATGTGTCCCTACATAAGAGCCTTCTGAGGGGATGCCATTCATATCATAGACATTTTTATAATTTAAATATTATTATTATATTTAATATTATACTTAATATTAATATAAATATTATTTCTTAATCTATTAATCTTTATAACTTGACAGGCTCCAAAGACAGGATTTTTATGTTAATTACAAGATGTTTGACAAATTATTTTTTCTTCTGTAACCATATACGGTCAGTTTACAAAATACAGTCCGTTAGAAAAGAAAAATGTTTAGGGGCGCCTGGGTGGCTCAGTTGGTTAAGCGGCCGACTTTGGCTCAGGTCATGATCTCACACTCTGTGAGTTCGAGCCACGCGTCGGGCTCTGTGCTGATGGCTCAGAGCCTGGAGCCTGCTTTGGATTCTGTGTATCCCTCTCTCTCTGACCTTCCCCTGCTCACACTCTATCTCTGTGTCTCTCAAAAATAAATAAAAATGTTTAAAAAAAAATTAAAAAAAAAAGTGTTTAAAATCCAAAGGCCTTGTTGACCTAACTTCTAAGTTGACTGTCCTTTGAAGTAAAGAACTACCTTTCTGACTGATTGGGAAGTATCTTCAAGTATGTCTCTACTGAGATTAGGGCACTGGCTAAATTTGAGTCTGACATTGTAACTCTTATCATCTGCTCCTTTTATTCTATACTAAATGGTGAGGCAAAATCCTCCCAGTTAAAGCCCCAAGAAATTTCTGTGTAATAGCCAATATCACTTGCCATCATAATCTACATATATCACTCAAACAAATTAGAGCTATTAAAGAACATTACATTATATTATTATTATCATTATTATATTAATATTAGATATTAATATGGTATGTGAAAGATATTACAGTCTTTGTTATGGAAATTTCATTAGTGGAAATTAGCTTAATAAGTTATAGTGGCTTTTATCTGCATACTCACTTCAAATACTGTAAATCATTTAGAGTACTAATTTTAATAGACACATTGCTGAAAACGTTTGTAGCTCTCCAGAAAAAGTTCATTTTGTCGCTAGCAATCATCGATGAGGAGCATAAGTTCTCCAAAACACAATTTATAGAAATCGTCTACAATGCCACAAGGTTCAAATCTTCTAGAGATTGTTCTACAGTTAACAAGAAAGTACATCAAGCAAACACTGAGACTATCAATGAGTTTCATCTCCATGAAAGCAAAAGATATCATAACTTGAAATTTGAATTTTCAATTGCTTTATATTCTGTCTGTAATGGTTGCTATTGCAAAATAAGTAATATATATTCATTTAAAACTTTTACTTAAAGAGAGCCATTTTCTGTTCTGCATAAAGTATTCACTGCAGCCACACCAACCAGTCCTTGGTTGAACGAGCTCCAGCTTCTGACACAACATCCACCTTTTGCAAACGGTGTGCCCAGGTGCACAGGAAATTAACATGCTTTGACATACGGAGATCAGTGCCTCTGCATCGGCTTTAATGTGTACATTTTCATACATCTCATTGTTATTTTAAGATTATTACCGGAAATTAGGGGTCTTCTTTTAACCCCAGCGAACAAAAGTCCTTTCACAATATTGGTTTTGGATCGATTACTGGAAATAGGGGTCTTTAACTACAGCAAACAAAAGTTCTTTCACAGTACTGGTTTTGGGTGGATCAAAACCCCAAACGCTGTAACTACTCTGGCGGATGGGCTGAAAAAACGAGTAAGGAAGCAAAATAACCAAACGATGAAATGGGGATACGGAAAAAGAGAAAGTTCCTAGGTGTCTGCCCGTCTCCAAGCATTCCCCTTTGTCCACACAGCTTTCGTCCAACAGGTGCTGTTTTCAGTCAGACTATGATCAAGATCAAGTTCTGGTCAGTGGAGAAGACGGCGGGAGAAAAATTCCCCAGGGACACTGGTCCCCGGCCTGAGTGCGCAGCAAGTCGCAGCTGTCCCTGTCGCGGTGCTGGCGGGAAAAGCGTCACGGCACCAGGACTCCCGACCCCAGCCCGCACCTCTGCCCCCCACCCCCACCCACGCGCGTGACCTGCAGCCTGGTTACCAGGCAACGGGCGGCCCCTGCTCGAAGCTACTGGGGCCGAATGGGTGGTGAAGGCAGTTGGGAGGAGAACTTGAGCAGCAGAAATGAGTCCAGGTAAGAGCCGGGCTCCCCTACAGGAGGGCCCATGGGAAGTGGACCGGCAGTGGGGGGTGCCCTGACCCCTTCACCTCCATGGTGGTTCCCGAGCGCCGACTTCCTGACTAGCAGCACACCCCTGCTCTCCCTCGGGGAGGAAAGCACCGCCTCCATCCCCACGCTCAGCCTTCGCTTCCAGTTGCTGCATGGCCCCAGCGCGCCCTCCCGTGGCCTCTTACGGCGTCCGCGTCCCGAATCGCACGCTTCGCCTCCCTTCTCCCAAAGAAACTAAAAGCCACCTATTACGGTTCTGTTACAGAGAAGCATCCGGAGGAAGAGGATGAAGTTGAGTGCGTTCTCCTCACAGCGTCCAAGATCCTAAATTCGTCTGATGGGGTAAAGGAAAGTGGTGGCAGTGAAACAGGTAAAATCTCCAAGGCCAAGGAGTTATTAGAGAACATTTTTAGAGAACGCCCACCGACAGTGATGGCCTCTTACTATAAGTCAAAAGTCTAAATCCACTGGCCCAAAAGGTGCACTCCCAGGACACAGGTACTTCCAGTAGCTGTTACTATGGTGCTAGCTAACACAGCACCCTCACTTTGTGCCAGATGTTGTTCCGAGCACTTAAGTACATTCCTTTAATCATCACAACCACTCTATGAAGTACTATCATTATCCGCATTTTATAAGTGAGGAAACTGGGGCACAGAGATTAACTAACTCTCCAAGGTCACATGGCAGCAAATGAAAAAGCCATAAGTATTCAGCAGGAGGGCACCAGAGTCCAGGCCCTAGCCATTACACTATACTATACTGCCTCTCTAAATACCAAATAAGAATGATATTTTCGACATATGCTAAACAGATATCTACTTTAACAAAAGGAGCTACTTTTTACAGTAAACATGTGTGGATCACAGGATATGGTATAGGGAGGATATTCGAAATGACCAAGAAGCTACAATTCAAGCTCCACAGAAACCATGAGTAAGATGTACCCAACTGAGAATATCAAAGTTGGACTCTCACTTCCTTGAGAAAACCTGAAGAAGTCTACACACTCTTGGAGGAGGAGGAGGCTGGTGGTCAGCGTGACACGCCAGGGAAGGAGCAGAGCACTCTGAGTAGAAGGCGGGATCTAGAATGATGGGCCAAGTTAGGACCCCCGGTTGCCCAAAACCCACACGTGGCATAGGGGTAATCTGGGCACAGAGGCACTGAGAGAAGTGACCAGAGGTCAGGACAGGATTTCTGCATCTTCATGAATCCAGAACCATCCCAAACACCTTGTCAAGGTCCCTGAAAGAAAAGCTAGAGCAGCCACAGGTCACCAGACCAAAGATAACTGGATGCCCAGGGACCACGAGTGTAAGCGACATCTCAGTGGAGGCCAGCAGGGCAGTGCGCTGACCTGCCAGCCCTCCACTCTTCTGCGTCCCACCATCCATGCGAGTATTCAGCCATCCTTGTACAACCAGGAAACCCGGACAGGGAGAAAGAGCCTTTAGGGAGTTTAGAGATGGAGTCAGCTCAATATCTACCTCAAAGAGAGCATTTCAGGTGAGAAGAAACTAAGGAAATCTAATTTGGCAAGATCATGTGTTGTCTAACGTGAGATTTAGGACTCTACGGAAAGATGCCAGCATAATAAAAAATGAAGTTACATGCAAAATAGCACATACGCTTATTCAAGAGATACAGTCTATCTTGCGAAAGCACAGAGGCTGTAAGTGCAAGGTCTGGCAAGGGCAGGTTTTCAATAACATAGATCCTAAGTCAGGGACTGCCTTAGATGGCAAAATTAGGAAGTGTGACATTGTTCCCTCCCTTCTTCTGTTCTGTCTACGCCTGTTGTCACCATGTGATCCGTTCCCTGAGCACTAACCAACAGAATAATGACCTCATTTGCATAAATAATGCTGAGGTACAAGAAGCTGTGTAGTATTTCTCAGGTCTCTTTAACTTTAACAGAGTAAGTGGTTAGCCTGTGTACCCTTTGATTTATTGGACTGGATATGTGAAGGATGTACTTTAAACTTCAAGATATCCAGTGTGTTGTTTTTAGCACCCCTGTTCTACCCAAGTCTTCACTCATTCATCCGTTCATTTGTCCATCTAACAAATATTTTTAAGCAAGTGCCGTCCTAGGCGCTGAGGATCCAACAGTGAACAAGACATGCAAAGTCCTTGCTCACATGAAGCTTACTTTCTGCTGGGAGGAACAAAGGAGACCGTGTGCAAGATGGGAGTAAATCCCACTAAGAAGAGTAAGGCACAGAGGGGGCAGGGGGAGTATGCGGAGTGTCAGAGGTGAGCGAGGAGCATGCATTTTAAATAGGGTGGTAGGAGACCTCACATGGCAGATCACATCTGAGCAAAGACCTGAAGGAGGTAAAGAAGTAATCAGTGCAGATTTTTAGGGAAAGAACATTCAAGGCAGAGAGAACAGCAACTGTGCAACTGTGCCTTGAGGGAGGAAGATGCCTTGCATGTCTGAGGGACAGCTGGTGTTGATGGGAGCAGAATGAGTAAACAGGGAGGGGCAGAGAGGGATCAGAAAGGAAACTGGGGAGGAGGGCACTGTAGTTCCACATAAGGACCTGGGGGATTATTCTGCACAAAAATGGGAAACATTAAAGAGTCTGAAGCAGCCATTCCTCCCCTCGACTGCAATTGGAAATTTTAAATTCATCAAATCATCATCATACTGTTATTAACCTTGTCTCTGTAGGAGTGATTAAATGTTTCTTGAGCATTTAGTATGCGCCACGCACTCTACAAAGGGCTTCACCTACAAACTAGATGCTAACTAGAGTTATCCCTCATAGCAAGTGTGTGGCAAAGCCAGGATTCAAGCACAGGCAACCGGACTCTGTAGCTCCCGTGACAGTGTCTCATGCCGACAGTGCCACACCTCCTTACGGCTTTGTAAAACAGTTGCTTCTGCAATGAGTTGGAATTGTCATAGCAAAACCCCATATTTGAACCTAAGAATTATAAAGCCTTGACTACAGAGTATCTAACATCCTATATTACATCATTACTATGCTGCATTTAAAAAACTCATTTGTTCTCCTTGGTCTGTTAACTACAAGTATGCACTTAATACAGGCATAGCTTAGAGATATTGTGGGTTTGGTTCCAGACCACTCTGTAGGTTGCCTATTAGTGCTGCTGATATACATTACCATTAGACTTGTATATAACCTTTTCTGCAAAAAGCAGTCTATAATCAGAGTAAAACTCTTTTTCTTTTTTTTTTGACGTTTATTTATTTTTGAGAGACATAGAGTGAGCAGGGGAAGGGCAGAGAGAGAGGGAGATACAGAATCTGAAACAGGCTCCAGGCTCTGAGGTGTCAGCACAGAGCCCGATGCGAGGCTCGAACTCACAGACCGTGAGATCACGACCTGAGCCTGAAGTTGGCCGCTTAACAGACTGAGCCACCCAGGTGCCCCAGCAAATAGCAGTCTATATTATGTTGATGGTCATTCAAGTTCGAACCCATTCTTTTCTCCTCTCCTACCTGCATTTTAGGTATACATTATTTTATTTTATATCCTTTTGTGTGAGTTCCTAGACTGGTTTTTACAGAAATATTCATTTTTAACCACTTTCGTGTTTTCCTACCTTTATACTGTCACTTTTGGTCTCTCCTTTCCACTCAAAGAGTCCCATTTAATATTTCTTGCAGAGCTGATTTAGGGGTCATGATTTCCTTTTAGTTTTTGTTTGTCTGGGGAACTCTTTATCTCTCCTTCTATTCTGGACGAAGCTTTGCTAGACAGAGTATTCTTGGCCGCAGATAGTTCCCACTTAGCACTTTGAATATATCATGCCACTCCCTGCTCGCTCGATGAAGTCACTGTATTCCCTAAGTCTATTCTCATTTTCCACAATTCTTTTCTCTTTTGTTCAGCTTGATTACTTTCCATTACTCTGTTCTAAGTCATTAAATCATTCCTTTATTTCTTCCAGCCTGCCGTTCATTGCATCAAAGGTGTTTCTAATCTCGTTTATTGCACTCATCTCTGATTCTTTAACTCTTTTGTCTCTGTGGTAAGCATTTTGTTAATGTCTTCTACTCTTCCCTCAAGCCCAGGGAGTATCTTTATGATCATTGCTTTAAATTCTCCATTTGGCATGTTACTTACATCTGTTTCACTTAGATCTCTGGCCTTGCCCTTATCTTATTCTTTCATTTGGGATAAATCTTCCATCTTTGCGTTTTATCCAAGGCTCTTGCCTTCCTCTCTGTGTTAGGAAAACCAGTTATGTCTCCTGCTCCTGAAAGTAATGGCCTTAAGAAGAAGAGGGTCGTGCCCAAGGCCTGGCGCTTCGGGGAGTGTCTCTGGTGTGTGCTGCCTGCACTCTGCTCTTGTGTTCTGGTTTCTCTATCCTTCAGGCCAGTCATCTGCAGAGGCTCTCTTTGTGTGCTGTGGACATTATTTGGTCCCTGACCGGAATGTGTTGAGTTTTAGCTCACAGGTGTGCTCTGGTCTGCATGTGAAATGAGACCCTGCAAAACTCTCTGGTCCAGAGACATGGTGTGGACAGGGTTTTGCGCTGAACTTCTAGGGGAGGGGCTTGCCGCACTGAGACTGAGCCAAGCATGTTTGAGAATCTAAATTCCACTGAAGTGCAGGGAGGGTGGTACTTGGTGTAAGCAAGTCAGGCAGCTAGTGCCTGCACTGCACTGCTGCTTGCAGGTCATTCTGTGTTTATGCTGCAGGGGAGGAGGGGGTGGAAATGGCACTGGCTGCTCCTTTCTTCCTGAGGAGGTGTCTGAGAATGCTGCCTCTCAGGGATGTGCTCTGAGGAGAGCGAATAACCCCACTGTGTGCCCCCCATGGTCTTCGGATTGCTATTTCCACGCTGCCCCCTGGTGGTTTGCCTGCCTGCTCTCCAGATGCAGCACAGGGCTCTCTGGGCTCTATCCCAGCCAAGCCCGCTAACCTTTAAAACTCCGGGCTTTAAACCCCACTGGTTACAAGAACTCGTGGAATTCAGCCCCTCTCATTTTCTAAGCCAATGGCTCTGAGGAAACATTCTCCTTGTGAATTCCCCCGAGTTCCTCTCCCTCCATTGCACGGCAGCCATGATCTGTTTCTCCCCTAAAGCACATTTGCACACTTCCTATCACCTTCAATGTGGCCTCTTCCCTCCCTTCAGTTAAGGAGTTTTTTCTGTCAGTCTTCCAGTTGATCTCTGGGGTGTTTAGGATGATTTGATAATTATCTAGTTGTGTTTGTGGGACAAGGCGAGCCTGGGGTCCTCGTACTCTGTCACCATCTTCCTGCTCCTGTTCTTGCTGTCCCCAGTTTCAGTGGAAGAATTATTCCTGCTCAATAAAAGCTCATTTCCTCTTTATCAAAGGTCTCCTGGAATTCTCAAGAACTCAGCTTCTGCACTTAGCCTACCTCATTCTCCAGAATTACTCTTCTTTTCTACTACATGATTCCGGCAGCAAGCAGGCATGTTAAAATCTCTGATGATTAAAACGTTCTCTTTGACCTTTGCGTTGCTTCCAACATGCATGTACCCTACTCCACTAGGCACTCTATTTCTTTCCAGAGTAAAATTAAAAAACAGTTGCCGATACTCAGTGCTCATAAACCTTTACATTCCAGTGTCTCTAGCCACTCAGCTGGGCGTTCGTGCCTACCACTGCCCGGAAACCAGAGACAAGAATACCCCACCTGCCTGTTGATGTCCACTTTGATGTCTAATAGAAAACTTAACTTTAACATATCTACAACGTTTCCCTAAAAAATCTTCCTACTCCATTCTTTTCCATTTTGGTAAATAACACCATCATTCATCACCCATCCACTCTCGCCAAAAACCCAGGAGTCATCCTTCTTTCCTCTCTTCTGGCTACATTTAATCCCCCATCATTGCTACTGGCTTTATCCCCAGAACCTATTCTAAATGAACCTATTTTTCTCCATCTTCCCCTCGGCCGTACTAGTCTAAGGTGCCTCTGTCTCTCACTTGGATTACAGCAGTAGCCCTGCAATTGCCACCGTATACCCATTATCAAGCAAGAGAGTGACCTATCAATGTTTCTTTTCAGATCAAATCATTCTTATGATTGAAACCCTTCAAAGCCTCCCATTTCATTTAAAATAAAAGCAAAACCCATCAGGTTGGCCCACAAGTTCCTACATAATCTAGCCCTGTCTCCCCCTCTCACCTCTAATCATACCAGGCTTCTATCTTCTCATTAAGCTGAAGCCATATTGACTTTCTGTTCGGCAAACACAGATGCTTCAGGACCCTGCCGTGTCCTCTGTTCTGAATCTCTTCCTATAGATGTTCACATGACTGGCCTCTTCTCATCATATGGGAATCTTGGCGAAAGCCTCGTGTGACCAAATAGGCCTCTGCTAATCACTCTCTCCACTGCTGTTCCCGTCCTCCCTGTCACATTAGCCTATTTTCTTTGTGTTATTCATCCCTATTTGTAAGTATCTTGTTTATTTCTTTATTTGCTTTTTTTTTTTCTCTTGTTCATTCTCCAGAATGGAGGCACCATGACCACAGGAGCCTTGGTTGTCTTATTCCTTGCTGTGCCCCTAGTACTTACCTACAATAGGGAATACCACACATTGGACACTCAATACTTGAATGAATGATGTTGTTGAGGGAATGAATCCCTAAATGTGAAACAAAAAAGCTAAATCACTAGCTGATAAACATTATTCTAGACTTTCACACAGAGATTTTAGAGCCAAGGAAGATCTCAGACCTCCTTCCCATGGTGCCAAATGAAAAGAACAGTAACAACATCAAAACAGAAAACCAGCAAAAACTTCACCAGCAGCACCTGAAGAAGGAAATTGGAAAAGAGAGGCCAAACATAAAAACAGAAGATTCCTGGCAAGGCAAAGTACAGACTACCTTCTAACACTGCTTCTGACTTTTAGAATAAAACAAGTCAAATCCTGAAAATATTTGTTAATGCCTCTCCTACTCCAAATGTGAATGCAAAAAGAGGAAACACCTGTGTCTCCCTTCTGCTGACTGGGGTTTGGGTGGGTATGGAGGAGCAGCTGGGAAGATAGACGAGTAAACCTGGACACTGACCCACAGGGGCTTACTTTGCTCCAAAGAAATAAGTAAGGAGTAGAGCTGCCACTAAGCTCACGGGGCCCCTCTGTGTGGAGGAGAGAAAGGTATACCGAACTCTAGGTATATGCAAACCCATGTAGGGTCCTGGTTAGCGACTGCAGTGGAACATGGGATGCATTTCAGCCTACATACGTCTTCTGGCCAGAAGCTCTTGTGCAGTGAACAACCTGTATAGTCTTATGTGGGAGCCCTAGTCCCAGGACTCTCTGCTGAACTGAGGGAAAAATCCCCACCAAGGGAACATCTCCTTAGGGTAAGAGGATATATCTCCTCTAGATTTCTAAGTAGTCTCAGAGAGTAACAACAACAAAACAGCAGAGATCACACCCTCCCACAGACACTTCACACAGCTCCAAATGACCTCTCTTACCCCAGACCTCCTCATCTAATTTTTAGGCTACAGAAAATGGATAGGAAAATACACTGGCCCTGAAACTGAATCTCAGAGGGACAGACCAATGGACCCTGGGAAGGATGTCAAGAGACTACATTTACACTACATCAAAGAAAACAGGAATTCTGAGCAGAGCTGCTCAGGTTGCACTGAGCTACATGAAAAGAAGCATCATGGTAACTGCAATCATATGGTCAGAAAAGAAGGAAGAGATAGAGGGAAGCAAATATATGTATAACGAGTATGTAAATCCCATGTTCTTTCTTTTTTATTTTTTAACGTTTATTTATTTTTGAGAGACACAGAGACAGAGTATGAGCAGGGGAAGGGCAGAGAGAGAGGGAGACACAGAATCCGAAGCAGGCTCCAGGCCCTGAGCCTTCAGCACAGAGCCCGACACGGGGCTCAAACTCACAAGACTGTGAGATCATGCCCTGAGCCGAAGTCGGCCGCCCAACCAAGTCACCCAGGTGCCCCCCATGTTATTTCTTTAAAATCTTATTTTTGCTATATCCCTTTAGTAAGTCTTTAGATTTCTTTTGAAATTTAAACGCAGTATTTCTTACTCGGTTTTAGCAAAAGAAATCCTGTACTATGCCTTGAATAAAGAGCGATAAAAGTGATTAAATAGCTCTGTGGGAATTATAGTCACACAACAAAATGTAAAACATCATAAAACATCACAGTGTGAAAATAATATAATGAGCAAATATCACGAAAAGTAGGGAGTAAATGTGAGAGCAAGTATAATGCTAATTTTCTCATCATTTACTTCCTCTCTTGGCAGGGAGTAGATCAATACTGAATATAATGGAAATGCATGTTATTAACAAAAAATTCCATGGCACAAAAACAGACACTTGGGTCAATGGAACAGAATAGAGAACCCAGAAATGGACCCACAAACATATGGCCAACTAATCTTTGACAAAACAGGAAAGAATATCCAATGGAATAAAGACAGTCTCTTCAGCCAGTAGTGCTGGGAAAACTTGACAGCGACATGCAGAAGAATGAACCTGGACCACTTTCTTACACTATACACAAAAAGAAACTCAAAATGGATGAAAGACCAAAATGTAAGACAGTAAGTGGGCAAAAACCTCTTTGATCTTGTGCAGCAACTACTTACTCAACACGTCTCCAGAGGCAAGGGAGACAAAAGCAAAAATGAACTATTGGGACCTCATCAAAACAAAAAGCTTCTGCACAGCGAAGGAAACAATCAGCAAAACTAAAAGGCAACCGATGGAATGGGAGAAGATATTTACAAGTGACATACCTGACAGAAGGGTTAATATCCAAAATCTATAAAGAACTTATCAAACTCAACACCCAAAAAACAAATAATCCAGTAAAGAAATGGGCAAAAAACATGAATAGACACTTTTCCAAAGAAGACATCCAGATGGCCAACTGACACTCATCATCAGGGAAATGCAAATCAAAACCACAATATTACCTCACATCTGTCAGAATGTCTAACATTAACAACTCGGACAACAACAGATGTTGGTGAGGATGTGGAGAAGGAGGATCTCTTTTGCACTGCTGGTGGGAATGCAAACTGGTGCAGCCATTCTCAAAAACAGTAGAGAGTAGAACTACCCTACGATCCTAGGTATTTATCCAAGGGATACAGGTGTGCTGTTTCGAAGGGGTACATGCACCCCAATGTTTATAGCAGAAGTATCAACAATAGCCAAAGTATGGAAAGAGCTCAAATATCCAAATGGATAAAGAAGATGTGGTATATATATACCATGGAGTATTACTCAGCAATCAGAAAGAATGAAATCTTGCCATTTGCAACTATGTGATGGAACTAGAGGGCATCATGCTAAGCGAAATTAGTCAGTCAGAGAAAGACAAATATCATATGACTTCACTGATATAAGGACTTTAAGATACAAAATAGGTGAACATAAGGGAAGAGAAGCAAAAATAATATAAAAACAGGGTGGGAGACAAAACATAAAAGACTCTTAAATATGAAGAACAAACAGAGGATTACTGGAGGGGTTGTGGGAGGGGGACAGGCTAAATGGGTAAGGGGCATTAAGGAATCTACTCCTGAAATCACTGTTGTACTATATGCTAACTAACTTGAATGTAAATTTAAAAAAAAAAAAGAAATCAAAAAAATTCCAATCTCTTAGTCTTTTTCATGATATATCTTCATTAGCTCAGAGGATCTCATAGGAAATCATCTTTCATATAGTCAAAAAATCTGAATACTAGTGTAACTTCAACTATTTGCAGTTTTCTTTATTCTATTAAAATAAACATAAATGTAATGCCACTTTTCAAAAGTAACATAATGTGATGCCCCTGTTCTAAACTCATTTTTTTCTGCATAGATTCATAGAGAGCTGACTGAAGGGAGAGTACCTAAAATTCATAACGGTTAATTCTGGCTGATGGGAATACATGCTTTTTGATTTGCATTTTTATCTATTTGAGTTTGTTAGAAGTTGTCCTCGAGTCCGAAAAAAATTTGGGATGCCTTGCTGCATTAATCCAGACCTCATTTGAGGGTTGTTGTTTTTTTTAAATCTCTCTGAGATGAACATTTCAGACTACCATTTTCTTCCTATTAAGATGCAAAATTGAGCAATATCCAGACGGACTCGATGTCCTTCCCTGCCTTCTGACAAAGGTGGGAGTCTTTAATTGGCCAAATGGCTCCAGGCTCTGAACCAGAGTTGCTCTCTCAGGAATCAGGGCCAGATGGCGGGTAAGAGGGGCGCCTATACTTTGCGACCAGCTCCTCTAACATCTGGTAGGCTGTCATTCCAAAGGAGAAATGTGCCAACCTCTTTTAAAATCTCCTCTTAGGGCAGGAATTGTTAGCCTAGAGGAGCATTCTATCATAACTGTCATTTCGTTCGGCACACTGAATGTTTTTAAAAGTCTTTTTAAAAAATTCACGAAGCAGGCTAAAAGCCTATTTGGATAAAGAGGGATGTATGTCAGGAAATCTGCAAACAGCTGATAGTCTCTCCTGTTACAAACCTATAATCTATTTTCTAGGAAGGTATACATAGGTCTTTATGGTCTTTGCTTAAAAGCATGACAAAAATTATCCTCTGTTAATCCAATCTGTTTTCCACGGTAAGGAGGAAAAACATCACATGGCCATTCCATAAACCTACACAGTACTTTGTCAAAGGTCTCCCATAACAGGATCATTAGTTTATTTTTACAAATGCAGTTTATATTGCAGAAACCAAGATATTGTGTTTTCGAGAGTTCCAAGTTTGGCATTACACATAATGGCCTATTATAAAAGTAAAACCACTTTTACAACCTCAAGAAGGTATTTTAAGTCAAGTAAAAATTATTTGACTTTATTATGTGACTATCGTCGGGTTCTTCCTAAGGTGAACGTCAAACCTCGCATTACCTCTGTCTCGCTATCCAAGAAAGTTAGGAGGGTACTTTGTATTACAGTTGTTTAAAAATAAAACCTAAGAATCAGATCACATGGTTTCTCGATTTTGCTTTTTAGTATCTGGCTGCGTATCAGAATCAGAAAATCAAATCCAACCACAATCAGCATTGAAAGTGAGTTCATTTTCATTTCCTCTAATTTTCTCCAAATACCCGTGTAAAGGCTGATCTTTTTCAGAATAAATATTTCCTAAATGCACATGGTTCTTCCACAAAAATCTTCATGAAAATGGACTGGAGAATTAGCAAGAATAACTGAGAATGTGAGTCCTCTCACCCTCATGTGATCCTTTCTGGCAATAGGCAACTTTGGGGGATAGATATAAAAAGAAATTATAACAGTTTCAAAATTAATCAATTTCATACCATGTTTAATTTTATTATAGGCCCTTCAGCATCAACTGGAATCATTTCAGGCTCTCCGAATACAGACTTTGCAGAATGTTAGCATGGTATGTTTTGTGTTTTTTTTTTTAATTTTTTTATGTTTATTTTTGAAAGACAGAGAGAGAGAAAGAGAGAGAGAACGTGAATGGGGGAGGAGTAGAGAAAGAGAGAGACACAGAATTCAAAGCAGGCTCCAGGCTCTGAGCTGTCAGCACAGAGCCCAATGTGGGGTTCAAACCCACAAACCATGAGATCATACCTGAGCCGAAGTTGGCCGCTTACCCGACTGAGCCACCCAGGTGCCCTGGTATGTTTCTTTTAATCTCTATGTGGGAAATAGGCAAACTTAGGATACCACCCCTCACTCAGTCGGTTGAGCGTCCGACTTTGGCTCGGGTCATGATCTCACTGTTCATGAGTTCGAGCCCCACGTCGGGCTCTGTGCTGACAGCTCAGAGCCTGGAGCCTGCTTTGGCTTCTGTGTCCCCCCCTCTCCCTGCCCCACCCCCTGCTCGCACTCTGTCTCTCAAATATAATTAAATGTTAAGAAAATTAAAAAAAAAAAAAGGCTACCACCCCACATTTCTAAGCTAATGATCCTTAGCCAACTGATTTATGTTGATTTATGTTAGAATATCATAAAATAAGGTCACAATATATTCCTGGTTCAAAATTTGTTTGGGGGAAACTACTTCTGTTACAGTTGAATTTGGGTATGAGCCAAAAAGAAATAGCACTTACTGATTTTTTAAAACATATATTTAAAGTGCTACCTATATATAGTCTATAAATAGAAACTCTCATTGTAAGTGATAAGAAATCTAACTCAAACTGACCTAGGGAAAAAGTGTACTTTATTAGCGCACGTAACTGAAAAGCCTAGGAACAGTTCACTTGAGGATGGCTTAATCCATATGATTAGGACTTATGTCATTAGGAACAATTCTTTCTCCTTCTTTTGCTTCTGCTTTCCACTGTAATGGATTTTCAGACTTCATGTGGTAGCAAAAGGGCTGCTAGAAGCTCTAGGCTTTTACCCTTCCAGATTCCAGTCAGAGAAGAGATAATGCTTTTCTCTCTTAACAGTTTATCCTCAGGTTCTTGGCCTGGTTCTGGCTGCCCCAGATTGGGTCATGTGCAAAGCTTGAGCCAATCACTGTTCAACGGGAGGCAGTGTTCTGACCAGTTAGCTCTCAGTCACGTGCAGCTGGAAGTGGGATCACCAAAAGCACGTGGACTTTATCCAGAGCAAACAAGGGATAGGATTTATAGAAGAATTAGGGTATGGATATTGGTGGTGCTTAACAAAACACATATTCGCTAAAGACCTAACGTAAACTTCATCCTGTTATTCTTGTACTAAAAGCAACCGCAAGGAAATGGAAAGAGAAGATAAACTCCTCCTGAGTGACAGAACAGATTATATTCTGATGACAGAGATCAAAACTCTCTGCTTTTTCAATGATGTAAAAATCAAGCATCCAAATTACTGGAATAAAGTTCATAAAATTTTATTGCTTTAATAATTAAGTTTTTCTGATTTTATTATCATACAATAAAGGCATAATTTTCTTAACTCCTTTAATAATAGAGATTATAATAAATTTATTTTATATTCTATATTATGGAAAAGAATTTTTATGTGCAAGAAATTTTAAGGTATCATAATATCTATTATTCCTATACATTCCTAAGTTCATAAATCTGAAATCAAATTCTAACATTATCAATTTATCTTTTAAAGGTACAGTCCGAAATCAGTGATATCTTGAACAAAAGTATTATTGAAGTAGAAAACCCACAATTTAGCTCAGAAAAAAATTTAGTGTTCGGAACACGCCTTGAAAAAGCTTTGGTAAGTTATTTTGCACAGAACTATTTCTATATTTAGGGACTTCAAAAATGTTACTATAACCAATTTATCGTCATCTTTACATTCTACTTCTTCATGGGCAAATGGAATGTCAGAGAAATACCTAAAAGATTCCCAAGTAAACTGAAATACCAGGCAGGGTTTTTTTGGCCTGTCTATCCACTTAGGAATTTTTCTACTTTTAGGATTGACCTAGACCTGAGGTGAATTCCCTAGAAACAGTGTGGAACCAGAGTCACTCTGTCTACACTGGTTAGAACTCGCATTTCTAGAATAGTCACAGCTCTAGAGTCATCCAAAATAGGAATGCAAAGGTTGACAAACAGTCCAGAAGTGGAAATATTCATTTCCCTTAAAATACTTACTGCATTTGACCTATTGCTTCTATCTTCTCAATCTATCTATGATGGTCTCCTGAGCAATTCTAAATTTCTATTTCTGAAATTGAGGGGTTGGCCCATGTATGTCACCCTCTGAGGAAATACACGTAATTTCTAAGCAAATTATAAAGATCAGAGTAACAGATCTCAAAATAACTGTTAGATTTTTCTGGAGAAAATTAATATTTGTTAGGCTTCTTTACTGTAGAAATGAATAAAATGTTCATTTTAGTTATAAAAGCAAATCTTCCACAAAATATTTTCTTGATTTGCTGGTCATCTGGCAAATGACAGTACATTTATTGTGTGCTTTTTATTGTCACTAGCCTATAGAGAATCAAGAAGAAATCCTTTCTATGGAGAAAATTCATCATTTTGAGGAGTCTAACACTATTCATTCAATGGAAGAAAACTTCAGCAGTGATAGTGTTAATGGTCTCTCTCAAGGTATAGATATGACATCCCAGATAAATTTCAAGGACCTATTAACTCTGAAAACTTCAACAGACAATTCACCTTCAAACATAATTATGAACCCTTCAGAAAATTCTGTGTTGAAGAATTACAGTAATCTTTATAATTTTCTACCTAATGTACCTCAAAATGTGATGTCTCAAGCTGATACAGTAATTCTGGATAAATCCAAAATTACTGAGGCTTTTCTCAAGCATGGATTTTGTGAAAATTTAGATGATATCTGCCATTCTATCAAACAAATGAAGGAAGAGCTACAAAAGTCACATGACAGAGAACTGGCACTTACAAATGAACTTCAAACTTTAAAAACTGATAGAAATGTTCCAAGCAATGGTAAATATGACCTGTCTTCAATTCACAAAGAAAAAAATAACTTTATTAAGGAAGAAAATACAGAAAGTAACTTAAATGAAGATATGAAATCAAAGAGAATTTCAGAATTAGAGGCATTAGTAAACAAATTACTCCCACTCAGGGAAACGGTGTCAAAATTCCATGTGAATTTTTGCAGGAAATGTAAAAAATTATCTAAGAGTGAAATACACAGGGTAAAGAGAAATGAGAAAAACAGTAAAGAAATTCCTATCACTGGCAAGAATATTACAGATTTAAAATTCCATTCCAGAGCTCCAAGACATACATTGTCATTCTTTGACCCAACAAAATATGAAATGAAAGACAAAGAAACACAACCACTAGTGATAAAACAAGGACCAATAATATTTGAAAATGAGAAACCATCCAAAGTCAATTCTGTTACTGAGCAGTGTGTTGCAAAACTTCAGTACTTACAGAATTACCTAAAAGAGTCTATGCAGATACAAAAAAAAGTAACAGAACTGGAGAATAAAAATCTAACCCTTAAGACCAAAATAAAACCTCTTGTCTTTACCACACAATCTCTAATACAGAAAATTGAAATATATGAAAAGCAACTTAAGAATTTGGTTGAAGAAAAGAATACTATTCAGTCCAAGTTAATTAAAAAAGAAGAAGATGGTAAAGAATGTCTTAAAGAATTGAAAAAAATAATTAGTAAATATAATGTTCTCATAGGACAAAATAAAACCCTAGAGGAAAAAAACAATCAACTTTCTTTGGAGAAGCAACAAATGATAGAAACATTAGATCAACTGAAAAGTAAGGAACACAAAACTCAAAATGATATAGCCATTGTCAATAATGAAAATAATCGTATGACTATAGAAATGGAATCAATGAAAACAAATATTCTATTGATACAAGATGAAAAGGAAATGCTAGAGAAAAAGACATACCAACTTCTAAAGGAAAGAAGCTCATTTGAAAATGAACTGAAGGAAAACCAACTAGAAATAATGCAGCTAAAAGAGAAGGAAATATTGGCAAAAACTGAACAAGAGACACTTCTTCAAATAATAGAAACAATTAAAAGTGAAAAACTTAATCTCGAGACAACGTTACAAGAATCTATTGCTGCTAGACAAATGATGGAAAGAGAAATTGAAAATATTCAAAAATACCAATCTACTGCAGAAGAGAATTTTCTGAAAGAAATTAAAAATGCAAAATCAGAAGCAAATATCTATAAGAATAGTTTGTCAGAAATGGGCAATGAATGTGAAATGTTATCAAAAATGGTAATGGAAATTAAAACAGATAATCAGATTCTAAAAGAAGAACTAAAAAAACATAGTCAAGAAAATATAAAATTTGAAAATAGCATCAGTAGACTTACAGAAGACAAAATACTTTTAGAAAACTATGTAAGAAGTATAGAAAATGAAAGGGATACCTTGGAATTTGAGATGAGGAATCTTCAAAGAGAATATTTAAATCTAAGTGAAAAAATCTGTAGTCAACAGAGTGACCTATCAAAAATGGGTTATTTTTCAAGAAGAGAGAAATTCCATTTTGAAAACTATGATATTTATGAAGACACCTCTGGTCCTAGGAGTAGACTTTTGGCTCCTGATTTGAAAGGTATGTAATATTGTGGTTTAGTAGAGATATGTGTAAGATTTCTTTCACCTATTGGGCACTAGCTAGACTACAGTAATAAGAAGGAAACTTTAAAGATAAATACAATTTAGTCTTATAAGACTTGTATCCAATTTATTATACAGTGGAATTATTTAGGAATTTTGCTCTTTTGATAAAAATCATGTTGTTATTTTATTTATATTATTTCTATACATTGCATATGCACGAAGCAACTTTGACAGGGAGCAGCATTTTTCATTTTGTTTTCTGAAGTATACTTGGCACTCCCACCTTAAAAAATTCTTTTTTTTCCCTCCAGGAATTCCAAGTCAACTGTATCAATTGCTTCCATCCAAGATATGTAAATAAATTTCTAAAATCAATGTTTCAAAATCCTTTGTCCAGTACTTTTTTTCTCCACAAAACTATTGTAAATTCGCTTTTATATAAGTTTATAATTACCTTGTAATTGATTAGGGTAATTTTTAATTAGAAACTGGAATTAGATGTATATTTTTATATTGTCAAGAACTGTGAACAGCCTTGAGATTTTACTGAACTTATAAGCTAATGTTAGTCTGACACAGTTTCCTGAGTTCCAGGGGTCAGAGGTAAAGAGAGTTTGTTACAGCAACAGCAGTAGCCAGAATACTAGCACTTTTGCATTGATTCTCCAAGCCCTAATTCCTATAGGCAACATGAAAAGGGGCACACTGCAGTACAGGAGAGAACTCTAGGCTTTGGGAAACCAAATCTTTTATGAGTGCAGTAAGAAATATTACCTTTATTATACAGGGAAGTTAGCATACCTGCCCTTGCTCTAGAGGAGACACTATCTTTAGCTTCCAAGACTGATTGCTATACAAATAAACTTGTCAAATTTTGTCAAATGCTTTTTCTGTATTTACTAAAGTGACCATGTGTATTTTTTTTCTCCCTTTAAGATGTAAATACGGCAATTACATCAGTTAATTTTGAAACATTACACTAACCTAGGATAAACTCCACTAGGTTATATACATATACTTTTAATATATACTTCTCGATTCAATTTGATAATGTTAAGAATTTCTCCCTCTATATTCAGAAGAATATTAGTCTGTTATTTTCTTTAATGTCTTTACCTGGTTTTGGTATCAGGAAAATCTGGCTTTATAAAATGTGTTGGGAAATGTTCCCTCCTCCTCCATTTTCTAAAACGATTAGTATAGGATTGGTTATTGATATTATTTCTTCCTAAATAACAGAATTCACCAGAGAGCCTGAAGTATCCTAAATGGGAAGGTTTTACATTAAAAAATCAACTTCATTAGTAGATACAGAACTACTGAGATTTTCTATCTCTTCTTTAGTCAATTTGGATCATTTGTATGTTCTGAGGAATTTGTACATTTCATATACATTCTCAGATGCATTGGCATAAAGTTGGTCAAAATACTCTGTATTATCTTTTTAATGTCAAGAGAACCTATACTAAGTGTCCTGTTTTAAATACATGACATGGTAATTTAAGGATACTCCTTTTTTTTTTTTTGAAGTTTTTCTAGAGTTCAATTTATTTTATTGCTTTTTTCAAATATCAGCTTTTTGTTTTATTGATCTTCCTCTATTAATTTTGCTACTTTTAATCCAATGATTTCCGTTCTTGTTTTAGGAATTTCCTTTTCTATTCTTGGGATCAATTTGCTCTTTCCCTAATTTCTTAAAGTGAAAGATTGTGTTGTTGGTTTGGAAAATTTATTTTTCTCTACACTATACATTTAAAGCTACAACTTTTCCTCCAACCACTGCTTTAGCTGCATTACACAAATTTTAATATGCTTTTGGTTTCATCAATTCAAAATATTTTGTCTTTGCCTTATTATTTTTCTTTGACTTAATGGAATATAATATTTAGAAGTGAGTTGCTAAACTTCCAATTCTGGAGATCTTCAGGTATTTTCTGTTATTGACTTTTAATTTAATTCTATTGTGATCAAAGAATATACTCAGTACAATTTATCTTTTTAAGTTTATTGAAACTAATTTTACTGCCAAGAATATGGTTTATATTGATTAGTGTTTCACATTAACTTGAAAAGAATGTATAGTCTGCTGTTGTTAGGTGGAGTGTTCTATAAAAGTCCACCAAGGAAAAGTGGTTGACAGTGTTGATCAAATCTTCTGTATCCTTACTGATCTTCTACTTGCTCTAACAATTACTATAGAAAATGGAGAAGTAGGTTTGTCCATTCTATCACTTTTTCTTTCATATGTTTTCAAGCCCTTTTATGTGTACAATTTCAGGACTATCATGTCCTGTTAGTGAGTTAATCCTTTTATTATTATGAAGTGAGCCCATTCATCCCTGGTGATTCTCCTCATTCTAATGGCTTTGATTGATACTAATAGAGGCCCTCCTGTTGTCTTCAGTGTTTACATAGTATATATATTTGCATATTTTTACTTTTATATTTGCGATGCTGAAATCAGTAGAAATTTTTCATAGTCAAATCATAAATATATACTATGAAAAACTGATGACTAACTTTAAAAATCAAACAAAATGAGGATGGTTCTAGGCCAAGGTTGTGGCACAGGAAGATCCTGAACTCACTTCCTCCCCAGTACATACCAAAATACACCTATTTAAGGATAGGGTTCTTCCTGAACAAAAACTGAGGGTCAACTAAACAGCTTCTGCACAACGAAAGATAGAATGGTAGTAGAGAACAGCAAGACATAGAAATGGTAACAAAGGGACCCTCCACCCTGAGGCTGCAAACTGCAGTGGAGAGAGAGTGCTGAGGGACTGGGAACTGATTCTTCTGTCCTTGGGCAAAGAAAAACAAGAACAACAACAACAACAAAATGCAGTTTAAAAGAGCAACTAGCATATAAAAGAGACAATTCTGGAACTCTGCAAAACCACGGAGGAGTTGGGGGGATGCTTTCCAGGTCATAGGGACTGGAGAATGGCAGGTTTATGTTCCCTCTCCACCGCAAAAACACAGATGAGGGGCAGCTGGATGGCTCAGTTGGTTAAGCGTCGGGCTCTGTGCAGACAGTTCAGAGGCTGGAGCCTGCTTCAGATTCTGTCTCTCTCTTTCTCTGTCCCTCTCCCACTTGTGCATTCTCTCTCTCTTTCTCAAAAATAAATTGAAAACATTTTAAAAAAAGAAGAAAAACAGTGTAAAGAGCCTAGAAATCCACAATTATATAGTCAATCTATGACAAAGGAGGCAAAATACAAAACAGGGGAAAAGACAGTCTCTTCAATAAATGGTGCTGGGAAAATGAGAGCTACATGTGAAAGAATGAAATTGGACCACTTTCTAACACCATACACAAAAATAAACTAAAAATGGACTAAAGACCTAAATGTGAGACCTGAAACCATAAAAATCCTAGAAAAGAGCGCAGGCCATTTTCTCTTTTGTATTAAGTATTTAGGACAACATTTTTTTCTCACTTGACATATCAGATGCCTTGCTTACTTTTTATTTTTAAAAATTTTATTATTTTATTCTGAAGTTAGTTAACATACAATGTAGTCTTGGCTTCAGGAGTAGGCTCCTTTCTTTTCCTTTAACTTCATTACTTATTACTCGCCCTTGCTGTTTCTGATTCTAGCTAGGGTAGATTTATTTCACTTTTTAAAATAAGACACAGGTTGTCCCTTGCCTGGGAGGGATTTATACACTTTCTATAGCTTGGAACCTTTCCCACCATCTATCATCATCTTACTTTACTAACTCTGACTTAATAGACTTTCAGATCTATTCTAAACCAACCTTCCTTAAGAAGGCCTAGCTGATCTTTGAGATGAAGGTAGGTCCCCTGGTATGTATTCAAATAGCACCTTCTAAGTTCACATTTATAATATTAACACCCATATCCTCTGTGAGATTATAAGTAGCGTAAGATCATATCTATTTAGTTTATGGTTATTAGCACCTAGCATAGTGCTTGACATATTGTGTAGGCACTCAGTAAATATTTGTTGATTGAACGAATGAAATGTACAATGGTGGCCAAATTTTCTGATCTTTCATCTTCACCTTGAATAGTTTGTAATTTCTAGAAAGTGTCATTTTATTTTGGGCTATTATGATGGCTTACATGCTGTTTTCCTTTCCTGGAATACCTTTTGCCTTCCATTATCTTGCTAACTTCCCAGTGATTAATCAAAACTGGGATCAATACATAATAAAAATCAAAGCTAAAGAATCAGATGGAAAGCTTACAGGCTTACATGCTTATGTTAATAGTTGACTAAGATAGAAAATAAAATAAGGTACTTAATTCAAAAAGAGAAAAAAAATTAAAAAGTAGATCTAAGAAACTTAGACCTAAAATGTAAGACAGGAAACCATCAAAATCCTAGAGGTGAAAACAGGCAATAACCTCTTTGACCTCAGTCACAGTAACTTCTTACTAGATATATCTCTGGAGGCAAGAGAAACAAAAGCAAAAAATGAACTATTGGGATCTCATCAAGATAAAAAGCTTCTGCACACCAAAGGAAAAAGTCATAAAATTAAAAGGCAACTGACAGAATGGGAGAAGATATTTGCAAATGACATATCAAATAAAGAGTTGGTATGTAAAATCCATAAATAACTATCAAACTCAGCCCCAAAAAACAAATAATCAAGTGAAGAAATGGTCAAAAGACATGAACAGACACTTTGCCAAAGAAGATATGAAGATGGCTAACGGACACATGAAAAGATGTTCAACATCATTCAACATCAGTGAAAGACAAATCAAAACCACAATGAGATACCAACTTACACATGTCAAAATGGCTAAAATTAACAACTCAGGAAACAACAGATGTTAGCGAGGATGCAGAGCAAAGGGAACACTTTTGCACTGCTGGTGGGAATGCAAACTGGTACAGCCATTCTGCAGAAGAGTATGGAGGTTCCTCAAAAAATTAAAAACAGAACTATCCTATGACCCAGCAATTGCCTACTATTTATCCAAAAGATACAAAACTGCTGATTTGAAGGGGCACATGCACCCCAATGTTTATAGTAGCACTATCAACAATAGCCAAATTATGGAAAAAGTCCAAATGTCCATCAACTGATGAATGGGTAAAGAAGATGTGGTTTATATATGTAAGGAAATATTACTCGGCCATCAAAAAGAATGAAATCTTGCCATTTGCAACAATGTGAATGGAACTAGAATGTATTATGCTAAGCCAAGTCAGTCAGAGAAAGGCAAATATATGATTTCACTCTCATGTGGAATTTAAGAAACACAACAGATAGGGGCACCTGGGTGGCTCAGTCGGTTAAGCGTCTGACTTCGGCTCAGGTCATGATCTCACAATTCGTGAGTTCGAGCCCCACGTTGGGCTCTGTGCTGACAGCTTGGAGCCTGGAGCCTGCTTCAGATTCTTTGCCTCCCTTTCTCATGCTCTGTCTCCCCTACTCATGCTCTGTCTCTCTCTCCCAAAAATAAACATTAAAAAAAATTTTTTTTAATTAGAAAAAAAAAGAAACACAACAGATAAACATAGGGGAAAGAAAGGAAGATAAAAACAGAGAGGGAGGCAAATCATAAGAGATTCTTAAATACAGAGAACAAACTGAGGGTTGATGGAGGCAGGGAGGTGGAGCCAAATGGGTGATGGCATTAAGGAGGTCCCTTGTTGGGATGAGCACTGGGTGTTATATGTAAGTGATGAATCACTAAATCCTACTCCTGAAACCGTTATCACACTATATGTTAACTAGAAAAGAAAATATAGTATGCTTAATCTAAGCCTCATTCTTTTGAAAAGAGACACATTATCACTATGCAGAAAGGACTAAATGGTGAAAGAACTGAAAAACATGTCATAAGAAACCAGAAAAATTAAAGTTACCTTCAAATATGTGAAGTTATCCTCTATAAAATCATTAGCTTTTTTTCTATACATCTATAAGTAGTAGAACAAGGGCTAATGATACAAACTTTAAGGAGACAGATTTCAATTTCACATTAAGAAACATTTCCCAAACTGCTGGCCAAGGATTACCACTGCTCCCAGCCTGATGTAAGTTACCGCTAAATCTTGTCTAGTACACTGGCCTTCCTGCTTCCACCTTACTCTACTACAGCCAATATTCCAAATATAAACCAAAGGGATCTTGTTAAATGCAAATCATTAATATAGCATGCCTAGTCCAAAAACTTTCTATGCTTCTTATAACACTCAAAACAAAACCCTAAGTCCTGACTTTGACCTACAGACCCTCTGGATCTGGTTTCTATGTGATTCTCTAGTCTCCCAATGCCCTCTGCCTTTCTCAATTTGCTATAGGCACATTGGGCTTTTTGTCGTTCCACAAATACTCTGAGATCATGCTTGCCTCAAAGTCTTTGCATTTGTTATTCCTTTTGCCTGGAACAACTATCCACTCCCTCATGTCATTCAGGTCTCTCTCAAATGTCACATTCTCAGAGTCTTTCCCTAACCATCCTTTAAAAAATAGTTCAAACATACCCCCATGAGTCTGTCTCCTTACCCTGCATTACCGTCTTCACAGCGCTTCTCTTTACCTGATCTCTCTTCCTAAACAAATAGAAGGCAGAGATTTTGTCTATTTTGTTTACTGCTGCATCCCAATGCCCAGAACCATGCCTGGAGCATGGTAAGCGCTCAAAATCTGTTGAATGAATGCTAAATGAAGGCGAGGTCATCATACCAGAGAGTGTCAGGCATAGGCTGGGCATTCACTCGGTAGCAATACCGTAAAGAGTTTAGACGAAATGACATTTAGGTCTCTTCCTAACTGAAGTGAAATGATTCCACATTGCTCTTTGTTTTTTGAAAAGTCACATATAAACTTGGGAATGATGCACTACGTTTCTCTAGCTATCTCCCATAGGCTTGCAACCTGTGCCCCTTGATAAGGTGTACGGAGGAATAAATTGAAAACGGTCTTCCCCATTTTCCTCCTTGTCAACTAATTTCTGCTCTATACTTGATTTCCTACAGGTAAGTAACTTCCACCTTCTGCTCTCTAATTCTGATAAGGGCTGCAGAATGAATAATGTGACTTGAAGTCATTTAGGAAGAATCATTATTTTTATAGAAAACTGGGAAACTGTCCTGGGGACAAAACATAGTAACAGGTAGTTAAAAGCAGCCAGACCGCCCAGCTCTGTCACGGTTGGTCGTGCTACCTTAGACAAGTTAATTCACTTTTCTCTGCTTCCTTTTCATCAAGTGTTAAATGAAGATGAAGTGATTAGTAACTATAAACATATTAATGTATGAAGCACATGGAATGGTACCTGGCACACAGCACTAAGTGTTAGCTAATTCATTTTAGCATTTTAAACAAAAGACCATATTCAGTTAGTTATGACTGATGAAAATTCAAGTTAACAAATTACGTTGGAAATTATTTACAACAAATTACTTGATAGGTAATGACTAATCTAGGTTTTTTTAAGTTGTATAGCTCGCAACGGATTTTAAATTTGGTCTTCACGGTAATTCTTCCAGATAAGGCAAAGGAACAAAGGGTCTCAAGATTTGTGTGATTTGCTCCAACTTACACCATCTGTCATAGGCTGGACCTGATTTATTATTCTGAATCTACGTTCCAGAGAATTAACATACAAAAAGAGCAGGCAGTCTGAAGAACAAGGATAAGATTTCAAAAATACATGCTACTATTTAACTTTCTATTTCCTGTTGGAGCTTCTTGTTGGTCTCTCTTCAAGTTAAGCCTTTCTTCCATGATCAGGTTAACATCCTGAATGTTTGTTTCAATTACGAGCCTTAAACAGGTGTGGGGGGATGGTTCCTAGCAGAGATTAACAGCTGCTGATCAAGCCTATTTCCTCCATTATCCACTGAAGGTGGATGCAGAAAACTTCTCAAGTCCTACTCAGGCATCATAATGGGAGGGAAGATAACTAGATGCCTGAGTTGTCAAGAGATAAGATGTCGGAGCCCCCTACCTCTTAACTCTTCATGTCAGAGGCCAGAGAAAAAAGTAGTTTCACAAGAAACTACCTAATATCATATTGTTGTATCTTCAGCATTAAGAGGCAGTAAATTATAACAAAACGATCGGTGGATATCATAGTTTATGCCCCTTAAATCAAGTGTGTGTGTGTGTGTGTGTGTGTTCCTCTATTACTGATCATTTCAAAACTCGTAGTGTTTCTACATGCTTCACTATTTCTGTTACTAGCTCCCGCATTCACTTTTCTGTACACTGACACAATGCATTTATGTAAACTCTAAATAAGCTCTGCCAATTGTCGGTCTGCTTCTTACACCCTCCAATAATGCATTAGATGAACATTCCCAACTATGAATATTATATGAAGTGTGCATTGCTATTAGAGGCACATTAAAAAAATTAATTATAGCTAACAAAGGCATAGGTGAAAATAAGCAATTATTTAGATTTTAATAAAACCTGAATATATAAACCTCATATCTCAAGAGAATACATATATTCATAAGGCTTATTTGGTAACATTTATCAGCATACATGAATTTTATTATTCAGTTATGTGCACCTGGTAAAACTATTCCTAAAGACAAATGTATTCTCTTTGGGTCACATTATACTCTTGATAATCTCTTTAAGATGTTCATTCCACACTGTCCTTTGGGTAGGAAATAAAGATTTTTAAATACTCTTTCAGAAAAAAGTAAGTAGTTTGAGATGTGAAAATAAAGCTATATGGTGTATAGATTTTACAACAGTAAAAATTCTCTGTACTATCTGCAATCCCTTTAAAATAGTCCCCCAATGAAAAAACAAATGGGGGGGGGTCAAAAAGAAGGGTATTGCAGCCTCTATATCTTCTGACTTCCAGCTCTGAGAAGTCTCAAATGGCAAAGGGACAAGTACTAAGGAAATCACCATGGATCAAAAATAACTTCCCCAATACATTAAATTAATAGATATTGTAAATTTCCCTTTTTAAAGACTACCACCATCACCTCCGATTGAATAAGGGCTGTTGATAAAGACCTCACTATGAATTACAGTAATATATTTAAATCATATCTTTTAAGAACAACAGGTATTGTCTACAGTGGTAAGGCAGGTGAAAAAGAGGTAGTTGGGAATAAGAGAATAAGACCAAGAGGGGATGTTCTGGGTGAGGCAGCTTTGGACAGCCACAGAGGTACATGAGAGGACACCAAAGACAAATTTCACCCATCTTGTAACTTTGTATTTGTGTAACATACTCAACTAAAAAGGCATTCCCCATTCTCCCTTCCTCCCAACTCATCCTGGAGCTACCATTGACTAATATGAAGCTTTACACAGGCCATAAATGGAAGGTATAAGGACCACATAAATGGAGACATTTGCCTTACTTTAAATGTGCATACATGAATATATGCAGTATATTGGCTAGGACACTTGGATAAGCTATCAATCCAATTTTCAAATACCTCCAAGAACCACAAGGTAAGAATTTAATGTGCACTTTCTACCCCTCCAGCCCCAACTTCCACACCTGCTCTCCAAGCTTGCAATTTTTTAACATCAGAAGCTTTCGAATGATAGACTACAGTCCAGGATTTTATAAAATGTGTAAACATTATGTTCTCCTGAGAAACACAGATATAAGCAAAGATCAGCAATCACATACTAAATTATTAACAAATACTATTTATTCATTAAGAAATAGTACTAAAACAAGGAAGAATATTAGAGTTGCAGGCTTAAATATCTTTTAAATGCCTGAGATACCTGTTCCATATCTGATGTTTTGTTTTGTTTTGTTTTGTTTTCAAATAATTAGCACTTGATAAAGAATTACTGGTAGTCAGGACCTAGAAAGCTATTTGTCTTCCAGATGTTAATAGGACTGTACTGAAGCAGTCTTGTAGTTCTTCGAATTTAGTGCCCTAAAATTAGAAAATAAATGCACATTTAATTTTAGAGGTGCAGGTAAATATATCTGTATATGCTTGTAAAAAGGTTTTGCAATAAAAAACTAATCCAAAATCAAACTCTTTCACCAAATTAAAAAGCTTCACTTAAAACGCAGTTTAAGAAGGAAAACTTGGGAGGGTGCCTGGGTGGCTCAGTCAGTTAAGCATCCGACTCTTGATTTCAGCTCAAGTCATGATCTCATGGCTCAGCTTGTGAACTCGTGTCTCATGTTGGGCTGCCCACCAATAGTGCAGAGCCTGCTTGGGATTCTCTCTCCTCCCTCTCTCTGCCCCTCCCCTGTTCGTGATCTCTGACTGTCAGTCAGCCAATAAGTAAATAAGGAAAACTGTTTAATGGAACCAATTTTAAATACCACCCAGGGGTTTATTAGTTTTAAAATTAGAGTCAAAAAGGGTAAAACTTGATTTAGGATAATATTTGTGATAATATAAAAAGGAAGAGTTTCAATAAATTCAAAATTACTAAATAGAAGATAAACTTCTGATTTTCAAAAAAAGCAACCAGTTATCCTTTTCTTTTCTCTCCTCCAAACACATATATTGTAGAACTTTCTCAGTTCTGTTCTCTGGATAGAAAAGAACACACAAAAACCCTGAAACTGCCCCTTGCTCCCTAAAAGAATCCCATCTATTTGAGGGTGAGTGTGGTAAAGAAAATTATAATTTTACTCTCTGTTCTATATTACATAGATCAAGTTGAGCAGAGTACTGATAGGTGGCTTGATGAAGGATGAAGATCAAAGGACAGGAAATAAAGACTCCACATATTTCAATCTCCACCAACTAGCCCCCATAGAATATTATACATGCAGCCTACAGTTAAATTATATAATGATGGGCAGTCTTATTTTGGGGATAGGATCATCAGACTGGCATTATAATCCCTGTCCACAAGCGACACAGATGTACTGAGGTGTTTTTATAAAAGAAGGTAAACTTGGTGTCCTTTACTTAATCCATTATGATGACGATGAAGTTAGAAATATGAAAGTTAGCTTAATTGGCATTAAAACTTTTTCAATGAATAAATAGAAAGGTAATCAAATGAATTCTTCCACTTATTCATGATCTTGCACACACACCAAACGACAATGATGGATTGTCCTTTCCTAATTTATATTCTGAACCTCTGACAACTTATTTTCGGTGTTGAGAGTGCACAAAACCTGGGTAAAATTGAACTTTGAAGATGAAGATACTTTAATAATATATTTCATTCAAAGTATTATAATGTGATGTATTAATAGCATTTTTAACTAACCAAAATATTTCCTAGAAGATTTCATAAAAGATTATTTCAAACTTAAGGAGAGAAGTCTTAAATGTCATTAAAATTGACACCTCACAACTGCTGAGAGCCTGGAGCCCAAAAACTCCCTTTGAGAAACAACATTAACATGTACTACTAACTGAACACTAAAAATCTAAACAGTCTCAAACAACTCATAAGATGCTATAGATTGGCTTTAGACATTATGAACAAAATAGTTAGGTACAAATAAATTAAGCTTTTTCAACTGGAAATTTTAGAAGACGGGAAAGAACTTCTAAGGGAGAGCTTCTAATAAAAGGAGCTGAGATTTCCAAAGACACCCAGATCTGTAATTGTTTAAAGTATGTATAAATAAATTATTTTGAAGGAATCTAAAAGTCAAAAATAATTTTTCTTAGTTTATAGGCTAAGTGTAACATATTACTACCTTTTGACATTCAAAGTCATTATACTTTCAATTGGTCTGCTCTTTGGTCCACCTGGTGGATGGAAAACCTTAGCATCTTTGCTGGAAATCTGACTTGCCAATTTAACCACATAAGGGTCAGCAGAATGTGAAGGGTAAGGATTAAATGTTCCTGCCTTCATTCCACCAGCCTACAAATAAAAATGAGACAATTTAATGTAATTTCGTAAAACGCTTCTAACAAAATTAGATTTTGAAGAAGTTCATACATATTTGTGTATTGTCTGTGGAGCTGGTTTTACATTTAAAGTTGTCTATACAGACGTACCTAAGAGATGTTGTGAGTGTAGTTCCAGACAATTGCAATAAAATGAATATCACAAAAAGCAAGTCAAATGAATGTTTTAGTTTCCCACTACATATAAAAGTTATATTTACACAATGCTGTAGTCTATTAAGAGTGCAATAGCATTGTGTTCAAAAAAAAAAAAATGTACATACCTTAATTTTAAAATGTTTTATTGCTAAAAATATGCTAAACATCATTTGAGCTTTCAGTCAATGATAATATTCTTGCTGGTGGAAGTTCTTGCCTTGATGTTAATAGTTGCTGACTGACCAGGTGGTAGCTGAAGGTTGGGGTGGCTGTGGCAATTTCCTAAAGTAAGACAGTGAAGTTTGCCATGCTGATTGACTCTTCTTTCATGAATGGTTTCCCTGTAGCATGCAATCAGTTTGATAACATTTTACCCACAGTAGAACTTCTTTCAGATTGGAGTCTATATTCTCAAACCCTGCTACTGCTTTATCAACCAAGTTTATATAAAATTTCAAATCCATTGTTGTCATTTCAACAATCTTCATAGCATCTTCATCAGGAGTGGATTCTATCTCAAGAAACCACTTTCTCACTCAGACATAAGAAGCAACTCCTCATCCATCAAACTTGTATCATGAGATTGTGACCGTTCAGTCCCATCTTCAGGCTCCACTTGTGATTCTAGTTATCTTGCTATTTTCATATCTGCAGTTACTTCCTCCACTGGGCCCTAAACACCTCAAAGTCATCCATGGGGGTTGGAATCAACTTCCAAACTCCCGTTAATGTTGATATTTTGACCTCTTCCCATGAATCAGAGATGTTCTTAATGGCATCTAGAATGTGAATCCTTTCTAGAAGGTTTCCAATTTACTTTGCCCAGATCCATCAGAGGAGTCACTATTCATGGCAGCTACAGCTTTATGATATGTATTTCTTAAATAATAAGACTTGAAGTTCAAATTATTCTATGATCCGTGGAATGCCGAATAGATGTGCTAACAGGCATGAAAACAACATTAATCTCATTGTACATCGCCATCAGAGCCCTTGGATGACCAGACGCGTTGTCAATAAACAGTAATATTTTGAAAGGAATCTTTTTTTTTTTTTCTGAGCAGTAGGTCTCAGTAGTTTAAAATATTCAGTAAACCATTTCGTAAACAGACATGCTGTCACCCAGGCTTCGTTTATACAGCACAGAGTAGACTTATCATAATCCTTTTTTAAAATCAAATGTTTACTTGTTTGGGGGAATGAGGGGCAGAGAAAGAGGGAAAGAGAATCTCGAGCAGGCTCCACACTCAGCACAGAGCCTGACGTGGTGCTCGATCTCATGACCATGACCATGAGATCATGACTTGAGCCAAAATCAAGAGTCAGACACTCAACTGACTGAGCAATCCCGGCACCCCTAACATAATTCTTAAGATCCGTAGGATTTGGGGAATGGTAAATGAGCACTGGATTCAATTTAAAGTCACCAGCTGCGTCAGCCCCTAAAAAAAGAGCCAGCCTGTCCTTTGTAGCTTTGAAGCTGGCATTGATTTCTCCTCTCTGGCTATGAAGGTCCTAGATGGTATCTTCTTCCAATAAAAGGCTGTTCAATCTACATTAAAAATCTGTTGTTTAGTATAGCCACCTTCATTAATTATCTTAGCTAGAAATTCTGGGTGACTACCTGCAACTTCTACATCAGCACTTGCTGCTTTGCCTTACACTTTTATGTCATGGAGGTTGCAACTTCGTGGATCAGCCTCAGCTAGCTTCGAACTTTTCTTCTGCAGCTTCTTTAAAACCTCTCTCAGCCTTCAGAGTTGAAGAGAGTTATTAGGGCCTTGCTCTGTATTAGGCTTTGCATAAGGAAATGCTGTGGCTGGCTTTATCTTATATCCAAATCTTCTATCCACCAAAACTTTCTCCATCAGCAAGAAGTCTGTTTTGCTTTCTTATCATTTATGTGTTCACTGGAGTAGCACTTTTAATTTCCTTCAAGAACTTTTCCTTTGTGTTCACGACTTGGGTAACTCATACAAGATGCCTAGAGTTTATCTCGGCTTTTGACATGACTTCCTCACAGAGTTTAATCATTTTTAGCTTTTGACTTAAAGTGAGACAATGCAAGGAGGGGTGCCTCAGTGGGTTAGGCATCCAACTTCAGCTCAGGTCATGATCTCATGGTTTGTGAGATGGAGCCCTGAGTCGGGCTCTGTGCTGACAGCTCAGAGCCTGGAGCCTGCTTCAGATTCTGTGTCTCCCTCTCTCTCTGCCCCTCCCCTACGCACACTCTGTCTCTCTCCATCTCTCAAAAATGAATAAAAAAATTCATGTTAAAAAATGAATTTAAAAATGTTAAAAAAAATTTTTTTTGAAAATGAATTAATAAAAAATGTTAAAAAAATTTTTTTAAGTGAGACATGCAACTCTTACTTTCACATGAACACTTAGAAGCTATTGTAGGGTTATTAACTGGCATCATCTCAATACTGTGGTGTCTCGGGGAAGACGGAGGCCCAAGGAGAGGGAGAGAGATGAGGGAATAGCCAGTTGGTGGGGCAGTCAGAACACCCAACATGGATTAATTAAGTTCACCGTCTTACATGGGTGGCATTCATGGCACCCCTCCAAGCAATTACAATAGTAACAGCAAATATCAGTGATCACAGATATAAATATAAGTATATTATATAAATAATAAGTTTGAAGTACTTTAATAGTAATAAGGTTTGCAAGTACTAAAATGTGACACAGACACAAAGTGAGAAAATACTGTTGGAAAAATGGTGCCAATCAACTTGCTCAACACAAATTTCCACAAACCTTCAATTTGTGTAAAAAAAAAAAAAAACACAGTATCTCCAAAGCACAATAAAACTAAATATGCCTGTATTGTTCAAATACCAGCCAGTCTCCCTGCCACCAGTTTTATGGGGCAAGACACTGTAGTTTCCAAAAGTTCTCTATTACAATGCAAATGTTTATAGGAAGGTAATATTCCAAACTATTGTCAAGTATTAATATATGTTTGTTTATTTTAAGCTTATTTATTTATTTTGAGAGAGAGAGAGAAAGGATCTGAACAGGTGTCGACCTCACCAGGCCATGGACCTGGGGTGGCGAAAAGGAACTGAGAAAAAAGAGACAATAGAGTGGGGCACGGGGGACACTGAGCCAACTGCTCCATCTCCTTTTATGCTTTTCCAGAGCAACCAGGATTAACTGCAGAAGGTCAGTAGGATGTGACAACAATGCATATCTGGTTATGCAAATGTAGTCTTGCAGATGCATAGGATAAGGTAGGAACCTTAATGTCAATATGAAAGACAAAGAGGGGAGTGAAAGCACAGTGCTAGTTACAGCTGGCTTCCCTTAAGCAAACATCTAGATCTGTTTACTAAAGAACAGACCACATTCCCAAGGGCATTTTCACTCAATTCCTTTCCGGTTATTTTAACTCAGTGATCTCTAAACGAATATGTGCTTGTGTTTATTGTGTTCTGTTTCCCACAAGCAGGGTAGGGGCAGAGAGAGAGAATCCAAGGCAGACTGTGAGATCATGGCCTGAGTCTAAATCAAAAGTTGGAGGCTTAACCAACTGAGCCACTCAGGAGTCCCAAATATTAATATCTTAGTGAGAGTTTACCAGATCGAGCTATCATTTAGTTAAGGGGTGAGCCTATTACCAAGGGAATAAGACCTAAGTCATGTCTATTTTGATACAGAAAGGAGTTGGGGCTCGGAACCAGAGGATGCTCAGAAGAGGAGGTCAAGGATAAGGTTTGTACAAGAGGGAGGCTGACATGAGTTTATTAAATATTTGCCAATGATGAAAAAGATACAAAAAATAAAAATTAAAAAAAATTAGGCGTAGCATATAGAAACAGAAGGTGAAAGGAAAACGTGATCTACCTAATATTTTTTTAGAGTCTATTAAGAAGTCAGTGGAAATCATTTTTTGGCCTGTACACAAAACAAATATTTGCTTTGATTTTTTAATCAAATGAAGCTGATTTACCACAACTTTAATCTTTATATTATATATAGTTACCAAGAAAACTCTATAGAATCATAACTAAGTTAAACAGGCATCCTTTATCTTACAATATCTACGCCAAATATACATGAAAATTTAATTCAATTAAAAGATATAATTGTAATATTTCATGTTTTCCAGATTGAGGACACATAGATTCTTTCAAAGAGCAACAGATAATAAGGAAACTTAAGTAAAATACATTCATTAATAAAGGTAAAAGCAAAATGGATGAATTAAAAATAGAAAAATATAGGGACACCTGGGTGGTTCAGTCAGTTAAGCATCCAACTTTGGCTCAGGTCATGATCTCAGGATTTGTCAGTTAGAGCAAGTTCAAGCCCCATGTCAGGCTCTGTGCTGACAGCTCAGAGACTAGGGAGCCTGCTCCAGATTCTGTCTCCCTCTCTCTCTGCCACTCCCTCCCTTCTCAAAAATAAATAAATATTAAAAAATTTTAAGTCAAGAAAAGGAAAAATATATATGGCAAATAAATAAACCAAACCATCAGATGATGCCTTACAAAAAAAATAGATAAATCTACATTATAATTCGGAATGAGAAAGGAGTGGACATATATGGAATAACCAAAAATATAAAATAACATTTTTCTAAACCTCTATGTTAATAAATTTGAAAACATAAATGAAATTATTTTCAAAGAAGATGTAAATGTCAAATTGACTCAAAAGAAATACAAATTAGATAAGGCACCATAGAAGAAATTAAGCCCAGAACATTTCAATGAGAAATTCTTTCAAGCCTGCATGGAAAAGATATTTGTGTTGCTACTTGAATTATTACAGAACACAGAAAAAGAAAAAAAAAATCTCCCTGATTATTAACACCTACTTATACCAAGATAAAGCATACAAAACAAAACAAAAATGAGACCAGTTACACTTAAAATGATTGATGCAAAAATACTTAAAATATTAATAAATAAGATAAAGTATTACACTTAAATACAACATAGCCAAGTGGAATTCGTTCCAAGAAATATGCTATCATTCACCTTATAACAAGTCAAAGGGAGAAAAAAAAGATGGTCTAAACAGATCACACAAAAACATTCAATACCATTCTACATACATTCCTGATTTGTTGCTATTTTTGGCATCTAGAAAAATGAAACACTAGAGTAAATTAAACTAATTCAGTAAATTCAAGATTAAGGCACAAGATGGCCACTATTGCTATCCCGAGCAACTAGATATGAACATGGCTTAAAAGCTACAAATACTGGAAAGGAAGGAGCAAAATTATTTGCAGATAATGTAATCACATATCAGAAAATCCTAAGAGAATTAACATAATACCCATTAGAACATTAAAAAATCTTAACGAAGCGGCCAATTATCAAATGTTTTGATAAAGACAAATTACATAAGGGAATATATGATAGGAAAAAAATTGTTGACTAGAGCTTTAAAATAAATAGGAACAAAACATAAGACATATAAACCTGTATGAAGCAAAATTTAGAATTCTACAAGGGAAATAAAGGTTTTAATAAGTAGTTTATTTCTAGGTCAGAAGATTCAAATCAAAAATACGCAGAGGGGCGCCTGGGTGGCTCCGTCGGTTAATCGTCAGACTTTTGACTTCAGCTCAGGTCATGATCTCAAGGTTCAGGAGATCAAACCCCATGTCAGTGCAGAGGCTGCTTGGGATTCTCTCTCTCTCTCTTTCTCTCTCTCTCTCTCTCTGTCCCCCCCAACAAATAAATAAACTTTTTAAAAAATAAATAAATAAGCTAAGACATCCAAAAATCTAAAGATTTAACTTTTTAGCAAAATACCAAAGGTCTTTTCTTCCCCCACAACTTTAGACAATAACTTCAAAGTTCTAGAGGAAAATAGACAATGTAATTTTTTTAAGAGTAACAATAAGAAACTAGACCATCCAAAATTAAAATGTAATAGTAATTAAAAGTAGTTAGGTACAGGTAGAAATAAACATCAAATAAAATGGAAATTGGCAGAGGAGGGAATGCTAATTTTTATTTGATTAAGGGTACCATTTCAAAGTAATGCTGTTGAAAATTATTCCATCAGTGATACTAGGAACAATTGGCTTTTTTTAAAAAATCAGTTTTCTTCAAGCCTAATTCACGTACAATAAACTGCACCCATTTAAAGTTTACAATTCTATGACTTTTGACAGTTGTACCCTTGAAACCATGACTGCAATCAAGATACAGAGCACATCATCCCCTCAAAAGTTGCCTCCTACTTTCAAAATTGGGTTTTGAAAAGATAAAAGCTGAATTCTTACCGTGCTCTTCCTGTCAAAATATATTTCAAAAGAAGATTTAAATGAAAAAGGAAAAAACTAATAGAAGAAATCAAGAATGTATATTTTTCGAATACTGGTGGTAAGGAAAGTTCTGAGAATGTCATCAAACAGCACTAACAACTGATATATCTGACTATGTCGAATTTTTAAACTTCTGAATAGCAAAATACCATTACTAAAGTCAAAGACTAAACAAGCTAAAAAAATTATTTTCAACACATGACAAAAGAATATCCTTAATATACGAAACGATCTTACAAATCATATGAAAAAGACAAATATCCTAATACGAAATCCGCAGGGAAGATGAACAGGCGACGCACAGAGGACAGAACAAAGTATGAACTAAGGTTTACAAACTACAGAAGCATTTTTATTTTTATTCACACTTGTAAACGTCAGCAGAGGAGAGAGTTCATTTTTACAACCATTTCAAAACTTGAAAGACGGTCTGGCTTTTCATGGTTTTGTGAAAAATTATACCTAAGATCTAGAGAGGTACTTGGAAAATCTATTATAAATTCAAATACTATTGAAATAATTAATAATTTTTTCACTGCAAGAACTCATTATTCCCTATTCTAGCCAGGCTTTGCAAAGGCTTTGCGACTTTTCATAATTTTGTTAAAACAGGTCTCACAATTCTTACTGTAAATAATAAGTGTGAATAATAAACAAGTTCATTATTTACATGGGTAAAAAAATGACTTGACCTGAAGAGGCAACAGTTCTTTATAATGCTTAATATTTTTTCATTCTAAAATTTTTAACTTACCTTTTTACCAGGAGAAGAAGGCTTAAAGGGGTGTCCAAGTAATTCTTTCTTCTCTGTTTTTTTAATTGGTGGTAAAGCTTTTTCAGACAAATAAGGATTGGTGTCAAAATATTCCCTTGGGTAAAGATTTAACTTGAAAGGTGTTCCTTTAACTAAACGATGATGTTCTTCATTCTCCTTCTGTAAATCAGAGTTTGAAATTATGTAACATACATTATTCAAATTAGAAGTAACAGTTAAATTTCACTTTAAATTTTAATATAAGCATGTAGCTTTTTTAAATCTATACTGCTGGGTTCACTTCTTTAAAACATTCCTTTGTTATGTTTTGCTTCTATGATACGAAAGATATGCTTACTGATGAACAGGTACAGGTATGATTGTTCCATTTAGATATAAGTTTATTTGAAGTATAGAGATCCATTTATCACCTGAAGACATCTAAATTAACTATCTGGGTGATATGATGTAGTAAACAAAAAGGATTGGTTTCTAGTTCAAACCCCAACTTCCTTCGTGCTTTTTAGCACTTCTCAGGGACTCGGGGCAATTTGCATACCCTTTTAGCGCTACATTTTCTTCAACTGTAGATGATATAATCTCCCCCCCACCCCTAACACACACACACCCCCAATGCTGTTGTAAAGATTAAACGAGATTGAGTGCATAAAGTACCTGGCATATGGTAGCCCTAAATAACAATCAATTTTTACTTCTAAAAATGAGGAATAGACTCTTTATAACATTTTTATATTAACTACCTTGCATTCAAGCAAATCAGAGGTCATTTTTCCCCTCCCAATTTGCAATCTTCCCTATGGTACAATACTTACAAAAAGTTCTGCTAATAAAGTAGAAAAAATTTTCATGCTATGAAATATAGATTTGAAGAAGCAACTATAAAGTGAATATTAAAACCTTATTTTCACCTTTTTCAAATACGAAATCTGGTATTTCGTCATTCGACAAACAACTGAAAACATTTGGAAAGGAAATCTAAAATAGATAGTTAATCCAGGAAAGACAAATTTTCATTACCAAGAACGCTGCTGTAACACTTTCAGGATTTTTCATTCTTTTTTGTATTTTTTTCCTTGCTTTTGCTTGTCCTCTTTCTTTCTCCAGCCCACAGAAATTTTACCCCTTCTTCCTGATTGTTTCTCCCCTCTTCCACACCACAGTGGTAATGATAATTTTAACCATTCCATTTATCCTTTTGGACAGTGTTTCTAAAATTTTAGTTCTCACAGGAGTCTCTTGATAATTTATTTAAAATACAAATCACCAAGCTCTTCTCTCAGAGATTTCTAGACCCTCTTGGTCTGCTATATGGCCTAAAAATCTATCATTTTAGTCACCCCAGGTGATTCTGATGCAGGTTATCTTGAGGCCAGGCCTTAAGACACCTTTTGCTAGACTATGGTCACCTTTTACTAGAATACTATGTTTGTTTTACCAGTCCCTGCCCTAGAGTATTCAGTGTAGAAAGCATCAGCACATATATGAGAGGAAGCTACTCAAAGCCAAGACAAGAACCACCTAAGACTAAAAGTAACTGTCTGGCTCTTACCACAGAGGTGGCAAGACTTCTGGTTCCATCAGCTCTGCTGGAAAACATGAGTCCCAGGGCACTGGGTAGAACACAAAGCAAGGGGTGGCCCCTGTAGTATAGAGCAATTACCCCTAGATTGAGCATTACTCCTGTCCTATCTAACAAATCTAAAACCAACCAAGACCTGAAAAAAAAATCAAACTGTTTCCAAATCATTTTACTGCATCCCAGAACAAAGGCCAAGAATTTTTATAAGAATACAAAACTATACAGCACTCAACAAAGTAAATGTCACAGTGCCTAACATTCGGTCAAAATTCATTAATCATGCAAAGCAGGAAAATATGACGTATACCAAGAAGAAAAACTAATAATTCAAAATCAACCAACAACACAGATGTTAGAATTAGTAGAGAAGGAAACTGAAACAGTAATTAAACTATATTCTAAATGCTCATAAAGCCACACAGAAACACATAAGATATAAAACACTCAAACAGAACTTCTGGAGAGCAAAAGTACAATGTGTGAGATTAGAAATACACAGGATATTGCAGATTAGACACTGCAGAATAGACTAGTGACCTTGAGGACAGAGGAAAAGAAACGATTCAAAATGAAATGCAGAGAAGGAAAAAAGAGAATTAAAAAAAGAAAAAAAAAAGCAAACAGAGCACTGGTAACCTATGAGATAATTTCAAAAGATCTAATGCATATGTACTAGGAGTCCCTGAAGGAGAGGGAAAGATGGAAGGACAGAAAACAATAACAGAAGAAATAAGAGCTGAAAATATTCCAAATTTGACGAAAACTATAAACCCACAGATCCAAGCAGCTCAATAAACCCCAAGCACTGGAAGCAAGATGAAAACATGACCAAGGCATAGTATAATCAAAATGTTCAAATGAGTGATAAAGAGATCTTAAAAGTAACCAGAGGAAAAAAGTACATAGAGAAGAACAAAAATCAACATGACAGGGGATCTCTTGCCAGAAACAATCAAGCAAGAATGCAGTGGAGTAATCTCTTTAAAATTCTAAAAGAAGGGGCACCTGGGGGCTCAGTCGGTGAAGCTCAGGTCATGATCTTGCTCAGGTCATGATCTAGCTGCTCACAAGTTCAAGCCCTGCATTGGACTCTGAGCTGTCAGCACGGAGTCTGGAGTCTCCCTCTCTCTCTACTCCTCCCTTGCTCGTACTCTGTGTGTGTGTGCGTGTGTCTCTCTCAAAAATAAAACATTAAAAATTTTTTAATAAAAAAATTAAAAAGAAAATTCTAAAAGAAAAAGCAAGAATGCATTTTTAAAATTATTTTCAGAATTAATTTTAGAAAGTCCAGGGATATAAAATATCTGACCTATGAATAATAAGTTCTGAAAATAAAAAAAAGAACTTTCCTATAAGGAGAGAAAAGTATCTTATTACATAAAACTTAAGATAAAAGACTCGTTACTGAGCCGCTGATAAAATTGCCTTGTATATATTTATATCATGTATTATTATTATTCCTACAGATGAAAAGCAGTTTATACATAAATTTTCTAATAATCCACACAAAGAAACAAAGATGGCTTATTAAATGACCAAGGTTCTGCCCAATTTAACAGAGAACTGTGCCTGAGTTTGGACACACCGCCTTATGAAAATGGCCACTATCCTATGTCGTAGCCCCACTGCTGCTTAAAGTCACCACAGCAAAATTGTTGAAGACTGCATGCCTGAAACCAAAGAAACTAATAAAACGGTTGCCATTTAATTTCTGTTGCTTAATGTCCAAACTTGACTTTTCATTAATACCAGCTTTTTTAAGTTATATTGAAATTGTTAAGTTATGTTGATACTGTCCCAAAATTAACAAGGGTTCCTCTACTCCTTCTCATGTAGGTATTCTGCATATAAGTGACTATGTTTCATTCTAAGTCGAATATTACATGAGTGTGGAGGCATAGAGCAGTACAGTTAGCTTTCATTTCTGCGGTATAGTATAGTGAGTACTCTCCTCTCATCCTATCGCTCTGTCTTCTGTAGGTGTTCATCCATTCTCTACCTTCCATCTCCTCCTTCCTCCCCATCACTCCTGCGTTCCACTCATTTACCAGAATGGCTTGATTAGGCCAAAAGTACCACCACTACTGTCTTAAGCAAAAGATATTAGGGTGTGGTGGGTCTCCTAAGGGTTAGGACATGAGTCCTCTACTCAAAAATAGGACATAGCTGATCAGGCCAAGTAAGAAAGGTCTCACAGCTAGTTTAGGGAGATATAAGGTAAATGCAGTAAACTATAGCAAGAGATAAAAGCTCATTCTGGGAAGAGCTGAGAAGATCTACAGCAAGATATGGAAATCTAATATCGAAAAGGTAAAATTACCACGATTCATAGATAGTGGTCTACCATTGCCCTAGTTAATACAAATATCAATAAAACAATCCATAATTAGATCACAAATGAATTCTCAAAATCAACTAAGAGAAAGATTGAAGGAAGTTAAAATTAGATTATTTTACCTTATAATTTAGTTTAGGTGCATCATAGAAATCAGCAGAGTGTGAATACTGCTTACCGATGGTAATATTTGCATAGCTAAGGAAGAAAATTAAGTAATGGTGACTTCAGGATTCAGAAATTTTATATTTTATCTAACTTCAAAACAAATTATATGAAAGCATGAAAAGTATCTTACCCATATCCTGTTCCCTTCTTTCCCGGGTTTGTGTATAAATTCTTTCCAGGTACCTCGTATTTGTCTCTGGGTTTCGCCTGTGCGCTGAAGAATGGCACTGGGCCGCCTATGGTGCCGTAGTAGCTTCCTAACCCACATCTTAAATACAGTTTTCAAAAAACAGAGCAAATTCAAACAGCAAATCATGTTATACACATTTGACCACAATTTACAAAAAAAATGACTGAAAAAGGAGCAAAATATATGCAATGGAATTGACTTGCCCAACGTTGGTAAGAAAAAAGCAACCTTTTTTTAGTTTTTAGTCCTTTTTCCCCCATTTTTCAAAGTCGCAAATTTTAAGATGAGACACTTTTTAAATTTTTTATGCTTACTTTAAATGTTCCACATAAACAAATTTCATAATCTCTAGGAAGTGAAAATAGTTTCCATTAATTCAGAAGACTGCAGTTTTACTAACCTCAAAAAATAGCACAAACACAAAATTGGCCTTCAACCAATCCTCATCTACCATAAATTCTATAGAGACAGTCAACATTATAGAGTGTGCATTAACATCTTACTATAAAGCTCAGCCAAATACGATGTAAAAGACAATATGATTCTTCGTTTATAAAGGTAAAAAAAAGAAATGAGCTTTCACATTGACAACTGTCACAACTAAAATATTGTTAAACTCCATGTATTATCTTCACAATAATTTTTAAATAACATGTCTTAATAAATTACTTTTTATCAAAAATAAGACTTCACCTAATTTTACAATTTTTATTTACATTTTTTTTGACATGTTGATATTTTATTTTATTTTATTTTTTTTTTGTTATAATAGTTTATTTTCAAATTGGTTTACATATAACACCCAGTGTTCATCCCAACATGTGCCCTTTTTAATGCCCATCACCCCCTCTCCCCCCTCCCTCATCCCCCTTACCCTCAGTTTTTTCTTAGTCTTTGAGAGTCTCTTATGTTTTATCTCCCTCCCTCTCTGTGTCTTTTTTTTCTTTCCCCTCTTCCCCTCCCCCTGGTTTTTGCTTAGTTTCACAAAGTCCACCTATTCGTGGAAACATATGGTATCTGTCTTTTTCTGACTGACTTATTTCACTTAACATAATACCCTCCAGTTCCATCCATCTTGCTACACATGGCCAGATTTCATTTTTTCTCATTGCCACGTAGTAGTCCATTGTATATAAGTACCATAACTTCTTTATCCATTCGTCAGTTGATGGGCACTTGGTCTCTTTCCATGATTTGGCTATTGTCGAAAGTGCTGCTATGAACATTGGGGTACACGTGCTCCTATGCATCAGCATTCCTGTGTCTCTTGGGTAGATTCCTAGCAGGGCTATTGCTGGGTCATAGGGTAGCTCTATTTTCATTTTTTTGAGGAACCTCCACACCGTTTTCCAGAGTGGCTGCACCAGTTTGCATTCCCACCAACAGTGTAGGAGGGTGCCTACTTCTCCACATCCTCGCCAGCATCTATAGTTTCCTGATTTGTTCATTTTAGCCACTCTGACTGGTGTGAGGTGGTATCTCAGTGTAGTTTTGATTTGTATTTCCCTGATGCTGAGTGACATTGAGCATCGTTTCATGTGTCTGTTGGCCATCTGAATGTCCCCTTTGGAGAAGTGTCTATTCATATCTTCCGCCCATTTCTTCACTGGGTTGTTTGTTTTTCGGGTTTGGAGTTTGGTAAGTTCTTTATAAATTTTAGATATTAGTCCTTTATCCGATATGTCATTTGCGATGATCTTTTCCCATTCCGTTGGTTGCCTATTCGTTTTGTTGGTTGTTTCTTTTGCCGTGCAAAAGCTTTTTATCTTGATGAGGTCCCAATAGTTCATCTTTGCTTTTAATTCTCTTGCCTTTGGAGACGTGTCGAGTAAGAAATTGGTGCGTCTTAGGTCAAAGAGGCTTTTTCCTGTTTTCTCCTCTAGGATTTTGACGGTTTCCTGCCTCACATTCAGATCTTTTATCCATTTAGAATTTATTTTTGTGAGTGGTGTAAGAAAGTGGTCTAGTTTCATTCTTTTGCATGTTGCTGTCCAATTCTCCCAGCACCATTTGTTAAAGAGGCTGTCTTTTTTCCATTGGATACATTTTCCCGCTTTGTCAAAGATTAGTTGGCCATATACTTGCGGGTCCATTTCTGAGTTTTCTATTCTATTCCATTGGTCTATGCGTCTGTTTTTGTGCCAATACCATACAGTCTTGATGACCACCGCTTTGTAGTAGAGGTTAAAGTCTGGGATTGTGATGCCTCCCGCCTTGGTTTTATTCTTCAGTATTATTTTGGCTATTCGAGGTCTTTTGTGGTTCCATACAAATTTTAGGATTGTTTGCTCTAGCTTTGAGAAGAATGCTGGTGCAATTTTGATTGGGATTGCATTGAATGTGTAGATTGCTTTGGGTAGTATTGCCATTTTGACGATATTTATTCTTCCAATCCATGAGCATGGGATGTTTTTCCATTTCCTTGTGTCTTCCTCAATTTCCTTCATAAGTTTTTTATAGTTTTCAGTGTAGAGGTCTTTCACATCTTTGGTTAGGTTTATTCCTAAGTATTTTATGGTTTTTGGTGCAATTGTGAAAGGGATTAGCTTCTTTATTTCTCTTTCTGCTGCTTCATTGTTGGTGTATAGAAATGCCACCGATTTCTGTACATTGATTTTGTATCCTGCAACTTTGCTGAAATCATGAATCAGTTCTAGTAGGCTTTTGGTGGATTCTGTCGGGTTTTCCATGTAAAGTATCATGTCATCTGCAAAAAGTGAAAGTTTGACTTCCTCCTTGCCAATCTTGATGCCTTTTATTTTGTTTTGTTGTCTGATTGCTGATGCTAAGACTTCCAGCACTATGTTAAATAGCAGTGGCGAGAGTGGACATCCCTGTCGTGTTCCTGATCTCAGGGGGAAGGCTTTCAATTTTTCCCCATTGAGGATGATATTAGCTGTGGGTTTTTCATATATGGCTTTTATGATGTTTAAGTATGTTCCTTCTATCCCGACTTTCTCGAGAGTTTTTATTAAGAAAGGATGCTGTATTTTGTCAAATGCTTTTTCTGCATCTATTGACAGGATCATATGGTTCTTATCTTTTCTTTTGTTGATGTGATGTATCACGTTGAGTGATTTGCGAATATTGAACCAGCCCTGCAACCCAGGGATGAATCCTACTTGATCATGGTGGATAATTCTCTTTATATGCTGTTGGATTCGATTTGCTAGTATCTTGTTGAGAATTTTTGCATCCATATTCATCAGGGATATTGGCCTGTAATTTTCTTTCTTTGCTGGGTCTCTATCTGGTTTGGGAATCAAAGTGATGCTGGCTTCATAGAATGAGTCCGGGAGTTTTCCTTCCGTTTCAATTTTTTGGAACAGCTTGAGGAGGATAGGAATTAACTCTGTTTTAAATGTCTGGTAAAATTCCGCAGGAAAGCCATCTGGTCCAGGGCTTTTATTTGCTGGGAGGTTTTTAATAACGGATTCTATTTCTTCACTAGTTATGGGTCTGTTCAAATTTTCTATTTCTTCCCGTTTGAGTTTTGGTAGCGTGTGGCTATTTAGGAAGCTGTCCATTTCTTCCAGATTGCCAAGTTTGGTGGCATATAATTTTTCATAGTATTCTCTGATGATTGCTTGTATCTCTGAGGGATTGGTTGTAATTTCTCCCTTTTCATTCACGATTTTATTTATTTGAGTTCTCTCTCTTTTCTTTTTGAGAAGCCTGGCTAGAGGTTTGTCTATTTTGTTTATTTTTTCAAAGAACCAGCTTTTGGTTTCATTGATCTGTTCCACTACCTTTTCTGTCTCCATATGGTTAATTTGAGCTCTGATCTTTGTTATTTCTCTCTTTCTGCTGGGCTTGGGTTGTTTTAGTTGATCTGCTTCTAGTTCCTTTAGGCGTGCTGTTAGAATTTGTGTTATTGATTTTTCTTGTTTCTTGAGATGGGCCTGGATTGCAATATATTTCCCTCTCAGGACTGCCTTTGCTGCATCCCAGAGCGTTTGGATTGTTGTATTTTCATTTTCATTTGTTTCCATGTATTTTTTAATTTCTTCTCTGATGGCTTGGTTGACCCAGTCATCTTTTAGTAGGTTATTTCTTAGCCGCCATGTTCTTGGATATTTTCCAGGCTTTCTCCTGTGGTTGATTTCAAGTTTCAAAGCATTGTGGTCTGACACTGTACACGGTATGATCTCAATTCTTTTATATTTATTCAGAGCTTCCCTGTGCCCCAGAATGTGGTCTATCTTGGAAAATGTACCGTGTGCAGATGAGAAGAATGTAAATTCCTTTGCTTCTGGATGAAGGACCCTAAAGATGTCTGTGAGGCCCATCTGTCCTAATGTGTCATTCAGGGCTATTGTTTCTGCGGAGATTTTCTGTTTTGTTGATCTATCCAATGCTGAGAGTGGAGTGTTGAGATCCCCTACTATTAGGACATTTTTATCGATGAGGTTGCTAATGTTTGTAATTAGTTGTTTTACAAATTTGGGTGCCCCTGAGTTCGGTGCGTAGATATTTACAATTGTTAGCTCTTCCTGCTGGATGGTCCCTGAGACTATTATATAATGTCCTTCCTCATCTCTTATTACATCGTTCATTTTAAAGTCTAATTTGTCTGATATAAGTGTGGCTACTCCGGCTTTCTTCTGACTTCCAGTAGCATGGTAGATAGTTCTCCATCCCCTCACTTTCAATCTGAAGGTGTCTTCAGGTTTAAGATGAGTTTCTTGAAGACAGCAAATAGATGGGTCTTTTTTTTTAATCCATTCTGTTATCCTGTGTCTTTTGATTGGCGCATTTAGTCCATTTACATTCAGTGTTAATATTGAAAAATATGGGCTTACAGTCACTGTATTATCTGTAAGTTTCATGTTTGTAAGGCTGTGTCTGGTAGTTTGTATTCTTTGCCTCCTTGTTTTCATAGAATGCCCCTCAGGATCTCTTGCAGTGCCGGCTTATTTGTGATAAATTCTTTCAGTTTTTGTTTGTTGGGAAAAACCTTGATCTCTCCTTCTATTCTGAATGACAGGCTAGCCGGATACAGAATTCTTGGTTGCATGTCCTTCTTGCTCATCACATTGAAGATATCCTGCCATTCCTTTCTGGCTTGCCAAGTTTCCGTAGATAAGTCTGCTACTACCCTTATAGGTCTCCCTTTGTATGTTAGGGTTCTTTTGTCCCTAGCTGCTTTCAGGATTCTCTCCCTATCTTTGTATTTTGCCAGCTTCACTATGATGTGCCGTGCAGAAGGTCTATTCAAGTTACGTCTGAGGGGAGTTCTCTGTGCCTCTTGGATTTCCATGCCCGTTTCCTTTCTCATGTTGAGGAAGTTCTCAGCAATGATTTGTTCCAGAACCCCTTCGACTCCTTTCTCTCTCTCTTCTTCCTCTGGAACTCCTATGATACGGATATTGTTTCTTTTGACTGCATCGCTCAGCTCTCGAATTCTCCTTTCCTGTTCCTGGATCAGCTTCTCTCTCTTTTTATCTGCTTCCTCTTTTTCAATGATTTTGTCTTCTAATGCACTAACTCTTTCCTCTACCTCTTCAATCCGTGCTGTGGTTGCTTCCAGTTTCCCCTGTATTTCTTCCAATGTCTTCTTTAATTCTTCCTGACCGTTTTTAAGGTCTTTGAACTTTGCCTCGTAGGACCCCTTGCATTCATCTAAGCTTTTTTCAAGGCCAGCAATTAGTTTTATGATTAACATTCTATATTCAAGTTCTGTTATGTTGCTTATATCTCTTTTCATTAATTCTTGAGCTGTCACTGCTTCTTGTAGACTCTTTTGGGGAGAATTCTTCCGTCTCGTCATTTTGGCTGGATGTGTTATGGGTTGTTTCTTGAAGTTGCCCTGGAAAGGAAAACTGACATACACACAGAACACAGAAATACTCAAACGTACCGACAAATGGTCCAGACAAGCAGTTCACAACAGAAAAAAATAACAAGTGACTCTCTGAGGGCAATGTCCTGAAGTAACAGCTACACGTTAAGGACAGGGCATGTAGTGTGCTGGTGGCAGAGCATATATAGACAGAATAATGACTGGTGCAGGGAGAAGAAGGAAATGGACTTTGCCCAGGTAGAGCGACTAAAAATTTTTTAAAAAATTTTGCAAAGGAGAAAAATTAGTGAAGGGCACAGATATGATGACCCAAGGCAATTTTTTCAAGGTTTTCAAACAAATTTATTTCCATTACTTAGCTGCCTTTTATTATATAAACTAATAGTAGGACATATGCATAAATTAATGAGATGAGGATCTACGGAACTAAAACTACCTGTCAACTTATATCATCCAATATGACTGTCTCCACCTGAGATAAGCTCATCCTAAAAATCATACTCTAAAAAATCAATCATACTTAAGTAAGTCCTCCAGAAAAACACTTAATTTGGGCTAGAGGAGAGAAAGGTGCAGGAGATGAATTTATGACTTTTCCCCCCAAACACTTACGGCTTTTTATCTCCACTACTAGGGAGGAAGGCTTTGCTTAGATTTTTTTTGGCTTCTTCCATCATATGCCGTCTCCTCACTTGATTCGGATTTACATAGCCTTCACCTTCAAATATCCGCACAAAGTGGGGATCGAAATAACCTGCCTGGAGATCTGACATTTCTTTGGATCCCCCAGGTAGCATCTGCTTATTTTTGCTTGCAGCCTCATTAAAGGGTCCTTGAAAAATAAATTAGGAATATTATAATTTTGAGCTCACTAGTAATTAAAGAACATGAAAAACAACTGAGAAAAGTCTCGAACTTTTACTGGGGACAGTGAGTTTTGAGCTCTAAAATGCTGTCTCAAAATGCCCAGTGAAAGCTCTGTTACAGAACACATAGACAATAAGACCTAAGAGTCTCCGTCACAACATTTTAATAATTAGATCGAGGTCTTGGCTATAGACTCTGAATTTTAGTGCTGGGAGAGGCCCTAACAATCACCTAATCTAATGGTTCCCCATCTACATGCTAGGAAACACCGTACAAGATTATTAGTAAGTAAGTATGGGGTGGGTGTGTGTGGGTGTGTGTGGGGGTGTGTGGGGGTGTGTGGGGGTGTGTGTGGGGGTGTGTGGGGGTGTGGAGGGGGTGTGGGGGGTGTGGGGGGGTGTGAGAGTGTGTGTGGAGGTGCGGGGGTGTGTGGGGGTGGGGGTGTTTAGGTTGAAGGTGTTCCATACTCAAACTGAGGCACTCAAGACACAGGAGTGTCTATATCCAGTAAAAGACATGAGCCAGAATGTTCATAGCAGTTTCGTTCATAATATTCGAATACAGGAAACAACTCAAAGGTCCGTCAACAGGAAAATAGATAAATAAATGTGTTCTATTTATACAATGAAATACTAGTGACCCAGTAATTTTTTAAAACGCTGTTTTTAAAAATATTTAGAACTTCTATTATAACTTAGATCTAGAAGAGCTCAATTTGGGAAGTCCTTCACCAATGTGAAAACTTTTTTGAAGGGCAAACAATATTTAAATCAACTAGTTATTTAAATATGAATTTATATTACTGATTCTTAAATTTTTGAAAAGGTAATATATTCACATGGCTTCAAATTCAGTAATATAAATATTTTTACAATAAATTTTCCTCCCACACTCAGCCACCCAGTTCTTCTCCCACAGAAATTCATGATATTTAGTTGGTTTTCCAGAGAATGTTTAGGCATGTCCCAATGAATATTTTCATATATAACCTTTTCCATCTTTAATGCTTAACATGCCATATAATAAACTATTCAGCACCTTGATTTTTTTTATTTAACACTATATCTTGGAGATGTTTCAGGTCAGTGTATTCTAACTGTAACAAAAAAGTCATTGAACAGCCAAAAATGTAACTAAGACACATAAAATGCTTATTTACTTTAGCTCTTTTTATTATTTATGACTCTTCCAAAACTTGCTTAGCTATTCACATAGCATTTCATTCTTTAAGAAAGTAATCATGGATGGCCTTTTGGAATGCAAATGTAAACGCCGCTTGCATAGCAGAGCATCCCATCTGAGCAACCTTAAGCTAAAAACAAAATATTCTGAGAGAAAACTGCCAGGCACCTTTGGAAAGAAAATGATCTATGAAGAGAGTATATGAAAGCAGTTCTTCAAAGATGGCCAACAGACACACGAAATGATGCTCAACGTCACTCATCATCAGGGAAATACAAATCAAAACCACACTGAGATACCACCTCACACCAGTCAGAGTGGCTAAAATGAACAAATCAGGAAGCTATAGATGCTGGCGGGGAGATAGAGAAGCAGGCACCCTCCTACACTGTTGGTGGGAATGCAAACTGGTGCAGCCACTCTGGAAAACGGTATGGAGGTTCCTCAAAAAAATGAAAATAGAGCTACCCTATGACCGAGCAATAGCACTGCTAGGAATCTACCCAAGAGACACAGGAGTGCTGATGCATAGGGGCACGTGTACCCCAATGTTCATAGCAGCACTTTCGACAATAGCCAAATCATGGAAAGAGGCCAAGTGCCCATCAACTGACGAGTGGATAAAGAAGATGTGGCACATACATACAATGGACTACTACATGGCAATGAGAAAAAATGAAATCTGGCCATGTGTGGCAACATGGATGGAACTGGAGGGTACTATGCTGAGTGAAATAAGTCAGGCAGAGAAAGACAGATGCCATATGTTTCCACCTATAGGTGAACTTTGAGAGATTTAGGAGAAAACCATGGGGGAGGGGAAGAAGGAAAAAAAAAGTCGCAGACAAGGAGAGACAAAACATAAGAGACTCTTAAATACTAAGAACTGAGGGTTGATGGGGGGGTGTGGGAGAGGGGAGAGTGTGTGATGGGCACTGGGGAGGGCACTTGTTGGGATGAGCGTTAGGTGTTGTATGGAAACCAATCTGACAATAAATTGTTCAAAACAAACAAACAAACAAACAAACGTAGGGTATCCCAGTGAAAGAATTCCAGCTCTTACAAAAGTTCTCTCTTAACTGTATTGAAATTTCACAAGTTTAATCAACTTTAAACTTAATGCTTTAAGGGGAGCCTGGGTGGCTCACTCGGTTAAGCGTCTGACTCTTCGTTTTGGCTCAGGTGAGGATCTCACAGTTTGTCAGTGGATTCTCTTTACTCTCTCTCTCAAAATAAAAAAAAAAATACACTTAATGCTTTAAGATATAGAGCACTAAAAATATCATTTAACCTAAATATTAAATCCAAAATTCTCTATAGAACATCCACTAACAGGCTGTAAAGAAAACCAGACATACTTACGATTAAATGAGGACACGTATTTATCACCCACGGTAACGTACTCCATCTCACTGAAGAGGCCAATCCTCTCCATGTCCGTCTTCCCTCCTTCTGCAGGCATGGCTGCTGCTTGCGGCGGCGCTTTCTAGAGCGGGCAGCCCCCGAAGGTTCCTTAGGCTCTTCCTTTTATAGCGAAATCCTACTTTACATGGAAAGATACACGGAAGAGGTTTAGGAAAAAGGTGATTGCTAAGTTTCAGTCCAATTTACTTTGAGTCTGAGAGTGGACATTCACTATATAAAACACGGTCCCAAACGACACAGAGAAAGAATCTATTTTCGGGGGCTGACGGCGAGTGGTGGCCCTCAAAATTATCACCACGAACCCTCCTCTAGATGCTCCGGAGAAAGTGTCCATAAATTACAAAGAAATGTGTATGACGGCATGTGTGGCACTGCCGTTCGTCTGTGGTAACTGATAAAATCGTTAGTGCAAACACTGCATATACGTCCTTCCTTTGAGAAGTTCAAAGCAGATTTAAAAAATCATAATTATAGAGGCCAGGGACACGTTCAGTTTAGATCAAATGATTTAAACACACTGCGTTGTCTCATCTTGGAAATCCCAGCCGTTTTTCAGAATGCACGACACATACAATTATTATGTGTTATATCCTGTAGTTCTCGAGTTTCCTCAAGTTTAAATGAATACGAGAAAGGTGTCACTGGCAAAATTAGTTCCCAGTGGGGATGGGTGGGAAAGGACAATTGTCTAGGCAAGATTAAAGAACAACACGACAAACAAAAATCCACAATGAATTAAGAGTGTTTGTTAAAGAGCAAACTGCAACTGTGAACTTCCTTTTTTTTTTCTAGTGTGTATTTATTTTTGAGAGAGAGAAAGGGCAGGAGCGTGAGAGGGGTGGAGAGAGCCGGCGGATACGCAGCAGGCTCTGCCCGAACAGCAGAACTCGTGAACCATGAGATCACGACCTGAGCTGAAGTCAGACGCCTAACCGAATAAGCCACCGAGGCACCCCTTTCTTTCAAAATATCACATTAAACGAGTATTTAGATTTTTTTAAAAAATTAGACATGTTCTAGAAAGAAAGAGCTAAGGAAGATTTGCCTCCATTTCATCATAGCATTTTTTTTAAATTTTTTTTAATGCTTATTTATTTTTGAGAGAGAGAGAGACAGTGAGCTGGGGAGGGGCAGAGAGAGAGGGAGACACAGAATCCGAAGCAGGCTCCAGGCTCTGAGCTGTCAGCACAGAGCCCGATGCAGGGCTTGAACTCACGAACCGTGAGATCACGACCTGAGCTGAAGTCCGATGCTCAACCGACTGAGCCACCCATGCGCCCCCATCATAGGATTTTTTAAGTACCAACTAGATCTAGGTACTGGGCACACACATAATGAATAAAACAAGCATTGGCTTCCGCTTCCCAGCTGATAATCCAAGGTAATTACCTTTTGCCTTGAATTTCAGTGATGCTAAACACAAGTGCCTGTTTGGAAATGTTGCTCATCTGAGCATGAATCTTCACTGACATGTAATATTCAGGGGCAAGTAAAGATTCCATTTAACCTAAAGCATTGGGGGGCACCTGGGTGGGTCAGTGGCTCAGGTCACGATCTCACAGTTTATGAATTCTAGCCCCAAATCTGGCTCCATCCTGATAGCCAGGAATCTGCTTGGGATTCTCTCTCCCCCAAGCACACTCTCAAAATAAATAAACTTTAAAAATAAAATAAAATAAAGCATAAGAAGATATGCTTCCTTTCCCCTCATTCCACTTCTTCCTCTCATCAGGTATATTTTCAAAGTAAATGGGAGGCGCCTGGGAGGCTCAGTCCCTTAAGCATCTAACTTCCGCTCAGGTCATTATCTCCTGGTTGGTGGGTTCAAGCCTGTGCTTAGGGCTCTGTGCCGACAGCTCAGAGCCTGGAGCCTGCTTTGGATTCTTTGTCTCCTTCTCTCTCTCTCTCTCTCTCTCTCTCTCTGCCCCTCCCCCCACTCACGCTCAGTCTCTCTCTCTCAAAAATAAACAATAAAAAATAAATAAAAGTAAACGTCAGGCAATTGGAACATACTACTTCCATTTGCAGCCTGTTTCAAAGCTCCATCCCCACTGCCCGGCCGCAAGGGCTTCCTGTGCTGTTACAGGAACCCTTCACATGGCTCCCAAGGTCCACTATCACCCATATCTCACACCATAGGAACCCCGTTCCCTGGCACCTGGGCTCCATTCATCTTCTTCCAGTTCTCAGGTAAAGCTCTCTCCAGCCACAGGACCATGGCTCATGCTGTTTCCCTTCATGCAACTACTTCACAGTGCCCAACCCCTACTTCCCCCTATTAACATTCATCTTTCAGACTAGGTAGCTCATCCATCACTTAACTCCCTCTGTCGTAGCAGCCTGTCCTCTTTCCAAGCCCTTACCACGGTTGTGTAACGTGTTCTAACTTTCCATTCACCATGTACCGATCCTGTAATTCACGGCTGCCTTTTCCCCACTAAACTGTTGGCTACAGCAAGGCAGGAACCGTGGACAGTTTGGTTTTTCCTCACCACTGTATTCCCACCGTCTGCGCAGCGTCTGGCACACAACTAAGGGAGCCTCAGAAGGGAGGAAAGGAAAAAAGTTTTCGCCGTGAATTTTTTCCTCCAAACTCTTCTTGAGCAGCATCTACAAAATCATCCTAAAAACACTTTGCAGACACCTCCTCTGGGTAAAGCTCGCTGACAGAAGCTAGGAAAACATTTTAAAAGGCATGGACCCTGACCCCAGGGAGCTTACAATCCAAGAAGACAAGTACAGAACGAAGACTAACACAGGCGGAATTTGGCAAGCTCCCTCCAGCAGAAAGAGCTGCGGGGGCAGGGGGCGGTGAAGGAGGGGCGGAAAACTCGCTAAGGTGACAGGAAAGTGATTTCCCATTAAGGAAACAGTCTTAAAGCGGGTAAGTATCTAAAGGACAACACCCGGCGGCCCAGAGCACCAAGTCACCTCTCAAAGAGCACCAGCCCGACAACCGGGACCAAGGCGTCTGAGCTCCCGTCCGGGTAGACTCAGCTGCAGGAGCGCCGGGGGCGACGAGCCCCCCAGCGCAAGCGCTGCCCGCGCGAGGCGTCGCTGTGAATCGCCTCGGCACGCCCCGCGCGACGCTGGTGCAGACTGCGGCTGCAGGTGTTTATTGTGGCGCGTTGCCTCGGATACGGGAGAACTCGTTTCGAAGTACGCTACGGAAGGATATGTAGAAAGTTCGAAATCTCAGAGAAAGACTTAAGAGTGTCTATAGAATACAGATGACTCAACCAATAGAATTTACTGAGGAAACGCAGCTGCTCCCGCCCCATTATCCCTCCGCGAGGAAAGGTGATGGGATACACCCCATGACGTTACTGCGTGGCATGTTGGGAATTGTAGTCAGCCGTCCGAGGCCCCGCCCCGGAAACACCGGTTCCGGGCCAGCGAGCTGAGCCCTAGGGCAGGCGTCAGAGCCCTTGTCATCGCCACGTCGCAGACATGGTGAGTACCTCTGCTCGCCGTCGTCCCTTGTGTTTCCCCCCGGATTTTGGTAGCCGCCATGGTTCCGCAGCCCTTTGGAAGGAGCTGGCCCTGCCAGTGCCCACGGTGGTAGCTACGATCTCGGTGGTCTGAACTGGAGGGAAACTGCCGGACGCTGCCTAGAATACTCCAGCTCAACGTTAGGATCTACGCAGCCCGCGCCTCCTTCTTGTGAATGCATTTTGAGAACGAGAGATTAGCAGGCGTTTTTGAAGGTTTGAAGAAGTATTGGACTTGGGAAGGAAACGAGTAACTTTCTTTAAACACTCTGTTCGCGTAGCTCCGGGTGATTGTCACACTGTCCCGAGTTTCCCTCCTAATTGCTCAGCCTGGTCCCCCAGGCCTATCCTAGCTCAGATGTGCTGTTCTTCAGGGACGCTTTTCTTTACTCTCTGTGCTTCCTCCCAAATTTGTATCTCCAGCTTTTACAACTGTCTTCCAGGGTCCCCTGGGTGGCTCAGTCAGTTAAGCGTCTCACTCTTGATTTCCGCTCAGGTCCTGATCTCCGGTTTGGTGACAGTCTGTGATGACTGTGCAGAGCTTGCGTGGGATTCCTTCTCTTAATCTCTGCCTCTCCCCTGCTCGCATCTATCCCTCAAAATAAAAAAAATAATAAACTAAAAAAAATTTTTTTAACTATTTTGAGCTCTACATATGTACTAATTGTACCTTGACTCAAATGAATGATATGTATTTCATTTTTTAAAAACTTTCTTAATGTTTTACTTGTTTTTGAGAGAGAGAGAGACAGAGAATGAGCGGGTGAGGGGCAGAGAGAGAGGGAGCACAGAATCTGAAGCTGACTGCAGGCTCTGAGCTGTCAGCACAGAGCCTGATGTGGGGCTCGAACTCACAAACTTCGAGATCATGAGCTGAGCTAAAGTCAGATGCTTAACCAACTGAGCCACTTAGGCGCCCCGTTTCACATGTATTTGAAACTCAGCAAGTTCAAAACTGATTCATTATTTCCACCTGCCCTCATCCCACACGCGCTCTTCCTCCAACGATCCCCCTCTTGTTAAATGGTACCGACACCCACCCTGTTGTACGTGACAAAATCCTGGAGATCATCCCTAGCACCTTCTTCTTACTTCCTGAACATCTGATCAATAATCAGATGCTACGCGTTCTTTCTCGACATGGCTGTCACATTATCATTCGCTCTACTCCAGCCATCCTTATCCTTGCCACCATGGGATCTAACCATCTGTGGCAGTCTTTTAAATGTTCTTTAAGCAGATCTTCACCCATCTGGGCCGCTGCTTGGAATGGGTCCTCCCGTCTCCACCCCCGACTTTCCTTTGGGATTGTTAATACTCACACCTCCTTCTCCACATCTCAGCTTAAATATTGTTTCTTCAGGGAGGATCTCAATTCAGAAGCCTAGGGAGATTCTAGTCCTTTCACTTCAGATCTTTTGTGGAATCTTCACAACAACCCTACGAAATGGTAGATTTTTCCAATTTTACAGAACAGTACAAAAGTACTGAGGGATTAGTTACATTGTGCAAAATCATAGAGTATATAAATTTGCCCTTGCCTGGCTTTCTAAATTTTGGCTTCTTCGGTATCTTTCATCGTCATTAAATATTTTTCGTTCAAATGGGTGCCTAGTATTTTGTTTGGTAGTATTATTCTTTATTTAACTGACTTCTTATTGATAACTATTTAAGTGTTTTCCAAAAAAAAATTTTTTTTTTTTGCTATGATGAACAACAGTATGATAAATGGACAACAATGAAGCTAAATGGTCACTGAACTTTGATTATTTCCTTAGAACAAATTTCCAGAAGTAGAATTGGAGCAAAGGGTATACCCTTTCAACAGGTTAGTTAGTGGAATAAATAAAAACAACCACCCTTTTAAAACTGTGAGGAGGGAATTGTAAAGAGAAAAACAGTAATGGTACCTACTTCATGATGAGAGTTAATACATGTCCATTACTTAGGGTAGTGCCTTTTACATTTTAAGAGCTCAACAAATGTTAGTATCTGTTCATTTATTTTAAAATAGGGTTCTTGGGGCGCCTGGGTGGCTCAGTCGGTTGAGCGGCCGACTTTGGCTCAGGTCATGATCTCACGGTCTGTGAGTTCAAGCCCCGCGTTGGGCTCTGTGCTGACAGCTCAGAGCCTGGAGCCTGCTTCGGATTCTGTGTCTCCCTCTCTCTCTGCCCCTCCCCCCACTCATGCTCTGTCTCTCTGTCTCAAAAATAAATAAACATTAAAAAAAAAATTTAAAATAAGGTTCTTAATGTGTAGTGTGGTTCTTCAGCCTGTTTGGGACCTATTTTGAGTATCTGATGAAGTCTTTGAAACCTCTTCTCAGAGAGTCCCTTGCTCTTTCTCTCCCCCCCAACCCCCCCAAAATGATACCTGTCATTTGTCATATGTCATTTACTCCTAGAAACTCAACATATAAACCCCTATTAGGAAGTACTAATAGATTCCATGTCACAAAGGCTTTTTCCCTTCATGAGTTGCAGGCATTTTCCCATGCCATTAAATATTCTTCTAAAACATATAGATTCTTCATGACTGTATAGTATTCAGAATTATTTAACCAGTCCCCTGCTATTAACATTTAGTTTAACATCCTTACACCCGGACCTTTGTGCGCGCTGCAGACTTCTTTAGACAACATTTCTAAGTGCAGAATCACTAGGCCAAGAATGTGAGCATAAAATTTTTGAGTCTTATTGCTGCCTTGCCCTATGAAGAGGTCTGCAGTTCGTGTTTCCACCATTATCGTGTATTGGTTTACTCTCATTTCTTGACCAGCACTGTCGTCACATTAGATTCACTGTTCTTGTCCTATTCTTAAACTAGTTCTTTACCACTGATGTCATTCTTAAACCCATTGTTAAGACTGTAATGTAGAAATAATGTTTTAAATCAGTGGTCCTCAACCTTTTTCCGTTAGAATCACTGGCATGGAGGAGCTTTTAAATATCCCTGTGCCGAGACCTTCCCCAGATCATTTCATCAGAATCGCTGAGGGCGCAGCCCAGGTGGAAGTATTTTAAGCTCCGTGGGTGATTTCAGTGTGAAACAAAGATTGAGAACTCCTGATTTAGAATTTAGGGTGTTTTGTTTTTCTGCATAAAATGAAGAATTAACTCCTGAAATAATTTGAACAATCAAAGTTAATTAATTCCTTAGCCCAATCTCAGGTCCAGTCTCATTCGCATGAGGATGAGTTTGTTTTGTTTTACAGTGGAATTTTGGTTCTGTTTGTCTTAGGTGATTTCAGAGACTGTGGACATACTCTTCAGAATAAGAGGAGGCCTCGATCTAGCTTTTCAGCTAGCTACTGCTAATGGTAGGTCTGACAACACAACACAAAACAAAACAAAAACCTCTCCTTTTTTATTATAAAATTGATGATGAAATATGCTGGGATTCTCTTCATTTTGCAAGTGAAACTGAGAGAGAGAGGGTGAATAAACTAAAATCATACAGTTAGTAAGTTATATACATTGGATTTAAACTTAGGGACTGTGTTCCAGCACCACCACTAGCCCATGAGGCTCCTCTGGGCAAATTAGGAAAAGACGTCCCCCTTCTTAAAAAACTCCACTGCCCACTGGCAGAAAATTGTCACAATAAATAGAAATAGAAATGAGCACAACGTAAATGAGGCACCCACATTTGTGCATTGCACACCAGCACGTGTACGTAACCCTGAGTCTCCACAGCCCACTCTCTTCAAGGTTATGTTGTTTGGGAATGGCACAAGAATTCTATGGGAGAAAACTCAGCAGAGTTTATATGAAGCAAATTCTAGGATATCTTCTTATTTCTGATTTGGGCTAAGGCCACAAACAGAGGTAAAGAATATCAGAGGAGGAGGAGGAGTTGTGTTTGAGATGTGTTTCCTATGAGATGCCAGAGTATCTCAGGGGCGGATTCCCAGCAGGCGTTTGGTAATTTGAATCCGAAACTTAAGGGAAAATGGTCAGGACTAGAGATAGAGAATATCTCAGAAGGATGATAATTAACATCACGATAATAAATAAAATCACGCATGAAAAGTACAATGAGTGGTGTCAGAAGACACAGAGAAGTTCAGAAAGATGAGGAATGAAAAGTGCCAGGTTCCTGGAAGGACTAGCCGGCCATTGTTTCCTGGCCTCATGGAAATAGGAAGGGAAGGAACATGGAATGTTCTTCTTTCCGACTCATCCCTTTATGCTAAAAAATTATTCTCAATCTTGGTCCCCATTCTAATCCCTGCTCCCAGATGAATGAAAGTAAGTCTCTGGGACAGAGAATCAGGTATTAGTAAGCTTTCTGGGTGTTTCTAACGTGCCAGCAAGATGAGAACCATTTTACAAAGAGTAAATCAAACTCGTTTTCAGGCCTATCTTATCAGTAGAGTGTCCTTGTTACTTGTGTGGTGAAAGCCTTGTATTTCACAACCCCATATAAATTGATGATATACTTTGCTATGAACTTATTGCAAAGTATAATTAACCATTAGTCAATAAGGTATGAAAATGTAATTTCAAATGTAAACAAGGACTGTAGATATTTTTTACCTAATAATTAACATATTTGAGCTTGTCTTCTCATTCATTATATTCCTACTGTATCAAAGTCTTCCAAACAATCAATGAAGAGAATCGTTAAGGAGAAAATGTACAAGAAGGAGGTGCTTAACTTTAAAGACATCACAATTTTTTTTAGATTACTTTACCTCATGGTCCTTTAGGGATAAATAGAAGATAATCCAGGAATTAAGTTTGTCTTTTGTAGTGCAGCTGAAAATCTGTAAATTCAGCTTTCTGAAACAGATCCTGATGTCTTAACATCTGATTTGTTTTAAGTAATCTTTTCTCTGCCACAACCCCAAGGTATTTATTTATCAAGATATCAGTGTAATAGTTAAATAAATATTTTAATCCCAAGGTTAAATAGGTTTAGGATTTAAGAGTCTAAAGCTAGGACAGGTATATATTATCTTCTTTAAATATAATCTTCTTGAACCATGAAAATGTTTTACATATTCCAAAAATTGTATTAAAAGGAAATCCCTGAAATATAAAGTCAAACAAATATCAAGTTAATGACACATTATACAGAAAAAATCTGTGACTTTAGAATACAGTACTTTGGTTGTGCAGGCTTCTCGGGATATAGTGCTGAGAGAAGACGAACTACAAAGATGTTGAAGTTTCATTCAGCAGTTTTCTTGCTTTAAGGTCTGTGGTATTTTGAAAGTAATTGGAGTCCTCCTACATTGCTGCTGGGGATATAAAATGGTGCCGCTCCTTTGGAAACCATTCGGCAGCTCCTTGAGAGGTTAATCATAGAGTTAGCCCTATGGCCCAGCAATCCTTCTCTTAGGCGAGCACCTAAGAGAGCCGGAAACATATGCACACAATAGCTTGCACACGGATGCTCACAGCATTGTTCATGCCAGTCAGAGAACAGAGACACAACCCAAACGTGTTTCAGCTCTGAATGGGGAACCAAACTGTGTCGTATGCATACAAGGGAGTATTATTCAGCCATAAAGAGAAACGAAGTCCCGATTTATGCTACAATATAGATGAATCTTGAAAATACTATTCTGGGTGAAAGGCAGACGTGGACGCATGATGTGTTATTCCATTTATAGGAAGTATCCAGAATAGGCCGATCTATAGAGACAGAAGGTAGATCCGTGGGTGCCATCCGTCGGTACAGGGGGAATAGGGAACCAGAGCTGATGAGTACAGGGTTCTTCTGGGGGTGATGACAGTGTTCTGGAATTAGATTAGATGTAAAACTTCGTCAGTGTGCTAAAAGCAACTGAGTTGTACACATCAAAAGGATGGATTTTGTGGTCTGTGACTTTTACCTCAGTTTTTCAAAAAGAAAGGCAAAATGATTTTTTTATTATTGAATCTGGAGAATAGTTCTTTGGGAGTCAGTTTTACTGTGCTCTACTTTTGTGTGTTTGGAACCATTTGTGTTGAAAAGCTTAAAATTCGGGGTGCCTGGGTGGCTCGGTTGAGCGGCCGACTTCGGCTCAGGTTATGATCTGCGGTCTGTGAGTTCGAGCCCCGCGTCGGGCTCTGTGCTGACGGCTCAGAGCCTGGAGCCTGTTTCGGATTCTGTGTCTCCCTCTCTCTCTGCCCCTCCCCCGCTCATGCTCTGTCTCTCTCTGTCTCAAAAATAAATGAACATTAAAAAAAAAAATTTTTTTTTTAAAAAAAGAAAAGCTTAAAATTCATCTTAATAATTTCTCTTTATGTTCTCTTAATTTAGAAACATTTATCAAGAAAGCACTAAAACATGTGCTGAGTGACCTGTCAACCAAACTTTCTTCAAATGCACTTGTGTTCAAAATTTGCCACAGTTCAGTGTACATATGGCCTAACAGCGACCTAAATACCATTCCGGGAGAGCTGGCTGACGGTTCTGCTTGTAAGACCATAATGCGCTTTATTCAGTGAGTATGTTTGAAAATTACTAGAAGTGTTTTCAGAACATCATTTCAAATTATAAACATCTTTGTGTATTAAAAATTCAGCTTTGAACAGGAAGAAGATACAAAACGAAAATTTATGAGAAAGAAAGACAAAAAGTTATCGGACATGGTAAGCCAATCACCTGTCTTCTTAGTGTTAAAAATGTTTAATCCTTGAGTTTGGAGGGGAGTGAGAGCTTCGAGATGATTTAATCAGACTCGGTTACTTTTCACAGATCAGGTTATTGAGATCCAGAAAGAGCAAATGACTTATCAGGGGTCATATTTCTGCTTTATGTTCTAAGCTTTTGTTCCGTATTAATACATATCTTTAAAGGTTTTTTCGATGCTTTCTTTGCTCCCACAAAAATACACAGCTCAAGTGGTTTTACAAATTATATAAAAATAAATAAAAATGAATCATTCTGAAACATGATAGTGACACATTATGCGCCGAGATAGTAAATAACAAATAATTTTTCTTCACATTGTTCTTAGTTCTTTTGCTTTTCGAACCACTGTTATTGAGTACTTGCCATATGCCACAAACTTGGCAAACACTGGACATGAAAACTGGAGCTCCTTCAAGGGAGGAAGTTGTATAAAGCTAATATGACTGCAGTGTTTTTCTAGGCTGTTACGGGAAAATAGGATGACATGAGGTTAGAGAGGTGGGCAGGGGCCACCTCAGGAGTAAGAAGCTGAACTAAACCCACAGCTATGGTAATGGAGAGGACGGGGAGGAGACCAGAGATATTTAGGGGATGAAGTGGATTATACTTGGAAACGAATTGAATATGGGATGCCCAGTTTCTTGCCTGGGTAAAGATGGATGAAGGGGAGGACGTGAGGTCAGTTTCAGTCATGTTGTTTGAGATACCAACGAGACGTTTGGTTTACGTTTGTAAATCTCATGAGCTGTTAGATTTACAGATATGGAATGTACAAAAACCTGGGCTGTAGATCAAATGATTTGAGAATTACCAATAGTTGGAGCTTGACCTTTTGAGGAGTAATAGGTCAGTTACCTTGTAGAATGCTCCTCAGTTGGGGTGTGTTAGGCTTCCTCATGAGTAGATTCAGGTGGTACACTGTGGGTAAGAATACAGGCAGAAGTACTGTCATGTCCTCCTCAGTACATCATGCCTCTGCCTTCTGGTATTGTCGATGTTAATTCTGATCACTTAATGTGGTGTCTGCTGGCTTTCTTGTCTGTGAGGACACTATATTTTCCCTGATGCATGGTTAAGTGAGGCTTACTTCATGTATCCTATTCCTTACCAAAGTTTTACTCACCGCTTCCAGGAGGAACTGATAATTTTTACCTAAATCCAACATCAACCTGCTGGTTGCAAAGTGATGATTTTTCTATCATTTCCTTCCACATTTATTAGATAAGATGATACCATAATGAAGAGTTTTTCTTTTCTTTATTTATTATAAACATGGAAGCATAGGTTCCCATTTTATGCAGTGCATTACAATCGGTACTCTCATTAGTCATTTGGATGCTCACTTTTCATAAGATTTGGCCAACAGGAGCTGCCTCAAGCTAGCTCTAGTGTCCCTTTGACACTGTATTTTTGAGTACTTCCTACTTCGTTCCACACAGGTGTTCGAGGCACATCACGTGCTGTCCTGGCCAGCTCCGGAATCGGCCATTTCTCCAAGGAGCATGCACACGTATACACACTCACTATACACACATACACAACGCATGCATTCGCATTTATCCATGTAAATCATATTTGCATTTCCAGTTCTACTCCCACCTCACGCGGCTCATAAATTTTTGCCAGCGAGAAACCTGGCTTCCAGTATCTCAGTATTTTGCCAGATTCGTCAAAACAGAAAGTATCTTCAGAGTTATTATTTTATACCACTGTCAAAATCAAACCTACCAATAGAGTTCAATATTTGTTTATAGTTCTCTATGTCTTTAGACCAGGGGTATATAGTTGTAACGTATGTTTAAAAGTTCCTTTGGTATCTTGTTCATTTAATTTTTTTTTTTTTTTTTTACTGTAAGTCTATACAAAAGTAGAGAGGATACTATATGAATACTGGTGGACCTCTTTCAGCTTCAGTGTTTATCAGTGCACACACACACATGTTTAAAAAGAAATGTTTATCAACACGTGGTCAGCCCGCTTTCATCTTCATCCCCACTCACTCTCCACCTTCCCTCAGATTATTTTGAAGCAGAGAAGAAGTTTTTTAAAGATAAGATTTGTGCTTTTATTTATTCATTTTATAAATGTTTATTCATTTTGAGAGAGAGAGAGAGAGAGAACATGGGGGAGGGACAGAGAGGGAGAGAGAGAGAGAATCCCAAGCAGGTTCCGTACTCAGCACAGACGAGATATTGACCTGAGCCAGAATCAAGAGTTGGACACTTAATTGACTGATCCACCCAGAGACCCCTAGGATAATGTGCTTTTAAACAATTTACTGTCATACAGCTTTCTATGGCCCTTAAAAAGTCCTTTTACTTGCCCTTAGTATTTAATGTTCAATGTGCTATAAGTTGACTATTACTGTTTATCTTTATAGCATCAGATAGTAAATATAGATCTTATGCTGGAAATGTCAACCTCTCTGGGAGCCGTAACCCCCATCATTGAAAGAGAAAGTGGGGGGCACCACTACGTTAGTATGATTTTACCCGTTGATGTAGTTCTATCTGTTGCTCCGGAAGAAACCTGGGGAAAGTAAGTATTTTGTCCTACTGCTGCACCTGAATGAACACCCCTCCCCAGAGTAATCAGAGCCTGTTTTTAAATAAAATATAGGCATATTCAGGATCATTGTTACTTATGATTTATTCCTTGTTTATTATTAAACTGAGTCATCTAGTAAGTAAATGTTTATTTAGAGGATGTGGGGTAGTGTGCAAAACCTATAGGGTTTTCTCTTTACCTACACACGGGAAGTACACACTTTACTTCACTTTGCATAATTTAGACTTCCTTTCATAAGCCTGGTCCAATCAAGTTTTCTACCGTATTTGGGATGTATTTACTCTCCACTCTCATTCGTCATGGCCATTATAACTTTCGTTAATGCACTTGAATGTTTCCCTCCACAGAGTTCGTAAACTTCTAGTTGAGGCAATTCATAATCAACTAACTGATATGGAGAAGTGCATTTTGAAATACATGAAAGGAACGTCTATTGTGGTCCCTGAGCCACTGCACTTTTTATTGCCAGGAGAAAAAAATCTTAAAACAATTTCCTATCCATCGGGAATTCCAGACGGTCAGCTGCAGGCCTACAGAAAGGTAAAAGCAATTCATCTATTCTTAGAGAAAATAGGACCATCGCTCATTTCATATTTACTTAAACATTTCTAATAAATGGAAATTAGTTTGTGATTTGATACGAAAGTGCGGAAGCAGATTGTTGTTTTACATTTTATGTAATTTCTGTTCAGATAGAACTTTTTAAAAAGTGGTATTAATGAAAAAATACTCTGCTAAACCATATGTAACATTTTGATTTCATACATTCAGTGTTGTTCATACGTTTATAAATAAATTCCTTTTCCCTTCCGTTACTTTCAGATTTGTGAAAGAGACAAGATTACAGTTAGGGAGAGAAAGTTAGGATTTAGGCTAATTCTAATTAGGACTTACAGTAATGCTTCATCCCCCACGTCCCATGGTTATGTGAGTTTCATTGGAGGTATTCTGAAGAAAACATGATCAGCATTAAAAGAACGGAGACCGATGCAGTGCCTGGTTTTGGAATGCCGAGTTTGGGTGTCTGGTCTTGGCCGGCACCCATCCAGTTATACTGTGGGAGCGTCTTCCTCATCCCCCTGGGAAGAGGTGCAATACCGCCACCCTCTGCACCCTCCGTAGGTGCTGCTGGCGGAATTAGCCTGCGCCTGCACCACATGATCCCATTCACCTCCCAGATGAGGAGGAGATACTAAAAGGAAAATGTCAGACTTTACAAAGTGACCGCCACGTTCTTACACAGTTGGGAAAATTTTGCATTTTAAACATGTATGTGTCTTTTCATTTTGACGCCATATTGGTTGGTTTCCTACCACAGAATTTCTACTTGGTAATTTAATCACTACCCCTTGTATTCTAAGCATGATTTTTCAAAATGCTGTCCTATAATTCTGTTATTGTTAATTATAATTTACTCATTTACAGGGCTGTTTCAAAACCAGTCTTTAGCCTGGATGTGTTTTAACAGACTGTCTTATATAATAAATAATTAATTTGAAATTATCTTACTTCTCTCCCTCTAACAAATTACAGCTGGCCCTTGAGCAACACGGGTTTGAACTCCAAGAATCTGCTCGTACACAGATTATCATCAGTAAATATAGTCCAGCACTGTAAATATATTTTCTCTTCCTCACAATTTTCTTATTAACGTTGTCTTTTCTGTAGCTTACTTTATTATAAGAACGCAGTATATAATACATATAACAAAATATGTATTAATCATTAATGTATTTGTATTATCAATAAGGCTTCCAGTCAACAGTGGCTATTCAGTTTTTGAAGAGTCAGTATCTCTAATCCCCGCATTGTTCAAGGGTCAACTGCATTTTCATAAAAAACAAATAACTCTCATTTGGCTTTAGTTTGTTATATTATTATTATTCTATATATTATTTTATTATATTAGTTTAGTGAATCATGTGTGTTTAATAACTTTTATAGCCAATATGTAGTTAGTTTTGTTTTATATCTTTAGCTTGAGTTTCTTTACTGATAAGGAATCTAAGTTACTTAACTTTTTTCTCTTCTTTTCTATTGTTTCTGATTTCATCTAGGAGTTGCATGAGCTCTTCAATCTGCCTCATGACAGACCTTATTTCAGAAGGTCTAATGCTTACCACTTTCCAGATGAACCATACAAAGATGGTTACATTAGAAATCCACACACTTATCTCAATCCGCCTAACATAGAGGCTGGTCTGGTGAGTTTAATAATTATTTATAGAGTCAACTGATCGTCAGTGTCAGTGGTGGGCTTTTTTGTTCGTTTGTTTGTATCCAGCTGAAGTTATAAGGATTGGTTCATAACATGTATGGTCTCCAAAACAAAATTTACCGCCCATCTCTTGTAATAAGCATTGCTTAAGATAGTAGTAATTCACACTAGTCTAAAAAGGTCTAGAATAGATAGTATGAACCACATTTTTCCTACTAAAATTCCATTCCCCAATTTATTTAAAGGCTTGTCCCCATTTATTCCACTTATTTTCATTTTGAACCTGAGAAATCACACTAAGTGGAGAGCATATTGTGCCCAGGGCACGCCGTAGCAGGAGTCCGGTAGGGTCCTGCAGTGTGTTTCCTGCGCGGCAGGTACCTGGTTGCAGGCGGTGGGTCCTCACTACCGGCAGCTCAGATAGAAGTGGGTCGGTGGAGCGTAGGCAGGGTTCCTGTTAGGGTGTGAGTAGGCCGGTAAGAAAGGGTCTCCGGGCCATTGGAGAACAGGATGCTTGTGCAGCCGGCCTCCTAGAACTTAGCAGCCCTGTGACGCGGCCACTGGTCTCAGGCCCCTGCTGCTCGCTCCTCAGTGGCATTTCTGCTGCTTTCTGTGAGTATGCTTTGATCCCAGCTGGCCTGCTTTCCTCGGCCTCCGTTTCCTCATCGTTCCAGCCTGCGTGTAATTGTTTCCTGCCCTCCTCAGAGCTGCTCACTGCCCACATCATCTAAGTCCATTCCCTCCCACTGCCTGCTCCACTCGGCACCTCTCATCTCAGGCCGCCGAGAGAGGAAACTTAATTGTCCATCATGTCCTCGCATTTATTCAGTATCTGCTGAGTCTCTCTGTGCTTTGTAAGGAAATCTTAAGAATTAAAAATGAATATATGCTGCAGTGTCTACCTAGAGGACTTTGGGGACCATTTCCTGTCCTGGCCATCAGTCACTTGGGACACCAGGTCCAACCTGCAGGAGCTGTGGACAGACCAGCCCTCACAGAGAGACCCTGGCGGGGCACTTAGCGTCCCATGTGGACAGACGAGTCTTTACTCAACACGTCAGTGAAATCAAATCAATTCATTTTGCTCATGTGAGAAGAAATCTTGAGACACCTGTTCCTGGTTAAAAATCTTGCTGTCACAGTCACGGAGTCACCAGATAGACAATACAAAATGTTAGAGTCGCTAACAACATAACTTGATGGTTTTCCAGTAGATTATTATATAAATGTCTTCTCTCAGACCATATTTGGAACTCCTCTAGATAGCATAGGTGTATTGTATCATACATTCATTTTTAAGTTTTAATATTTCCTTAACAAAATACCCAGACACTCAAAAGATACCAAATAAATGCTGACTGTTTTGACAATGAAATGGGTTTGTTATTTCTATTATAGAGATATAAGAAGCATATCCATATTTTTGAACATTTATTGTATGATGTTTGATATATACATAGACATTATATGTAAATTGTAAAGCATAGTAAGGAAAATGAATACGGAGAGCTCGCTGCCCAATTTAAGAACTAGAACACGGGGCGCCTGGGTGGCTCAGTCGGTAGAGTGTCCGACTTCGGCTCAGGTCATGATTTCGTGCTCTGTGAGTTCGAGCCCCATGTCGGGCTCTGTGCTGAGAGCTCAGAACTTGGAGCCTGCTCCCGATTCTGTGTCTCTCTGTGTCTCTCTGCCCCTCCCCTGCTCACGCTCTGTCTCTATGTCTCTCAAAAGTAAATAAACGTTAAAAAAAATTTTTTTTAAAAAAAGAACTAGAACGTTAGCAGCCTGGCTGTGCATTCCTTCGTTTTCCCCTCTCCTGCCTCCCCGCAGCCTGAGAAGAACTCCGTTTCTCCTGAGTTGTATTTGCATCACCCACTTCCTTTTGTTTTTAATAGTTTCACCGTATATGCATATATTCCCCCAACATTGTAGCTTACAGTTCTGCTGATTCTGAGCTTTATAAAAACTGGGCCATTCTATATTTAGTCTTCTACAACCCGCTCTTCCACACACGATCGTGTATCTAAGAGTTAGCCATGGTATCACGTCTAACTGTGGTTCACGTGTCTTTATTGCCGTATAACAAGACTTTGTAGGATTCTGTCCAAGATTTTTGCCGTGTAGACAACCCCAGTATGAACACTCCTGTACATGTCTCTTGTCACATATGTGCAACAACTGTCAACATTTTGCTGTGTTTGCTTCAATTCTCTTTCTCCCCCTTGAGCCATTTCAAAGAAAATTACAGACAGCATGGCATTTGCCCCTAGAAACCTCAGCACACATCTCCAAAGAGTAATAGATTTGCATTCTTGGGAAAAACCTACTTTGGTTATGATTCATTATTACTTTTTGTGCTTTGCTGGATATCATTTGCCAACATTTTAAGATTTTTTTGCATCTATGTTCATGAATGAGATTGGCTTCTAATTTTCTTTCCTCACAGTGTTCTGATTTCTTTTTTGTGTCAGAAACACACTGGCTCACTGAAAGAGTTGGGGAGTGTTCCCTCTTTTTTTAATTTTCTAGAGGAGTTTCGATAAGATCGGCATTATCTTTTTGTGATCATCTGGGAGAACTTACCTGTAAAGTTAATCTGTGCTTAGCATTTTCTTTGTGGGAACATTTTTAATAAAATTTAATTTTATTAATGGTTATGGGACTTTTTTCATTTTTCTAAGTTCTGTTTACCTAGGTTTTAGTCTCCTCCATAGTTGTAGTGACACTTTCTTTTTCATTCTTTATATCATTTTTATGCCTTTTTTTTTTTTTTTTACTTTTGGCTGTGTCGACTCCCTTTATTGTAACTTCTATTTCATTAATTTTTGCTCTTTGCTTTTTTCGATTTGTTGTTTTTCTTCTAACTTCTTAAGTTGGGCACTTTGTGTATTGTTAATCTTATTTTCTACTTTAAGGTTTTAAATTTCAAGGAAAGCACTGTTTTCTCATGTTTTAATTTGAAGTATTTTTGTTTTATTCGCTTTTAAGCATCTTTACACCTCTAATATACCTCCAACACAATTCTTCTTTAATCAATGTGTTATTTCAAAGTGTTCTTTAACATCTAAATATATTAGAATTTATTTATTTCTATAGATATGTATGCATTTTTACTGATTTCTGACTCTTTTGCCTATTGGACAGAAACAATTTTTACGTGCTACAGATTCTGAAATTTATTGAGACATACTCATCTTGGGGATGCTATAAAAACCACAAATTTGGTGTCTTAAAATTACAAAAAAAAATGTATCTCTCGGTTGCGGAGGTCACAGGTCCGAAATCCATATCAGTAGGCTAAAATCAAGATGTAGGCAAAGTCACGCTGCCTGCAAAGGCTTTGGGGGAGAAGTCATCCCTGCCTCTTCCAGCTTCTGGTGGCTGCAGTGCTCCCATCGGCCTCTGGTCGCGCTGCCTTCTCTTCTCCTCTTAGATTTCCTTCTCCACTCCCTCACAGGGACACTTGTGGTTGCATTTAGGGCCCATCTCCATAGTCCAGGAAAATCTGCCCATAGGTTAAGATCCTTGATTTAATCTCATCTGCAAAGGCCTCCCCCGACCTTTTTTTCTTTTCTTTTTTCTTTCTGTTTTTGTTTTTCATTTTGACCATATAAGGTAGCATTCACAGGTTCCAGGGATTAGGAGATAGATATCATTTGGGGACCATTTTTCAGCCTACCACAATGTTCTAGTTATAAATTTTCTGTGTGTGTTTGAGAAGAGAATATTGTAAATGAGAAAATATCTCATTTTAGGGTGAGGATTCTATATTTGTCCATGCCTCTTCTTACCTAATTAAAAAAAAAGAAAAATAGCACGAGTTTGGTGGGGGGGGGGGCATGTATTCTTTAAAAAAAAATTTTTTTAATGTTTATTTTCTATTTTGAGAGAGAGACACAGGGCACAAGTCAGGGAGGGGCTGAGATAGGGAGACACAGAATCCAAAGCAGGCTCCAGGCTCTGAGGTGTCAGCACGGAGCCCAGTGTGGGGCTTGAACTCACTAATCATGAGATCATGACCTGAGCTGAAGTTGGAAGCTCAACCCCACCCAGATGGTTAATACTGCTTTATTCTACAAGAAAGAAGTTACATGATCTTGGCCTTTATTTAAGGATTTTTTTTTAATTTTTTAATGTTTATTTTATTTTTTGAGAGAGAGAGACAGAGCAAGAGCGGCGGAGAGGCAGAGAGAGAGGGAGACACACAATCTGAAGCAAGCTCTAGTGTCCGAGCTATCAGCACAGAGCCTGAAGTGGAGCCCCCTAACTCACAGACCCTGAGATCATGACCTGAGCTGAAGTCAGCCCCTTAACCAACTGAGCCACCCAGGTTCTCCTATTTAAATAGCATACCTGGGTCATAATCAATGGCAGGTTTACAAAATTGAAGAAACATTCTTCACATGTCCCATTTTTTTTGTTCATTCCTTTATTCCTTCCTTCCTTCCTTCATCATTTATTCAACAAATATTTACTGATTAAATTAACCATTAACCATTAGTCAGGACTGCTGGAGAAACTTAGGCCCAGAAATAAATAAGACACAGTACTTGCCCTTATTGAAGTCATATATTAGTGTGGTTAGACCGAGATTTAAAAAGTAATAAGTAATAGACCAAGTAGTGCTTTGGGGAGGGGGGGGGAACAAGAGAGAGAGAGACAGCCAGCCCAGGCAGGAGGTGGGTGGTGAGGGAGCAAGCACGCCGCGTTGAGGGTGGATGATCACGAAGGCCTCTGACATTTGAGCAGAGACCTGAGTGAAGTAAGGGTGCAGCGCTGCGAAACTATTTGGCAAGAGTGTTGCAGGCAGGGGGAACCGTAAGGCTCTGAGATCGGACTGCCCCTGGCATCTGAACCTAAAGCAGAGCAAGCAGTGGGGGAAAGCCCTACGAGATGAAACTGCCAGAGGGCGGGACTTGCCAGGCCTGACAGCCTATGGTAAGGACTTTGGACATCTACTAGAAAGCCAGGAGGGCATAATGTTCAACGATAGTTCTCTGAGGGCAGTTTATAAGGAACGACAGTAACAGTCTAGCTCTGAGAACAGTAAACTTGGCTTGGGTGTATGTACAGAATATGTGCATCTATCTTAAGTTAATATGTTACTCTTTCTATATAGACTTCTGTGGTCCAGGGCACATACAGTTACCATCACTACATGCAGGACCGGACAGATGACAACGGCTGGGGCTGCGCTTACCGATCTCTGCAGACCATCTGCTCTTGGTTCAGACACCAGGGCTACACAGAGAGGCCCATTCCAACGCACAGAGAGATTCAGCAGGTGCAGAACATGCCGTTTAACATTGTAATCAGTTGTACATTTCATTAGCCCTTAATGTACTACTAACAGTTACTGTTACTCAACGGTACAGACTTATTTCTGTTTTGAAGGAAACAAAATATACTTATGATCAGGAAAAAGGGTCCAAAATAGGGTTTTTAATAGCTGTCTTGTGTATGAATTTTTTTTGTATTTTTAAATACATCAAGGCTCTGGTTGATGCCGGCGACAAACCAGCAACATTTGTCGGATCACGGCAGTGGATTGGATCTATCGAGGTTCAGGTGGTACTGAACCAACTGATTGGAGTAACATCAAAAATACTGTTTGTCAGGTGAGGACACTAAGAAATCAGTGAAATCATTGCAAACCAAGGTTGTCATTTTATCAAAATAATAAGAAAATTGTATCTTTTTCTCTTTTTTCTTCCTATACATTCCTTCTCCCTTCCATGTTAACTCATTGCTTTATTAATCCCATTTTTTTAAACCATGAACTTTTTTGGTTATTTCTTAGAAGACTTTGAGTCGATGAGTAAACTTCGTGATACATACGTGTGATCTAGACTTAATTTTAGCCTAGAAGAGGAAAACTTGGAAATATGTCAACTTTGACTGGAGTTACAGAAAATCAAGATTTTTTTTATCCTCAAGTCTTTAAAAAGGAGAAAATCAAATGTTGATCTATGACTGCCCTTTTTGTGTAACTCTTGCTCTTTTTCTTAAAAGAGCAAAACATTCTTAAGATGTCAATAAACTAATGTGTCTAAATAATATATTAATTTTTTCCAATACAGTTGAACTACAATTCTAGCATTAAAATATGAGCAAATATTAATTAAACAAGATTGATTTTTATGACCATAACTAGCTTACTCCTTATTTATGAGCTTATGTTTTATTTTTTCTTAAATTGATCTATGTATTTTGATAGAGATTGAGAGAGCATAAGCCAGGGGAACGGCAGAGAGAGAGGGAGAATCCCAAGCAAGCTCCACGCTGTCAGCACAGAGCTTGGTCCAGGGCTTGAACTCACGAAACCGTGAGATCGTGACCTGAGCTGAAATCAAGAGTCTGACACTCAGCCGACTGAGCCAGCCAGGCGCCCCTTCGACCCGATGTTTTAAGGACATTTTCTGTTACAACAACCTCAGCAGATACAGTAACACCATCCTTGTTGTCTACACGTGCTTTTGTCCAGGTTCATCTGGTTTCACACTGCAGCTTGGATTGGCCCTGGAAACCAATGAATGAATGATAGACTAAGTAGTGACGCATATGCCACTTGAAAAGTGAGCATTTTGGCACCTTAAAACTTTATACGTTCCTTAGTAAGCAAGAGCAGGATTAGCACCACCTGGCACGTCCAGTCTGAAAAATAATCTCCCTTCATCTGGCCATCTTTCTCTCTTCTCAAAAATACAAATTGTATAGGACATTGAAATAGTCCCTAAAAATAGTATGTTGTACTTGAAAACATTTTCCAGTTTTCACATTGGCCTCACAGATAAAGTCTATTTTAGTCCCGAATCTCCTGTCAGGTCGACAGGGCAGGGGTGATTGGTCCCAGTTTAAAGATCAGGAAATACAGACTGAGTCTGATGGCAAGAAGACAAGAACCCAGGACTTAAAACTCTTCCTTCCAAAATCAGATCCATCCATAAGAGCCTGCTGGACATCAAGGTGACCACTTTCATTCCCCCGTTAAAATTCCAGGCCCTTCTTTATGCAGATCCAGAAGCAAAGGAGCGGGTCTCCTGGCTTCTTTCCTAGCAGTTTAGTGGTCTTAAATATTTAGATAGGTTATGGTGCTTTAAGTTGTTTTCAGGTCAGTTCCCTATCACTTAATTTTATTTAAATTTATATCATGTTTTTTTTTTTTCAGTAACCAAAAAAAGAAAACAAGGTAGAAAACATTGACTCCCCAAATCTTTATTTGACCTTAGTGTGAGAAATTGTTCATCTGATAGAAAATGGTTTCTTTCTAGCCAGGGTTCTGAAATGACCTCTCAAGGACGGGAGCTGGCTAATCATTTCCAGAACGTAGGAACTCCGGTAATGATCGGTAAGGTGTTTTGGACATCTGGGGCTCTTTTGGTAGAGTGGAGAATATGCAAAATGTATTGTTAATATAAATAATGTCATAAAATCAGTCATTTTTAAACTTTTTAAAATTAGCTTTTATACCATATATACTGACCTCTGGGTATTTATTTTTCAATTTCCAAGGTGGGAAGAAAGATTTAAAAAAGATTATAATAACCAGAAGTAAAGGTTAAGAAGAGAAGTGATAACTGTGTTGAAATATTTACAGAGTTGAGAGCAATATAGAAAAGAAGCCGTGGTCATTCAGTTGAGCCTCATAAATCATGGCACTATCACTAACTTGGCTGGCTGCGTGACATTGTACAAATCGCTTCACCTCTCTGGGCTTTATCTGTCAAGAGGATCGGATGAGTTGATCTAAAGATTGATGATTCTATGAGGAACAAGTCTTATTCTGTAATGACAGAAGGCAAGCTAAGACTAGGGTAGAAGATATGCAGACAGGCAGATTTCGCAGAATATCAGAGAGCCCTGAATGGGTAGGTGGGCTCCGAGCACAGGCAGCTTTGCCCATATGCTGAGAGAGGCATCACAGCGGGGACTGCTAACTCTACTGAGAGGAGTTTAGACCCTGCGTAGCCCTTTCTAAATCCAGTATCAGTAGTGCCATGGTTATGGCAATGGCATATAAACCTTATATGATTATAGGTATGGTTGTGTCTTTTTTGTCTTTAGAGATATAATTTTATCTCCTCAGTATATTTGACATCATCTGTGGTCTTTTATAATAAAGGCTAGTCCATTTAATGCAGTATTAGATCAGTTGATAGGCAAGATAGTCCTTTGAAATTGAAATTGAAGAGAAAGTTGAGATTCATACATGCCCTCTCACAGTTCTTATTTCCTTTGTTATAGGGGGAGGAGTTTTGGCGCACACAATACTAGGAGTGGCGTGGAATGAAATTACGGGGCAGATAAAATTTCTGATTTTAGATCCGCATTATACAGGCGCTGAAGATCTGCAAGTTATTTTGGAAAAGGTAAGTATCTGTTTAACAGAAATTAAGATGCAAGGCAAAGAAGCTGGAATCAAAAGATAGCAAACTGGCCATTAACAGAAAGACTCTAAACGGAGGGCAGTGATCCACACTCTAAGGAGGTAGTCTGGGGGCTGTAAGGAGTATGTGTGTAGGGAGAGAGAACAAGAGGAAACTGAAGTGGATTGCAAAGAAAAACCTTTAGGTTAGATTTATAAACACTTTCTTCATTATTGAACTTAATAGAACACACAGCTCATCAATATATTCCTTTGGAGATGTTACAGCTTTGCATGAACAGATGTATTGAAATACGAGGGTGAATTAAATAACCTTTATAATTGTATTATTAACCAAAAACAAACTAAGCAGTATGTTGGACATTATGGAGGCTTGACTGCTTTTAATATATTTACATATAACTTAATCTCATTCTACAAAAGATTTGAATTTGAGACAAATTTCCAGAATATTCATTGATATTTATAATATTAGTTAAAAGAGGGATAAATTTAATTTATAGGCAACTAATTCACATATGTGAAAACTCATACTAAAATTTGAGAAGGCAAGTATCATAAGACATAATTAACTTGAATTTTAACTACTATATTCTTTGCCAAATATATTAAAATTACAAACAGTGCATATAACCTTTTGAGCCATAAGCCGATGAATATATCCTACTGTTACCCGCCAGCCTTCATTTTTATCATGTTGTCACGAAGTCAACATCAACAAGAATGAAAAGGTTTCTCTGAACTATGGATTTGTAATTTAATTAGATCATTTTCTTAAAAGCTTTAATTAGGGGTTATAAATAATATCTCACAGTTCTATATTTAAAAACTCTAGAGGCACCTTGGTCAGTTAAACATCCAACATCAGCTCAGGTCATGATCACAGTTCGTGAGGTCGAGCCCCTCATTGGGCTCCACAGCGACAGAATCCTGCTTGGGATTCTCTCTCTCCCTCTCTTCCTGCCTGACCCCCACTTGCTCACCCTCTCAAAATACATAAATACACTTTAAAAAAAAAGAATAATATTAAAAATAAAGTCTAGAATTTGCTTGTATTTTACTTTTTTTATATATTAATTTCTTAATTTTATTTAAATCCAAGTTAGTTAACATACGTGTAATAATGGTTTCAGGAGTAGAATTTAGTGATTCATCACTTATGTATAATACTCAGTGCTCATCACAAGTGCCCTAATGCCCCTTGCCCATTTAGCCCCTCTCCCACACAACACCCCTCCAGCAACCCTCAGTTTATTCTCTGTATTTAAGAGTCTCTTAGGGTTCTTAAATACAGACAACAAACTGAAGGTTGATGGGGGGAGGGGAAACGGGGAGGGGAAAATGGGTGATGAGCATTGAGGAGGGCACTTGTTGGCATGAGCACTCGCTGTTGTATGTAAGCAATGAATCATGGGACTCTACTCCCGAAGCCAAGAGCACACTGTATACACTATGTTAGCTAACTTGACAATAAATTCTATTTAAAAAAAAAATAAAAATAAAAAAAGTCTCTATGGTTTGCCTCCCTCTCTGTTCTTATTTTTCCTTCCTTTCCCCTATGTTCGTCTGTTGTGTTTCTTAAGTTCCACATATGAGTGAAATCATATGATATTTGTCTTTCTCTGACTTATTTAGTTTAAGATAATACACTCTAGTTCCATCCACTTGTTGCAAATGACAAGATTCCATTCTTTTTAATTGCTGAAAATATTCCATTGTGTATATATACCATACCTTCTTTATCCATTCATCAGCTGATGGACATTTGGGCTCTTCCCGTAATTTGACTATTGTTGATAGTGCTGCTATAAACATTGGGATGCATGTGCCCCTTTGAAACAGCACTGCTGCATCTCTTGGAAAAATACCTAGTAGTTCAATTGCTGGGTCGTAGGGTAGTTCTATTTTTAATTTTTTGAGGAATCTCCATACTGTTCTGCAGAATGGCTGCTCCAGTTTGCATTCCCTCCAGCAGTGCAAAAGCGTTTGCCTTTCTCCACATCCTCACCAACATCTGCTGTTTCCTGAGTTGTTATTTTTAACCATTCTGACAGGTGCAAGGTGGTATGTATCTCACTGTGGTTTTACTTTGCATTTCCCTAATGATGAGTGATGTTAGTCATCTGGATGTCTTCTTTGGAAAAGTGTCTGTTCTTATCTTTTGCTCATTTCTTCACTGGATTATTTGGTTTTGGGTGTTGATTTTGGTAAGTTCTTTATAGATTTGGGATACTAACCCTTTATCGATATGTCATTTGCAAATATCTTCTCCCGTTCCATTGGTTGCCTTTTTGCTTTGTTGATTGTTTCCTTTGCTGTGCAGAAGCTTTTTATCTTGATGAGGTCCCAATAGTTCATTTTTGCTTTTTGTTTCCCTTGCCTCCAGAGACATGTCTAGTAAGAAGTTGCTGCAGCCAAGGTCAAAGAGGTTGTTGCCTGTTTTCTCCTATAGGATTTTAAAGGTTTCCTGTTCTACATTTAGGTCTGTCATCCATTTTGAGTTTACTTTTGTGTATGGTAAGGAAGTGGTCCAGGTTCATTCTTCTGCATGTCACTATCCAGTTTTCCCAACACCATTTGCTGAAGAGACTGTCTTTTTTCCATTGGATATTCTTTCCTGCTTTGTCGAAGATTAGTTGGCCATACATTTATGGGTCTATTTCTGGATTTTCTATTCTGTTCCCTTGATCTATGTTTCTGTTTTTGTGCCAGTACCATACTGCCTTCATGATTACAGCTTTGTAATACAGCTTGAAGTCCGGGATTGTGATGCCTCCAGCTTTGGTTTTCTTTTTCAACATTACTTTAGCTATTCAGGGTCATTTCTGGTTCCATACAAATTTTAGAATTGTTTTTTCTAGCTCTGGGAAGAATGCTGATGTTATTTTGATAGGGATTCCATTGAATGTATAGATTGCTTTGGGTAGTCTAGACATTTTAACAATATTTGTTCTTCCAGTCCATGAGCATGGAATGTTTTTCCATTTCTTTGTGTCTTCTTCAATTTCTTTCGTAACCTTTCTGTAGTTTTCAGTGTACAGATCTTTTATCTCTTTGGTTAGGTTTATTCGTAGGTATTTTATGGTTTTCAGTGCAGTTATAAATGGGATCGATTCCTTGTTTTCTCTTTCTGCTGCTTCATTATCAGTGTATAAGAATACCACAAATTTCTGTACGTTGATTTTATATCCTGTGACTTTGCCAAATTCACGGGTTAGTTCTAGCAGTTTTTTGGTGGAGTCTTTTGGTTTTTTTCCACGTAGAGTATCATGTTGTCATGAAGAGTGAAAGTTTGACTTCTTCCTTGCCAATCTGGATGCCTTTTATTTTGTTTTGTTGTCCTGATTGCTAAAGCTAGGACTTCCAATACTATTTTAAACAACAGTGGTGAGAGTGTACATCCCTGTTATGTTCTGACCTTAGGGGACAGCTCTTAATTTTTCCCCATTTAGGATGATATTAGCCTGTGGGTCTTTCATATATGGCCTTTATGACCTTGAGGTAGTTCCTTCTATACCTGCTTTGTTGGGGGTTTTATGAAGAAAAGATGCTGTATTTTGTTGGGCCTGGGCTCAGTTGGTTAAGCATCCAACTTCGGCTAGGTCATGTCTTTGCGGTTCACTAGTTAGAGCCCTGCATCAGGCTCTGTGTTGACATCTCAGAGCCTGGAACTGGTTTTGGATTCTGTGTCTCCCTCCTCCTGCCCCTTCCCTGCTCACACTCTGTCTCTTGTCTCTCTCAAAAATAAACAAACATTAAAAAAAAAAAAAGATGCTGTATTTCATCAAATGCTTTTTCTGCATATTGAGAATATCATGTGGTTCTTATCCTTTCTTCTATTACCGTGATGTATCACGTTGATCGAAATGCAGATATTGAATCACCCCTGCAGCCCAGCAATAAATCCCACTTGATCATGGTGAATAAATCTTTTAATGTATTGTTGGATTTGGTTTACTAGTATCTTATGGGGAATTTTTCCATCCATGTTCGTCAGGGAGATTGGTCTGTAATTCCCCTTTCTGGTGGAGTCTTTGGTCTTAGAATCAAGGTAATGCTGGTCTCATAGAATGAATTTGAAAGTTTTCTTCCATTTCTATTTTTTGGAACAGCTTCAAAAGAATAGGTTTTAACTCTTTTTTAAATGATTTCCCTGAGAAGCCATCCAGCCCTGGACTCTTGTTTGTTGGGAGATTTTTGGGATCATTGATTCAATTTCTTTACCGGTTATGAGTCTGTTCAAATTTTCTATTTCTTCCTGTTCCAGTTTTGGTTGTTTATGTGTTTCTAGGAATTTGTCCATTTCTGCCAGATTGCCCAATTTGTTGGCATAAAATTGTTTGTAATATTCTATTATTATTCTTTGTACATCTGCAGTGTTGATTGTGATCTCTCCTCTTTCATTTGTGAATTTATTTATTTGGGTCCTTTCCTTTTTCATTGATAAATCTGGCTCAAGGTTTATAATTTTTGTTAATTCCTTCAAAGAATCAGCTCCCGGTTCCATTGGTCTGTTCTACTGGTTTTTTTGGTTTCGATAGCATTGATTATGACCCAGTATGTGATCTGTTCTGGAGAATACTCCATGTTCACTCAAGAAGAATGTGTAATTTGCTGCTTTAGGATGAAATGTTCTGAATATATCTGTTAAGGCATCTGGTCCAGTGTGTCATTCAAAGCCATTCTTGCCTTGTTAATTTTCTGCTTAGATAATCTGTCCATTGCTGTAATTAGAGTGTTAAAACACCTTACTATTACGGTGTTATTGTCAATGAGTTCCTTTATGTTTGTGATTAATTGAATCATATATTTAGGTGCTATAAAGTTGGGGGCATAAATATTTACAATTTGTTAGCTCTTCTTGGTGGATAGACCCCTTAATTATGACATAATACCCTTCTTCATCTCTTGTTACAGTCTTTGTTTTAAAATTTAGTTTGTCTGGTATAAGTATGGCTACTCCGGCTTTCTTATGACATCCATTAACATGATAGATCGTTCTCCATCCCCTTACTCTCAATCTGCAGGTGTCTGTAGGTCTAAAATGAGTCTCTTGTAGGCAGCATATACATGTTTTTTTTAATCCATTCTGATAGCCTATGTCTTTTGATTGGAGCATTTAGCCCATTTATATTTATAGATATTTATCGTGATTATTGAATGGTATTAATTTAGTGCCATTGTGTTGCCTGTAGAACTGGTGTTTCTGGTGGTGTTCACTGGTCCTTCCTAGTCTTTGTTGCTTTTGGTCTGTTTAATTTTGTTTTGTTTTCTCTCCCCTTAGAGAGGCCCCCTTAAAATTTCTTGCAGGATTGGTTTAGTTTTTGTTTGTCTGGGAAACTATCTCTCCTTCTATTCTGAATGACAGGCCTTGGTGGATAAAGAATTCTTGGCTACATATTTTTCCAATTCAGCACATTGAATATATCCTGTCACTTCTTTCTGGGCTGCCAAGCTTCTGGGGACAGATCTGCTGCAAACCTGATCTTTCTTCCCTTTTAGGTTAAGAACTTTTTTTCCCTTGCTGCTTTCATGATTCTTTCCTTGTCTGTGTATCTTGTGAATTTGACTATTATATGCCTTGGTGATGGTCAACTTTTTTTTAATCTAATGGGAGTTCTCTGCTTGTTGGATTTTGAGGTCTGTGTCCTCTCCCAGGTTAGGAACATTTTCAGCTATTAATTGTTCACATAAACCTTCTGTCCTTTTTCTCTCTCTTCATCTTCTGGGATTCCTATCATACAAATGTTATTCCTCTTTAATAAGTCTCCAGTTCTCTAAGTCTTGTACCATGATCTCTTGCCTTTGAATCCCTCTTTTTTTTTTCTGCTTCATTATTTTCCATGATTTTATCTTCTGTATCACTGATTTGCTCCTTTGATTGCTCCATCCTTAGCCATCACAGCATCCATTCAAGATTGCATCTCAGTTATAGAATTTTTAATTTCAGCCTGACTAGGTTTTACTTCTGTTATCTCTGCAGAAAGGGATTCTCTGTTGTCTTCTATACTTTTTTCAACACTAGCTCGTCTTCTTATAATTGTGGTTTTAAATTCTAGTTCAGACATCTTACTATATCTGTGTTGATTAAATCCCTGGCCATCATTTCTTCCTGTTTTTTATTTTGGTATGCATTCTTCTGTCTTCATCATGACCTGAGCTGAATTCAGATGCTTAATTGACTGAGCCACCCAGGTGCCACCCCTTTTTTAAATACAATAAAATAAGGAAAATAGAATGAAAAATTTAAAAAATTGCTCTTCTGTATCCAAGAAAGAGAAAGAAAAGAAAAAGAAAACAACAGAAAAAACAAACAAGCAAGCAAATAAAATGCAGCCTGAATGAACTTACATCAGTTTCCTCTAGAACTGAAACTTTGCAGCATACCATAGTCCTTAGATTAAACAGGTGGAAGGGATTTGTGCTGGTCTTCTCGGGGATGTGCCTGGAGGGTGCAGGTGGTCACCTTCTTGAAATGACTCCACTGTCCATTTGGTGGCGCTGATTAGCTCACTGGGGTCTGTCCCTATGTGCGCACAGGTGCGCTTGAGGTGAAGATGGTTTCACCCAGCTCTCTAGTCTCTGGTGTGGGAATTTTGTGCCCTCACACACGTGATGAAGCACCCCTCCTTTGTTTCAGGCTCCTGCTTTACTCCATCTGTGTCCAGGTTGTCTGCCTGCCAGGCATGAGCTCTGAAACTTCAGACTCTATGCTCCACTGTTATAGAGTCCTGGTGGTACTGAAACTCACTCCTTTCTCCCTCAGAGGATTTGGGGAATTGATTTCTTGAGTGTTTTCATTCTCTTTCCAGCTTTCGGGGGAAGTGTTTTTCTTGCTCAGTCCCGATGCACTGCACTCTCCCCCTTTCTCTCTGTCCTCTCTCCATGAAAACAGCTCCTTTCCCTCCATGGCTCCGCTGCTTTTCTCTCCCCCAATTCATCTCTGCGCACCATGTACCTGCCACGTTATCTGGCTCAAATTATGCAGGTTGTTGCATCAATCCTCAATTTCCTAAGTTTTCAAAATGGGTTGATGGCTGATCTAGCCGCATTTCAGGGCCAAGACAAGTTCAGGGTCCCCGTAATACTCTGCCTTCTTAACTCTGTCCAGGCCATTCTTTTTTTTTTTTTAATGTTTTTATTTATTTTTTTTATAACAAGTTCTCTATTTTCTTTTTTTTTTTTTAATGTCTATTCATTTGAGAGAGAGAGAGAGCAGAGCATTAGCAGGGAAAGGGCAGAAAGAGAGGGAGACACAGAATCTGAAGCAGGCTCCAGGCTCTGAGCTGTCAGCACAGAGCCCGATGCGGGGCTTGAACCTGTGAACCATGAGATCGTGACCTGGGCCGAAGTCGGACTCTCAACCAACCGAGCCACCCAGGTGCCCCCCCCTTTTTTTTTTAAAGTTTTTTCATGTTTTTACAGGTCATTCTTTTTAAAGCAGAATTCCTGGGGAATCGGGTGGTTTAACACTGAAATTGATTAGTGATACACTTTCAGATGTTGAAAAGAATATAACTGCATGAGGTTACTAAAGCCCTGAGGATGAGGGGTTTTAGTATGTAAAGGGCTTTAGTGTGTGTGTGGCTGAACTCTTATATTCCAGTTTAATAAAGTCTTTTGCTAATGATAGGACTATCTAAATACCAAGAGGATATAAGTGCTTCTGCTTTTCTCTCTCAAGGCATTTGGACTTTTAAATCTATGAAACGTTTGTGGCTGGTACATGAAAATGGAAGCGGTATTTACTCTTTCTTTAGCAAAGCGTTCACTCGTTCAGCATTAAGTACCTACCTAGTTTGTGCCATCCACCGTCTGAAGCAGTAGGGGTATTAGGGAAGGTCTTTAGGAAGTCCTCGGTCTACCTACCAGGACAAAGGAGATTGAAAAAGGATTCCCCAGAAATCCTAGAACTCCTAGAGCTGTAGCTCCTGTAGAGAGCTCACTCAGACACAGTGAAAGGAGAGCAGGGCGTGCTCCCGGAACTACAGTAGTTTTAACCTGAGCTGGTGAAGGGGTGTGGCTGGCGGGCCGGCCATTGTGAGCCCTGCAGAGAAACCAGGCATTTGGATTTTATCTTAAAGGCAATGAGAAGCCTTAATTATTTTAATTAGAGGTGTGATACAGATAAAATTACTTCTTTCTGGCCGGCACGAGGAACTGTGCCGTTAGATGGAGCTGTCTGGTGCACGAGAGAGGGAGCCTGCCTGCTCCCCCGTCTACTCCTATCAGTTGCTGGTTTGGGCACCCTCTCTACCCACTTCTTCTTCAATATCTGAGTCTGGTTACCTGAAAAAGACCTAAAAGATGAAAACAGATAGTATAAGCCTTTTTTCTGCTCATCATTTATTAGAAAACAGTTTTGCTAAAAGAGATAATAAAAAGCTTATTTGCGTATAGAAACAGTACTCAAAGATAAATTAGCAGTTACCTGCGAGCAGGGGAACAGGACTGATGGAGGATTTTTTTGTTTTTGACTTTCATTTGAACTCGTACAATGTGTATCTTATTTTTGCAATCAGAAAAAAAAATGCAAAAATTAAAGAGCATCTCTACTCAACCCTCCAACCTCCACAAATAGAGCTCACACACTATCTTCTGTAAAAAGCACGCACTTGAACTCTAGGTCCCTGACAGAACGCCCACAGCTTCCGAGTTAGGGGAACTATTTGTCACTCACTCATTGGTATTTATTTGAAGAGTCCGCCTCACAAGTATTTTGCAAGCAAAGCATTTCATTTCAGAATGATATAACTCAGACTAGTCATTAGCTGGGTCTTTAAGAAAATAAACCAGGGGCGCCTGGCTGGCTCAGTTGGTTAAGTGTCTGACTTTCACTCAGGTCATGATCTCATGGTTCATGAGTTCGAGCCCCGCATTGATGCTCCTGTTGGGCTCTGTGCTGACAGCTCACAGCCTGGAGCCTACTTCAGAGTCTGTGTCTCCCTCTCTCTCTGGCCCTCTGTCTCTCTCTCTCTCTCTAAAAAAAGTAAACATTAAAAAAAAAGGTTAAAAAAAAAAAAAAAAAAGAAACCAATGGCCCTAAAAGAAATTCAATACACTTTTGTGTTTACAATGAGATTTTGTTTGAAAGTAATTTTCTCTGCTGGGAAAAAGGATTAATAGTGACCTAAAGAATGGAGTGGAATGATTGTGGCCCAAAGACAGTGAAGGGCATCTCAGGAAGCCAGCGCAGACCTCTCCCTGCCCTGTTTCCTCGTGGCTAAGATGCACTGCATGGTCCCTGCGACAGTCTTCAGTGACGACTAAGAAAAACAGACTGCCAGTTCAGCTGTCACCTGCCAGACATCTTAGAATCAAGAAAATGTAACAGTTACCATAAGGATTTTTTAAACTAATTTCTAGGATTAAGTATCATAAAGTTAAAATTTCATTAAACGCTACCTGAAATGGATCCAAGTCTTTTAATTTCCTCGCTTCACTGGAGTTCGGGTCTTTGAGTTACACAGGTCGTCTTACTCCAGGATCCAGCAGGCAGAACAGGATTGCAAAAGGTGATGGTGTTGAGCACGTAGTCCTATAATTTTGTAAAAGATTTTCCTTTCGCTTTTCCCAAATCTAGGGCTGGTGTGGATGGAAGGGCCCAGACTTTTGGAACAAGGATGCTTACTATAATTTATGTCTTCCTCAGCGACCAAATGTTTTTTAAAATATCTTGGACTCAAAGGCTGTAATAAAGTTGTATTATAAATTTGTTAATAAAGACAGACTTTAAATCCTGGGTATAGTTTGACGGATTAAACTACGATTTTTTTCTTCAAAGGTTGTACACAAAACATTTTATTCTTTAGACATTCTTTAATAATTTAACAGACAAAGCATGCACAACCAAAACATGACAGGCATGTAAAAACATGTGTTCTTAATGCTATCTTCACTTAGAAGAAAGTTTTCCTCCTTCTTAGAAGGAGTTTAGATACACCCAGTGAGCCAGAAGCCATTGCTTGTCGCTGAGCAGTAGGTCTGCATGGAGTGAAGGCTTTCTTCAAACCTTTCCAGAACCGACATGAATCTGTTGTTAAAAAACACACTGACATTAAAATCTTTTTTAGAAAGGTTTTCTCCCCAGCCTTCCATCATGCAGGACAATTTCTGGCCTCTAGAATCTACCAGTAGTTACCAAAACCAGTATTAAAATACATTAATAAAAATAAAAAGATACAGGAGAAATTAAGCTGCCAATATTTAAATGAAACAATAAACTGCACTAAATAAGAGCTATGCGAGGGAGGAAGAAAACAGAACCGAGTTACTGACCAACACTTCCTCTTTCCGGTTGTATTTTCTGCACTTCCAAAGCTTCGTTTCTGTCTGAGCCCTGGATCACGATGATCTCTATCCAGTTGCTCACTTGAGTTTATTGTCTGCATACATTTAATTGTTGTAAGAAACTTGGCACATTCTAGAAATCCACAGGACCAAGCTAGATCTTCAGCTGTTTGCCCATTCTTATTACATAAACTGAATTTAAGACAAAAATGGAGTTACATAAAAATTGACAATTGTTCAGCTTTGCTTTTTTAAAAATACATCTTTTCTATAAAGGAGATTGGGGCTCATACGAATGCTGGCTTCAGAACAGAAGTAAAGGAATCCTAAGAAAATTCTAATATTCCCTTACCTACTGCCACTGAGTAACTAGCACAGAGTTCAGCATCGAGTGGACATTCCATTTTGAATGAATGAAAGAATATTCTGTGCTCAGTATAACAAGTAATACTCAAAGGAGGTCAGTGAGAACTTTTATAAAAGGGATTGTCCCACACCAAAACTAAGATGTAATACTGCCACAAGAGATGAAAAGAATTGCACCTCTCATTGCTAAGAATCCATTTTTTACTTAAATGTAATAATATTAGGTAGCATTACTAGCCTAAGTTCACATTTAAATGACTCTAAATTGTCAATTTGGCAAGGATCATTTTTAAAAGCACTCATAATTAAGCTTCAGGAGTCTGATTAGCTTAGTCCAAGAAAAGCAGGAAATTGGAAGCCACTGATTTTGTACCTACTCGATTTGGGCATCACTGGCTACAAGCAGGCTAAGGCATTCCAGACTTCCAACTTTTGCCGCCTTGTGTAGTGGAGCTTCTCCGAAAACATCCTTAAAGATAAGACAGCACATTTTAGTCTCTTCCCCACAACACTCTCGGTAGAAGTTAGTAGGTCAAGTCTAAGTACTGTTCAAGAAAACCAGTTAGAACTACGTGGTGCTGAATTTTTTTTTTAAGTTTATTTACTTTGAGAGAGAGAGCAGAGCAGGGGCAGGGAGAGAGAGAATCCCAGGCAGGCTCTGTGCTGTTCGATGGAGGGCTCGAACTCACTCACGGTGAGATCATGACCTGAGCGGAAACCAGGAGTCAGATGCTTCACCGACTGAGCCACCCAGGCACCCCGGTTCTGAATTTTTTTAATTCAAGTTTTTTGCTTTTAATAAGGTTCACTTGGTGTGTATTAAATACAAAGTTTTCATTAATAAAAACATGTGCAGCCACAGCTACATACATTAAAATTTAGGCTGAACAAAAGCAAGGTAGAGTTTTGCAGAGGTAAAAAAAAAAATTACGACTTAAATTCACCATACTTTAATATTCAATGGAAGATGCAGGCTACCATAAGAAAGTTCTATAGGAAACTACAATGGTTGAGTTTGCCTCACAACTGTCACTTCAATAATTACTGAGACTTTTAATTTGGCAATTGTTCCTTTTGAAATAAACTGTAGACCTAAGTCTGCTGTCCAATATAGTAGCCAGTAGTCATATATATAGTTAATGCGCACCTGAAATGTGGTTAGTCTGCATTGAAATGTGCTGTAAATGTAAAATACTCGTCAGACTGAGAAGATGTACAAAAGAAAATGGAAAATATCTGTAAGTTATGTTATATACTGATTACATAATTGAAATGATCATTTTTAGGTAAGTTGAGTTAAACTATAAAATTCATTTCATGTTTCCTTCTTTCATTCATGTGGCTACTCGAAAATTTTAAATTACTTAAGAGTCTCAGTTTCTATTTCCATTGGACGTCGCTGCTACAGACCTATAACAACAGCGACAACCTGGCGTTTTGGCGTCTAAGAAGTGTTTGTGTGGATTTGGGTGGAGGGCAGGGTGCGCACAGCAACAATCAGTAACCTAGGTACCTGCTGGTTGAGGTCTGCGCCAGTCTGCAGCTGCCACAGAAGAAAGCAAGCAAGGCCGCCACCTGCGGCCAAATGGACAGGCGACTGCTCGCGGGGATCCGGGGGCGCGTTGACCGAGGCGCCGGCCTCCAGCAGGTGCTTCAGACTATCCACCTGCGGGAAGAGAACAGCTCTAGCACCCCTCATGCCTCTCTGCAGTCCCGCGCTCCCCCGCGGTTGAAACTCTTCCCCCGCTCCCCAAATCTAATTCTGAAGAGGCTGGTCTCGGCAGCGCTCAGGGGTCAATCACCCTCGTCAGTGCTCCCAAGCGAACGGACACAAGGAAGCGTAAGCCTGCAGGGCGAAACGGGCCCGAGTCTCACCTCCGGGTTGCAGTCAAGCAACAGCATTCTCCACCGAAATCAGAGGACCGGAGGCCTTGGGAGTGCAGAGCGGTGGGGCAGGCGCTGCGGACCGGCAGGTAAGAGCACAGCCCGCCCAAGTGCGGGAGAATTTAGATTGCCCGGGCCAGTGGGACGGCCCCTCGCGGCCGCGCCCCAAGCCGGGTCGCGCCCCAGCAGCCTCAGCCTCCGCCGCCCGGCCTTGCCCCGCCCCGCGGCAGCCGCACGTACACAAACACTGGCACGTGCAACCGCGAGGCCAGCTGGGGAGGAAGGCGCACGTTCGCCAGCCGATTGGCCAGCCGGGAGACGCCAGGCACGCCCACCTCGGGGCGGGGCCCCAGGGCGCGTGCGCCGCAGAGGGCGTCGGGCGGGGGGGCTCCGGCAGCAGCCATGGGGCGCACTCGGTTTGACACGTCTCACACTAGCGTGCCCTGCCCTCTCGTCCCTGTGGAGAAGCGGCAGTTTTCGTTTCTGCTAGCACGCACGTAACCAGGAAACGAGGGAACTCTGGCAGCACCACCTTTGGAAGCCGCTGTGCGTGCTGCTGGCGCCGCGTCCCCTGCCCTCTGGCTCCGGAGGAAGGATGAGCGTCCCTTCGGCGTCACGTTCAAATTCGGTCCCCCACTCGCCTGTCACCTCGCCCTGGACTTTTAGGGCAGAAAGGCAGAGCCAGTGGGGGGTGGGGTGGGCTGGAGGGCTAAAGTGAGCTAAGGTGATGAGTTTTAGTAGAGGGACTGCTCGGATCATCCCCCAAAATTAAAGATTTATCAAACCAGACCTTTTCTGTGACACCACGCCCATATTGGGAAATCCTGTAAAATAAGCCAACCGTGGTCATGCGTCCCCTCCTGGAGAAAGGTTAAAGCACGCCCCTGGGCTTGTCGCCTGCGGAAAGGTTGAGTGCCCAGGCCATTAACCTTGAGCTTGCTTAATGGACGAGGACACGTGTCAGCCCCAACACTCACTGTGGGGAGAATTCAAGGACAGACGAAGGGACCCAGGCCGTGGACATTTGTGACCTGTGTATAGGGCTCCTCCCCGGCAGGGCAGACTGGACTTCCCAGCTGCTCAGAGCGGGGAGAAGGGTGGGTGGGGTGGGGTGGGGAATGGATCTCCTGGAGCTCTTCATTCTGTTCAGCTTGAGTCATGCCTTTTGTGCAACTTTAGACACAGACTTCCTGACTTCTGACTTCAAATTGTAGCCATCGGCCACATCTGTAATCTCCCGACTATCTTTTCCTAAACGCTTTTTTTCCAGATTAATCTGGCCCCAAACTCAAGCTCAGTGATTTCCTTCCTACGGATTCCTATGAGAGTTGGAGTGATAAAGAGTTTGTGTTTATTGTTCTGCTTTTAGAGGACAAGCTCTCTGAGTGGCCTTCTGGTTCTGATTTGGGTTACAGTCTTTATTTCATAATAAGAGCCATAAAATAATTCTGCAGTCGTAAATTTATTATACTTAGGCACTGACCCAAGGGATAGTTTTTTTACACATTCTTGTTCATATGTGTACCTGAACATAAATGTGCATATATAGTTATGTTCAAACACATAGAACAGTGCTTGTGTTCTGTATTTTTTATATTGAAATTCTTCAAAATATCTTTTTTGTGCTCTTTGGAGAATGTCAGAGATTTGTGAGAACACATGAACATACTGCCAATTTCCCTTTTCCATTCATGTTTATCAATTAGGTAATCGCTTTTTTAAAGCATCTAAAAGCTTCAGGTTTGCGCCGATGTTCATTTTCAGCAATTCTTAAATGATGCAAGGTATTGTCAGAGAAGTTCTTAGGGTTCTAGACATTATATTGCAGTAACATATGCAATGAGATATCCGTGTGATGAATGTGCCTCCATATAACATCCATTTTATGTAAAACAAGATTCTATTCAGCACGTGTGAGGTCTGGTAATTATTGTTAACTTTTTGTTATGTATGTAAGTTTCATGAGGAAAGGGAATTTTGTGAGTAGCTGTTAAAGCTTTTCTCCCTTTAATCACTTCTTACTTGTCCATTGCTCACAATATGGTTCCGAAAAACGATGTCTCAGCTGAGAGTCTGGCTTACTGCTAACAGTGGGCTTAAAAGCTTTCTAAAAACTGAACAAAGCTGCTGGCGCGCAAAAATACACAGAAGAAATACATTCGGGGAAGAAACACTATCTAATGAGCAAGCAGCTGGAGTTACTGCTGAACATGTAGCAGGTGGGATCAGTTTCCCGAAGAGAAAGCTGGTCTAAGATGCATATGCAACAGGGACTCTTCTAAGTAGTGTTAATGTTATTTATGTTTAATTTGCTGGTAGATGTGTTCCCAGAAGGGGATGCCATTTAGAGTTAATGTTTATAAAAAAATGCTGGATGATGACTAAGTCGTACACCCGAAACTAATGTAACATCAGCTCTATTCAAATAAAAAAAAATGTTCAGAGTATTTGGCAAAAAACAAACAGAACCAATAGGGGAAATTGAGTGGGGCGATTCTCGGTACTACCTTTTCAATTTTCTGTAAATCTCAAATTATTCCAAAAATAGGAAGTTCATTTTAAAAAAGAAGACTTGAGGGGCGCCTGGGTGGCTCAGTCGGTTAAGCGGCCGACTTCGGCTCAGGTCATGATCTCGCGGTCTGTGAGTTCGAGCCGGGCGTCGAGCTCTGTGCTGACAGCTCAGAGCCTGGAGCCTGCTTCCAATTCTGTGTCTCCCTCTCTCTCTGCCCTTCCCTTACTCGTGCTCTGTCTCTATGTCCCAAAAATAAACGTTAAAAAGTTTTAAAAAAAAAAAAGAAGAAGACTTGAGGCCACTTAAACCATTATGTATTATATTGCTTTCTGTAGACCCCAGGTACTGAAGTTTTTGTTCATTTAAATATTTAGTTTCACTTTTAAGTAACCCTCTTTCCAAAGGAAAGAAGTAATGACAGAAGATATCTAAAACCTTATGAAGCTAGTTTTAATCAAACAAAGAACAAAAAAAAAAAATCTCACAAAATTTTCACAACCAATCACTACTTAGTTCCTTCAGTTCCTCTGCAAAACACACTGTCCATTGCACTGATCACTGGGAGGTTTTACCAGGCTATTCTCTTAACTGTTCAGTTACTTGGGCTCATTATCACTTTGAGTTTTTTCCCACACTTGTAAGGATTATTATATAATTAAATACTATATAACTGCTGAAATGAGAGGTGGGAGCTATAATTTTTAAGAAAACTAAACCCAATGCTTTCAAAATCATCAAAGCTCAAGAAAAACACTTTCGAAGTACATGAGGATAAAGCAACTGTAAAAGATGAGGAGAAACAGATCCTGCTCAGACTATTTCATGGGCATTTTTAAACTCTTACTCCATTTGAAAGAAACATAAAATGGAATTCATATGCATGTGGTTTATGAGGGAAAAGTAACTCTGTAAACTCACATTCAACCTCTTATTTAAAGAAAAAGCTTCTGACCCTACATGAAAAGATTGGGAAGTGATATATATTTAAATGTTTTAAGTTAAAATGGATATGGTATGCTCATATCCTCTTTATTAATATTTACGTTGATTCTTGTTAAACTGACCAACCACAATAAATGCATGTAATACAAGCATGTAATACAAGCATTTATTGCACAACCTATTTCTTTCATTTAAAGAATAAAAAGAAAGTAGCTTAACAAAATGCATTATATTTCTTTCTGTAGGCCATAGCTCTATAGCTACTTGATATATTTGACATATAATTTAGTGTAGAAAGTTGAAACTCATTTTTTTACAGTAACTCCAATTTGTCACAATTTGTTAACATCCTACTCAAATTAATCTTTGTTCCTAAATGGAGAAAAATATAGATAAAATGTCGATTTTACTAATTAAATAACTAGAACAAGTGAATAACAGTTCAGCGTATAATGTTGAGGTAAGTTCTAAGCAAATATACACTCAAAGCATACATCTAATATTCTGTTTTCTACCCACTTTCAATAATATACATTTTAAAATAAAACGACTGAATTTCAAACTTTTGATACCATTCCCCAAATCATCTAATAAATCATTTTTTATTATCCAATTATCTTACACAGGTACAAATGATAATATAAATTTCTTACCTGTTTAATCTTTTTTAAAACTAAGTTACCAAAACACTTTGAGAGTTCCTTGTGTAAATGCCAGTAAGCATAGAAATTACCTAGATCAGTATTGATATTTAGGATTTCATGAAATCTGATCTCTTACCCAACAGAGTTGAGCAATAGATGTGAGATGATGATATTATTTGTTACCCATACGTTGTCTGAGTCGTAGGGTGGGGACAAGAAGCCTTGTGGGTCTGCTCATGATTATTTTATACAAGATTAATTCAATTTTCTTGTTTGATGTGACCCTCATAGTCATTAGGGACAGCAGGTCAATTTAAATACGGATCGTTACAGATTTTTGTTACTTCCCCTTATAATTGTTTCTTGTCTCAACTGTTGCCACACTTTGAGGGTGATAAGAAATTTTTATACATTAAAATTTTATTCAGTTATTTTATTACCTGACCCCTGGAAATAAATCATTCCAGAGTGTATCTGTAACTATAATAGCATCGACTCTTCCATATGAATAAGCTTCTATAAATTTAGAAAACAAATATTCAGTCACTAAACAATATTTATATTCATTTGCCTCTGGATGTTGAGTGAATCCCCTCAGGAAAGGCCCTGGTAGCCCTAACTGGCCAAAAAAGGTTTCCCCACAGCAGGAACAGGACAGATGAGGCATTTGAATCCCATGTCATTACCAAGATTTTGAAAGAATCTGTCTTTCCAAGAGTAGCTTATGTGTTCACAGAACACGAGGTAAACTGCAGAAAAAGTAAGAAGCTCCCAGGCTCTCCCACTCAGGGCTTCCCTGGTAGCAAAAGACATCCTATCTTTTCCCACTTTGTTTTTCCTCTCATTTCAGGACATGATGTAAATTTACCACACCCAAAAGGAAGCGCCATGGAAAAAGCTCTAACTGGGCTTTTGTTAAATAAACGGAGCTAACTAGAAGGGGGAGGGGGGTGTGGAATCAAGAAAAAAAATAAAAGGCTACCACCTGATTCAATATTGTCTTTTGAGATTTCAGTAATAATTATAATGTTCTTTTCTAAGTTTCCATTATATATACAGATTATGCTTCAGTTAATATATAAACACTACTGTTTCCTTTTTAATGAGTATGAGACAACAGCAATGAAAGGAACAATAACAATAAACACAGGCCTGTGCACACTTACTTATTTGTGGGCACCAGTAACTATTTATCTATTATGACAGGAACTTCAGTGTTGTACCTCAATTTTCAAAGAACTTTAATATTCATTATTTTAGTATTGGATTAAGCCAACCATTAAGTGCCAAAAAAGCTCAGTAGAAACATCAGCAAAAATAATTAAATTAAGAACAAAAAATTTTTAAAACTTGACCAAGACTTCCACAAAACGTGTAGGCTCATATTTTTACAACATAGTCTAATATACTGTGTCAGGACTAAGACTTAGAACATGGTTGTACTCATGGCTCAAGTTTGTTACAGTGAAAATACACACTGGATCACCAAAGAAACAAAAACAGGTGGAGGCTGGAGAAATCCATGCACAGGCCTATGAATCACTCACTTCCAAGAAGAAACACACCCGTGTGCTCCTTTCTCCAGCAGTGAATAGTGCAGGATCAGGGGTGCAATGTTTCCGCCTCAATAAGCCCATTACAGACTCAAGACCCAACGTTTTTCAGTGGAGGCCGGCCACATAGGCATCCTCTGGCTAGCAAATACTAAAATTACAGAATTCCAGAAGGAAAACACATTCACCGTACATCATCACGTGGTTTATACAAACAACAGAAACACTGCAAACTAGTCTTGTAAGCTGGGGGACGACTCGAGTATCAAGTTCCCGAATGTCAACCAAGGACCAACCTTGCAAGGATGCCCTTCTAAAGATGGCAGCCTCGGGGCGCCTGGATGGCTCAGGTCATGATTTCAGCTCAGGTCATGATCTTGCGGTTTGTGAGTTTGAGCCCTACATCAGGCTCTGCATTGATGGTGTGGTGCCTGCTTGGGATTCTCTCTCTCTCTTTCTCTCTCTCTCTTTCTCTTTCTCTCTCTTTGCCCTTCTCCTGCTCTTGGCCACACAAGTGCACGTGCTCTCGCTCGCTCTCTCAATAAATAAATACTGAAAAATTAGAAAACAAACAAATAATAAATAAATAAAGATGGCAGCCTCATGCCAGCTAGGCTAACTTTTCTGCACAGGAACACAAGAATAATCCATAAAAGACACTATTCAATATGCTTAAATTCATTTTCACAGCAGTTTTACATTTAAATTACCTTTTGCTATTCCATAGAAAACTTACAAGCCATTTTTAGACAGTTTTATCACATTTCTAAAGGTTTACATCTTTACCTAAAATAAAAAATTTTTTTAAAGAGGAAAGGATACTTTGGTGCGTATTGCTATTTAGGAATTGCAAATATCCAAATTTCTACATAAATAAAGTATCAGGCCAACCCCGATGTGTATACTGGGTTGAGTGTATGATCAACACAGAAGCAAAAGGTACTTTCTTAAGGGCTACCTGGTGCAGCAGATCCCAAGAGGCTCCAAGGATGGAATGTGATTTTGCCGAAATCCAAATGGGCTGTTTGGACCTGGTTGGAGTAATTTTTTTTTTTAATAATATCTATGACTTGTTGAAGTGGCCCTACGTGTGTGTGATTCTAGGATCTTTCTACTCTACATTCACATGGGAGCTAATGAGATGATGTCATTTTGCAATCCAGGTGACACCTGTCTCCGGACAGGAGCGGTGCTTCTAACACCTCTGTGCACCTCCAGCATTGGGCCTTTACTCCCAATTTCACCAAAGACTGCAGAGCGTAGCCACTCTCCATTTTGGCAGTTTTTCATCTGAGACTTCCTTCTCTTTCCCGCCCATCCTGAGCCCAGCAACAACTTCACAAGACCGTCTCTGACTTTGTCCCTGTTTGTCTAATTGTATCCTTCAGCCTGTTGGGTTCCAGGCTGTGCATACTGAGAGATAAGGGGCACCTCCAGCAAAGCTGAGGTTCGTGTGTTCTCTGCAGCCCTGATAGCCCGGTTCCTCTCCTCAGCTCCTCACGCAGATTTCCTGACACACTACTGACCACATTGCATAGTAGAATTTTCCCCATTTATCGATATTATCTGCTTAACCTGCTCTCTAATTTTTTAGCACAGAAAAAGGATGAGACAAGTCTAGGCCCTCATGTTTTTTACCATGTCTGAAGCCAACTTCCCAAGTGAAATGAAACCACTTTTTGCTTGATGAGGTATGTACATAATAGCAGATACCCGCTATTTCAGTATATAAAGGCCACTTTCATCTAAACAAAATTAATTTTTAATATTTTAGTTGTACCATTAAAATACTTGCAAATGTAGTGGTGCCTAGGTGGCTCAGTAGGTTAAGCATGTGACTTTTAATTTCAGCTCAGATCATGATCTCATGGTTCATGGGATCAAGCCTTGTGTCAGGCTCTGCACTCACAGCATGGAGCCTGCTTGGATTCTCCTTCTCCCTCTCTCTCTCTGCCCCTCCCCCACTCTCTCTCTCTCTCTCTCTCAAAATAAACATTTTTTAAAAACACTTGAGAATTTAATCAAATAGTTACCTATTTTATCTGTTGCTGACAATAGACAAGTAGAAATTATACATAAAGACTACTTTCTATAGAAAAATAAAATAAATAAAATAAAATAAAATAAAAGTTTCCTTTCTTAATCTATTTGATTTGCCACTTTCAGAAATTCATTTCTAACTCTATCTCTAAATAAGTTTTTAGCTTTCAAAACAATTTGATTATTCAGAACACACAATTTAAAGGCCAAAGTTGCCTGTAAAAGATTCAATCCACATGCTTCTAAACGGAACTACTTAGTTAAAAGTATGATAGAAGCTGGGGGAATCATAGTCTTTTAAACAAATGTAGTGAGACAACCGGATATCCACATGCAAAAGACTCAGTTTAGACCCGTCCCTCACATTGTATATCAGAATAACTCCAAATGGAGCAAAGACCTAAATATAAGAGTTGAAACTATAAAACTTTTAGAAGAAAACAAAGGGTAAATCTCTGTTACCTTGGAGTAGGCAATGGTTTTCTTATCTTAAATGTGACACCTAAAGTATAAGCAAGAAAAAAAAAAACACAAAAATTTGGGCTTCAATTTCTGTAACTCAATAGCAAAAAGATAACCCAATTTAAAAATGGGCAAAGGAGGATCTAAGAGTATACTTATCACAGGGAGCACTGAGTAATGTATGCAAGTGTAGAATCACTATAGTGTACCCCTAAACCAATATAACACTGGGTGTTAAGTATACTGGAATTAAAGTTTAATAAAAAATTAAAAAGTACAAATGGGTAAAGGACCCAAATAGACATTTCTCCAAAGAAGACATACATATCGCCAAAAGGTATTTGAAAAGGTGCTCAATATCGCTAATCATCAAGGGAATACTGATCAAAACCACAATGAGAAAACCTCACGCCTGTTAGAATAACTTTTATCATAAACAAACAACAAGCGTTGGTGAGGAAGTAGAAAAAAGGGAACCCTTGTGCACGGCTGGTGGGAATGCAAACCGGTAAGCCACTCCGGAAAACAGCATGGAAGTTCCTCAGAAAATTAAAAATTGAACTAATAAAATCCAAACCTTCTTGTGAATATTTTGAATTGAATCAGAATCTCAACCGAAGATCTGCACTTGCGCATTCACTGCAGCATATTCACAATAGCCAAGACGCTGAAGCAAACTAAATGTCCATTGATAGGTAAGTGAAGAAAATGGGGCATTTACATACAATGGAATATTACTCGATCTTTAAAAAGGAGGAAATCCTGCCATTTGTGCAACATGAATGAACTTGGAGGAAATTACGCTAGGTGGAACAAGCCAGATTCAGAAGAATAAATAGAACATGATCCTATTTACATAAGGGATTTAAAATAGTCAAACTCATAGAAGCAAAGAGCAGAAAGGCAGTTATCAGGGGCCGAGGAAGGGGATAATGGTGAGATGTCAGGCGGAGGTACAGAGCTGCAGCTATATGAGATGAACAAGCCCTAAATTGAAGGCCATCCCCTGTCAGAGCCAAGACCACTAAAATTTTTTACCAGGACTTCTGTTAAGTCGGCCTAACCGAATGGGTGATTTCAATTCAAAACCCAAATGAACCAAGAAATCTTACCATAAGTTACCTAAACTACCAGAAATCTAAAATGAGCACTTAATTTTAAAAAAGTAAGTTGTGTACAACCTCTTGGAAACTACTTCGCGGTATCTACTCAAGTTGAACATGCATACCCGTTGCCCTGGGAATTAATATCCCTATGTTTACACCCAACAGAAATGCACGTGAATATTTAGGGAGAAAAAAATAGGTAGTAGAATGTTAATAGCAGAACTGTTCTCGAAAGTCCAAAACAGAAACTACCCCAAAGTCCATCAAAAGCAAGAGATAGATTACCGTACATTCGCACAGTGTAATACTGTGCAGCAACAAGAAATCGAAAGCTACAACAAACACAACAAAACTGATGAATCTCCATGCAGTGTTGAACAATAGAATCCAGACACAAAATAACACATAGTACATAATTCCATTTACATGGTATACAAAGCAAGCAAAATTTATGCCATATCGTATTTACATCTGGGTTTATGTAGTAACTAGAAGGGAATCCTAGGGAGGTTTTGGGGTGCTGGTAATTTTCTCTTTCAGGATCTGAGTACTAGTTATGTGGACGTGTTCAGTTTGTGAACATTCATCAAGCTGTAAACTACATATACATTTCTGTATTTATATTATACTTCAATAAAAAGTTTTCTAGGGGCACCTGGGTGGTTCAGTCGGTTAAGCGGCCGACTTTGGCTCAGGTCATGATCTCACCCTCTGTGAGTTCGAGCCCTGCATCGGGCTCTGTGCTGACGACGGCTCAGAGCCTGGAGCCTGCTTCAGATTCTCTATCTCCCTCTCTCTCTGCCCTTCCCTTGCTCATGCTCTGTCTCTATGTCTCTCAAAAATAAAATAAAAATGCTAAAAAAAAAAAAAAAGTACAAGGTTCATAAGTAAATTTGTTTAAAAAAAATAAATAAAAATAAAAATAAAAAATTTTCTAATATTTAATGTTAAAAAGTTTAAATATTAACAGCAGATTAGATGTAGCTAAAGAAAGGATTAATAAAATGGGAGAGAGTGCTAAAGAGATTACTTAGAATGTGGCAAAAAGATAAACAGATGAAAAATGTGAAAAACAGAATAAGAGACCTGGAAGGAAGGTCTAATTGGAATGCCAGAAAGAGAAGAGGGTTAGAATGGTGCAGAAGCCATATTTGAAGAATATAGTGGGTTGAATTATGTCCTCCAAAAAGACATATTCAAAGTCCTAAACCCTGATCCCTGTGAATGTAACGTTATTTGGAAATAGGATCTTAAGACACTTGGGTGGCTCAGTTGGTTAACTATCTGACCCTTGATATTCGGCTTAGGTCATGATCTCACAGTTCATGAGTTTGAGCCCTGCATCGTGGGGGGAAACCTGCTTGGGAGTCTGTCTCCCTCGCTCTCTGCCCTTATCTCCCGGTCTCTCTTTCTTTCTCTCTCTCTCTCTCTCTCAAAATAAAAATAAACTTAAAAAAAAATAGGATCTTTACCAAAAATAAAGCTAAATTGAAGTCTTAGTGGATTATACTGGGCCACAAATCCAGTGGTTGGTGTCCTTAGAAGAGGAGAGGACACACAGAGACACAGAAGATGCAGAGAGAAGGTCATGTGAAGACAGAGGCAGAGACTGGAGTGACACAGCTTACAAGCCTAGGACCCACCAAGACTGCCCACAACCACCAGCACCTAGGAAGGAAATCTGGGATGGTTTATTTCGTAGAACCAGAGGGACCATGGCCCTGACAGCACATTGATTTTGGACTTAACCGCACAAAGTTTGTGGTAATTTGTTACAGCGGCTTTACGAAACTGAAACTAACACAAATGCATTATAGCTGAGAATTTTTTAGAAGTATTGAAAGACCTCAACCCAAGACTCAGGAAGTTCAACATTTCCAAAGCAAAATAAATACCTAGTCAATTAAAAAATCCAACAGAAGGCAATAAAAGAGAAAATGAAGCATGAATAAGGCAGATGGGCTGAAATGTACAAAATAATTCCAACTCAATAGTGATTAAAATAAATGTAAAAGAACTAAATGCACCAGTAATAATCAAAGAGTATCAGCCTATCAACAAATCTAAATGTATCTTATTTATAAGAGACATGCCTGAGGTATGAACTACAAATCAAAAAGACAACATAAAAGCAGATACTTAACACAAGAGAAATACGAATGGCCAAGAACCATGGAAAAGGAGCTTGTGGGGAGAATGGGGGGTGTTTGGGTAGGGTGGGGGGAAGTAGGGAAAAAGGACGAGTCTACAGAGGAGAAATATACAGGAGACTTACAGGTAATGTACCTTTTAAACATTAAATGGCAGGCAATGAATATTAATTGTACTGTTTTCCTTTGTTCTTTACACATCTATCCACAAGTTCTTTTGTATTCCATTTTTTAGTTTTTCATTTTTAATTTAAAAAAATTGGATATAAGTCTTTGGCATTATAAGTAAGCCTTACTTAATGATTGCTCACTTGTACCTCCTTTTAGTTACTGCAATCTAGTCTGTTCTAAACACTTGTCTCTTTTCCCTGATTTTTCAAGTTTATCATTTCTTTTTATTTCCATTCTGATTCGAATCCCTGCTAAGGCTTAACCACAGAGGAGCCCCAACCTGCCTGTATCTTAAAGAAATAGTCATTTAGCTTCACCTAGCCCTCAGGAGACAGCTCTGTCCTGAAGTTCTATTTGGAATGACTCTGCTGATTGTTAGACAAGTAGCTAGAACTTACATTTCCAGTCTCTATAAACCTCTCCTACTCTCAAATCATTCTTTCCATCTTGTCATCCAGCATCCAGAATAATAAGGTTATTCATCATTAGGCTAATTTTAGTCCTTTTACCAATGATAAATTATTTTATCCAAAAATTCACATACTACATTTTACATACTAGACACATTATACTGTGTCTAACGTTTCATTGGAAGGGAAGTTATCATTTTTTATGACAACTTCAGAAAGAGTAAAATACCTCTTCCACCATACACCTCTGTTGTATGAGGTCAGGTTCCCTAGGAGCATAGGCTGAGCCAGGGATTTTTATTCAAGTGATGGGCTGGGCGATACTCTCAGGAGGAGGGAAGTGAAAGCAGCACAATCTGGCGAGGAGGAAATGCTAAGTAGGAATGTGGGCTCAGATCACAAGCAACTGGCTTCGTTCTGATCTCACAGAGAACGTATGGCACTTCTGACTTCGTCTCACCTTGAGGCGAAGGGGTACCAAGAACTGTGCAGGGCCTGAGGTTTTTACCCTACTTACAACTAACAAGGTAGCCTGTTTCATGGATGTTGGCAGAACACACAAGACCCCTGGGTCAGAGATAAATGACTCTATCACCCATAGCAAAAGCAAGGGCCAGAGTGTCAGCATGATGCTGAAGTCGGTTCCCTATGACCCCTACTCCCACAGAGGTCATACAAAGGACCTGTGATGGACACCTATAATTCAGTAGGCTGCATTGTAAGAAAAGAAAACTAAGCATTGGGGAGGGGGAGAGAATGAGTTCATTTTATAAAGGCAAGCCTGCTTTTTTGTCTGTGGGGAGTTATCACCTTATCTCTCAAGATTACGCTCTACAAACACAACCCTGAGAGATGGCCCATGTAAAGAGCAGTCGTGGCCTGTGTTTTTGACATACCCAGCGAGATGTGCCAGGATACTCAAGACTCATGGCTGATTGTGTCTCTCAATAGGAGCTGGCCTGCCGAGGGCTCATGCCCGTGGTCTGTCTCCAAGAAAGAAGGAGCGAAGTGTCCAGGAGTGAGGGGACTCAGGTGTGGCAGGGGGACAAAGAAAGAAGGAACAACTGGGAGTTATTTTCAACGAACACTCACAGCTGCTGGAGATGGGGCGCTAACTAGCAAAGAGGATCTGGGAAGGGCACCGTCCGCATCCGCTACACCAGCCCTTCCCTTTAAAACTGAGGATTTCTTTCCGATTCTCTATCATCAATTAATTAGAGAATTTTCTAATTTCACAGCATGTCATGCAAACAGTTGTCGAGTTTCAAATGATGATTTTATATCTACTCCCAAGATTTGACAGAAATAAATTCATACTTTCCTTTTTAAAATCTTCTCATATCACATTTTCTAAAACTAAAAAGTACTAAATTTTGGTTTATCCTTTTATAGGAGTCCTGCCATTTAAAAAAAAATCATCTTAGTCTCAGTTTTTGGAGAACAGTAGGGAGTAATGATGAGGCACAGAGGTCCTGGGGTGTCCCACCTCTTAGTGCTATGGCCTCTGGCAAGGTACTTAACTTCCTCAGTGTCCTCATATGTTAAATGGGCCTCAGAATAGCTCCTATTTCATAAAGGTTTTTTTTTTTTAATGTTTTATTTTATATTTGAGAGAGAAGGAGACAGAGCACGAGCAGGGGAGGGGCAGAGTGGCAGAAACGGAATCCGAAGCAAGCTCCAGGCTCCGAGCTGTCAACGTAGAGCCCAATGTGGGGCTCGAACCCATGAGCAGTGAGCTCCTGACCTGAGCCAATCGACTGAGCCACCCAGGCGCCCCAAAAGTTTTGTAGGAGTTAGTGCCTGTAACACACTTAGAACAAAGGACAGAAGCTGGCATTTCTCAGTCTTTGCTTATGTTTTGTAGACCCTCTCCGACTCTTCTTTTAAGCCACAACAACAAAAACCTTGTGACAGTATTGTAACCACAGACAGCTTCATGAGTTCAAAGGAGGTAAGGCATTGTTTTCTGATTTGCTTCATTTCCGTCCAGTGACCTTCCTGAACATGCCAAGTTTTTTCTTAGCCTTTTTGGATACAGTAGCACACAGCTTTAATGTCTTCCGTAAAATAGAAACTTCTGTAACCAGTTTCTCTGTAAATTGATAATGCTATCTACATCATTCTATTTGAATTGGTTTTCTTCTAAATACTTTCCCTATTTATTATTTTATCCCAAAGCTCATTGGAAACTTCTATATTCACTAATATAAACATAAGATTTTTGGAATCATATAATCAAAAAATTTTATATATCTAGCAACAGACATTTGGAACTCCTCTAGTTGAAACTGCTTTAGTTCCAACCACAGATGAGGAAGTTGACTTTTAAAATGATCGAATACCTCTTCCAAAAATAACAAAGATACTATAGTGATTTTTCCCTGTAGTATGCTGAATTATCTCCCTTTTCTGCACTTCATTCTCATAAATGAAGCCATTTATTTTCCAAAAGAGTTTCACATAATAGTATAAACGTAGCTTTCCGATCACACTAAAGGTCTCCTAAGTTCTCTTCACCACCAATCCGGAACCTTTCCTGGAAGCTTGTTCCTGATTGGTGAGAGTCAGCTGTAATAGTAGAATGCCGAGGAGTAAACAGAAAAGCATAGCAACAACAGAGTTTGCTGTCTCACCACCCTCAGCCTAGGCCAGCCTGGACTCCTTCATCCCCAGTGAGGTGGCCTCTACATTTTATATGAAGACTCTGATTTTCCTTTCGACTCTGATCCATCTTATAACATGGCAATCCAATACAGATGGGAAGATAAAACTGAACAATACAGCTAAAATAAAGTGTATTCCCAGGTAAAAAAGACAAATGCTTTAATTCAAAATGACTAAGTGTCATGAGCTGCCGTTACAAGGCAAAGTACCAGTGCACAAGAACTAGATCTATGGGTGGTGTCACCAATCCCTACTAGTGGCAGCTGTGGTAGGTGACCTGACCCACACATGAACTCACAGCCCGAGAGGACTTGCAAACAGCGCTCATCATTAATCCCACGCTCTGGACACAGACATGGTGGATGATTGTGCGTCTCCTAACTATGGATGGCCCTGGTTTCCTCAGAAAGAGCATGCACATCCTGGCTGGTCATTTGGTCCCCTATCCCTAGGCAAATGCAGGGAGGTTCCTTTTTGTAATGAGTACCAAGTGAGAATGGAGTCTTTTTGCATTTTTCTGGAGGAAGGTATTTCTACCTACGATCTTGTTTTTTATTTTTTTTATTTTTATTTTTTGCAGGATACACGTTATCAAAACAGGATGAAGTTGACCAGCGAAAAGTTGCCCAAGAATCCCTTTTATACCACTCTCTCCCAGTATGGTGCTAAGAACTCAAAATTCTTCCAGTGGAGGAATGAAAAGACTGGTACAAATTTTGATAATATTCTCACTAAAAGTCAATTCAGTACACCAGAGCAAAATAAGACAAGAAATAGGAGCCTTCCTGCTGCCAAGGAAGTGGTTAGCTTTACAATTCTTTTTAGCTTTCCTGTAAGAATCTGAGGAATTACTTCTTCTCTGTAGCAACTCATCAGTGGAGAAGTCTCATAATTAGATTCCCAATCCTGGTTTCACTCTCAGGATGTTAGGACAGCCTTCTGGAAAAGAGAAGCCAGATGTCACTTCTATTAAAGAAGTGGCAATGCCATACTTTACTTCAAAGTGGCATTTGAAGCTACTATTTTGTTTCTATAGACTTAATAATATTAAATTGGGGATGGTTACTAGCTCATTTGGTTAGAGTAGTTCTAATTAAGGCTCAAATTAAGAATTTCACTCATCCAGAGTAGCTTTGCCTAAAGAACTGCACACACACTGCATTGCTAGAGTGCCTGCACACAATAAACACAGTTAATTTGGAAACCAACCAATAAACATTTTAGGATTATATACAGCACAGTGTTAGGTGCCACGGGCATGCTTTTTCCTTGAACTAAGGAAGCCAGTATCACAAATGAGAAGTAGGAAGGAAATTAGTAGAAACAGTGCCAGATGAGTTCTCTGTAATTCATGACCTCAAGAGAGAAAATTCGTATCGTATAGATGAAGATGGAATCCTTTATCTTTTCAAATAAGATCATTACAGCCACGCTAACTTGGTGGATAAGGCGTTGCAGCTCCTGAAGGAAAGAATAAGAAGAGGGGACGCGATGGCATATTTCCTCCGAGGTCAGCTGTATTTTGAAGAGGTATCGTTTCCTGCTTGTTTTCCTTTCATATTATGCTGTTGTTGGGTCCTCAGAGCAAAATCCCCTCTAGAGTTCCTTACATTGTTATACAAAGGGAATTCTGTTAAATTCCATAGAGTATGATTGTGCCTTTAAGTACAATGTATTAAGGAGATATTCACAAAAGTTGTTCACAAAAGTTGTTCTAATGAAAGTCGTTTATAGGGGTCATTTTGGTATGAAATCCATTCTCACGCTATAAATTAAAAATACATTGTTTAGGGGCACGGCGGCGGGGGGAGGGGGGCTAAGTCAGCTAAGTATCTACCTCTTGATTTCGGTTCGGGTCATGATCTCCTGGTTCGTGGGATCAAGTCCTGCAGAGGGCTCTGTGCTGACCATGTAGAGCCTGCTTGGGACTCTCGGATTCTCTCTTTCTTCCCCTCTTCCTGCAAGTGCGTATGTGCACAAGCTCTGTCTCAAAATAAACTGAAAATATATATACATACACATAAATAATTTTTACATTTTTGCCCCAAATAGTATCATTTTTAAGACCCTGGTTCTTATCTAGTACTTAAAGGCTTCCTATGTTCCTCTCTAGAGGCAGGAGGGAACTGCCCTCTCTCCCCACATTATGCTGAGGTATCCTGAGGGGCAGATGTGGGGGAAACCGTGCAAAACCATCACCCCAGCTTCAGTAATAATATAGCAGGAGTCCTTCATTGAACCCCAGGGGAGAAGTGAAAATGAGCCAGCTGCCCCCAATCCCTTCACCACGCAAAAATATCTGGGCAGCCTGACCTATATCCCACTTACCCTTCAACTGATGGCTCCATCATTCATTCTGGCAACAAATATTTGTTGAGGACTTACCATACACCTGTCACTATGAGGATAGTACAGGTTAGGAGAATGATGTCTCAGCTCTGAGAATACATTCAGGTGTGATTTTTACTACTTGTTAATTGTGTATCCTTGGGCACAAATGCTTTCCCTCTCGGAGACTCGGTTTCCTCATCTGTAAAAGCATAATTATGTGTGTTTCGTAGAGCTATTGTGAGGGTGCATTCATTGTAAAAGTACTTAGGAACAGGGCCTGGCACCTAAGAAGGGTTTTATGAGTGTTTGCTATTATTATGCTGGGCTCCAACTATGTCGTGACGAGGGGACCTCCCCCCTTCATAAAACTTACAGTCTACTAGGGGGAGAAAATAAATTAATACATCATTACAAATAAGGAGGGGTACTATGAGAGCAGTTAACTAGGTATCATGATAGAGAATAATTTACGGAGAGGGTGGAAAGACCTGTGGTTGGAACTAACTTGAAGAAAAGGAAACAGTTTTTCAGGGGAAAGTGCCCAGGGGAAGTGCATTCTGGGTAGAGGTGAGAAAATGCAATGTTTCAGGGATGGGGAGGAGCTCTGTGAGCTCTAGGAAGATCTCAAAGGAGGAGTCTGGTTGAAAGTATATATTTGATATTTTCCAGCACATAGATGGTATTTAAAATCATAGAAACTGGGGCGCCTGGGTGGCTCAGTCGGTTGAGCGGCCGACTTCGGCTCAGGTCATGATCTCGTGGTCTGTGAGTTCGAGCCCCGCATCGGGCTCTGTGCTGACAGCTCAGAGCCTGGAGCCTGCTTCAGATTCTGTATCTCTCTCTCTCTCTCTGCCCCTCCCCCACCTGTGCTCTGTCTCTCAAAAATAAATAAATGTAACAATAAAATCAAATCATAGAAACTAAAAGGACCTCCTTTCTCTTCATACAGAGTATTCTAACTTTTCTAGCTCTCTCACATTTAGGCCAAACCTTAGCCAGCAGGGACAATCAGTCTTAACAAGGCCAGGTCATGAACTCATTCATGATGTGTTCTTTAAAATTAGTATTTTGCTACCGTTTTTATTAATTTTATGAAATTGTTGATTAGAGTTTATGGAAAAAGGAATTCAGTTGCTTTTGTGTCTTTCAGAAGTTGTTTTCCTCTGGTCCACTCTTCCTGAGCAATAACTTTCCAATTCAGTAACAGACTTTCTTTCCACAATTACACGATTCGTTCTTTAGTATAAGGCATTTTCCCTGACGGATTAAGACATCAGCCCCATGTTAGTCCCTTACACCTTAGCATAGTTGTTATCAGATCATGTAACTGCTGAGGAGGCTTAAAACATGAATTCTTTTATTATTATTATTTTTATTTATTTTTGAGAGAGACAGAGACAGTGTGAGCAGGGGAGAGGCAGTTAGAGAGAGGGAGAGAGAGAGAATCCCGAGCAGGCTTGACGTTGCCAGCACAGAGCCCGATGCAGGGCTCGTCCCCATGAAACCGTGAGATCATGACCTGCGCCGAAACCAAGGGTGGACACTTAGTCCACTGAGCCACCCAGATGCCCCACCATGTAGGTTTCTACACAAAGTATTGGAAAAAAATTTTTTAGAGAATCACATTTGTTTTTCCAAGTCTTTCCCTCGCTGGAGAACTGCAACGCTGGTGGCCATGAATCATAATAGCGGATATTTAATAATGGTGGATATTCTGACGTGCACATCTTCCCTGACGCTCTGGCCCCAGCTCTGCGGTGTCTCAGACTCTAGGAGTGGTGGGCAATACGACCGGATGACTGAGCAGAGGCCTAGGCTATCATTTTGACAGAGGTTTGGCAAAATCCAAACGTAAGAGTAAAAGCAAAAGAGAGTCTCACCCGGATTTTTCCGGGTCATTTCCCTCCACTGCCATATTCAGGCCTATTTCACTGATTTTATAATGTGCTGACTGCTGTTGATGCTGTACTTCCAAATCCCATAAATCTGTTGCTGACTTTTGCTATATTTGGTGCTCCTAGCTAGATTTGAGAATTAAGTATTTGTGATGACTTTAAGGTAATAATAAAAATAATTCAATATTTCCTGGGAGCTCTTAGGGATGGTATGAAGAAGCATTAGAACAGTTTGAAGAAATCAAGGAAAAGGACCATCAAGCAACTTACCAGCTAGGAGTAATGTATTATGATGGGCTGGGGACACCTACAGACGCTGTAAGTTACTGCTTCATCCACAGTGTTTAAGATTTCATTGTTAATGAATTTTTGAGACAATTAAGTTTATATTTTAATATTATGTTTCTATATTTTTATTTCAATAATATCTATCCTTTTAGCACTTAAAGGACAGCAGTAGTCATGTTTACATTTTTGTGAAAAATAGTATTTCTTTTTGCGCCCTCCTTGCTACCACTGACTGTTAATAACACTTTTGGTTTAAAATGTTTTCCTTTATGTGTAAAAGTTATTCCAAAACTACATGAACATGGAGAAAAGTTAGAAAATAACTAAAAATAGGATCACCAAATTCTATCAAATATGAACAGTTATTATTTTAAAGTATATTTTTCCATGTGTTGCCCCATGCAAAAATTATGTATATACATATATGTATTTGTATGTGTGTGCACATACACACGCACACTTTTTCAATGTAGGACTATACTATACATAATGGTTTTTAATATCCTTTTTCACCTAACAATGTATTTTGAATGTCTTTATCAATACATATAATCTACATTATCATTTTAATACTGGCATAATTAATGTATATCAGTAATATTTCTAGGCCTCATTTATTTGTGAATGTTTGAAGATAAAAGAAAGAATAAACTAAGCTATGAGGTTTGGAGATCAGTAGGACAATTTTCTCTATTCCTTACTGGATTCTGGGCTTTAGTTTCTTCATTCGTAAAATGAAAATAAACATAAGTTAGAGATACATCTGTCATTTCCTCTCCCTCCCTTGGCCATGACCAACCTTGAAAGTTGATCACGGCCCCCCTTCTAGCTGAATCCAGACATCGCTTCAGAACGTTTATCAATACAAAGCTTTAAGATTACATTACCAATTCAATCCACTAGCGCCATCAACCTAACTCGCGTAGTTGTTCATGAAATTGAACATGTAAAATAACAGAAGGTATATGTAATAAGCATTTGATGAGTGTTTTCTTTCCTAATTTTATTTTGTATAAAGTTAACAATGGGGACTATCATTCCTGAAATTCTTAATTTTTACTCTTTTATAATCATAGCACATGATGAAATAAGTGAAAGATGAAACATATTTGCATTAAATGCAAGATATTTTATTTTAACCTGTTTACAGTTTAAGCTGTTAAAAGTGTAGTAACATAGGGGTGCCTGGGTGGCTCAGTCGGTTGAGGGTCTGACTCTTTAATTTCAGTTCCGGTCATGATCCCAGGGTTGTGGGATTGGGCCTCGTGTTGGGTTCTACACTCAGCATGGAGCCTGCTTAGGATTCTCTCTCTCTCTCCCCTGCCCCTCTACCCTCCTTGTGCATTCTCTCTCTCTCTTAAAAAAAAAAAAAAAGTGCAGTAATAGGTGGAATCCATGACTACATTGCTCTTAATCCAATCTGAACCCTCCTTGAAACATCTTTATTTCATCTGATTCTCACTGACGCTGTACTTACCTCTTGCCACCATCTTCTAGGTGTTTGCACCTCTTCATCGCCAACCCTCTGTCACCTTTGCCAGCTGCTTCTCTTCTAGGTGTTGAAGTTTGTCAGAACCTCGGCCCCTGCTGCCCTCTTCTGCTCTCTCTCCCTGACTAAGCTCATTCAGTCCCATGGCTGACATTATCAATACTTTTAAAAGACTTCCAAACTGTCTTCACACCAGCACCCCATCCTGAGATCCATACAGCCAAATGTGTCTCTCTCCGTACATGCTTAGTAAGCATCTCACTCTCTTGGAGTCCACATCTAGTTCACCTATAAATCTGCTGCTTAAAACACACAAATCCTACTATTTCAGGCAGTGGAGTTTCTTTGTGCAGGGGTGGTCGTCATCCTTGGAACTGCCTTGAAGGACACAAAAGCAGCTTAAAAAATCCCTTTCTATTTTTTGCACTGTGAGTGCCTACTCCACAACCCCCACGGCATGTGCTTACTCTTGTGATTTATCCGGCCCTGGCGTAGGGGGGTTCGTTGCATTAGTCACTCACTCTTTCATTCCACAAACATTTATGAGGCAGGAACAGTTTGAGATGCTGGAGAAGTAAAGAGAAGCACGAAAAGGAACGCACAGTCAGAGAAAATCTGTGCGTGCAGTTGTGAGCCGTGGACTGAGAGGACATGTGTGCGAGGCACAAGCGTAGGGCCAGGAGAGCCTCAGGGGGCACGTGCTGAGTCTTAGAAGAACGGCACAGAAGGTCAGGAACGGCATTCAGAGAGAGGGAGCAACGTTAGGAAACCTCCCTCAGTGTCTCATCATTACACGTTTCAGTGTAGTAACTGACGTAGGCTTGGCACGACCACCCAGTAACTGTGCTGTACGGGGAGGCAGCTGGGCACTTGTAAGTCATTCCTAGAGAAACCTGAGCTAGAACACCAATCTTAACACCAATCATGCGTCCATTTAACCATACTCTTCAAGGCAGTCACCACCTAATCTCTGTGACCATCAGTATCCTATGATATGTACTAAATAAAGTCAAACATGTAAATTGACCTACCGTTTTTATGAATCTTTTCTCATCCTCGATAATGCAGTTTTTAGGGAATAGTATTAAAATCTGGTCTATAAAATATTTTAAACTAGAGTAATCATAGTAAGATAAATAAAGCCTGTAAGATCACTATTCTTATTTCAGTGATTCACTCCACTTAAATATCTGGCCAAAAAAAAAAAAAAAAAATTGGCCTCAAGTGATTCAGATTCTCCGCAATTGCTTTGCCTACAAAGTCAGATAGGATTGAAAATATCATAATTATTGTATTCAATTGGTTTTCTGTTTGACTTTCAAGGGACTTTTATTTTTACATCAATTTTAAGTCGTCAAAAAACCCAATGTGCTCTTTAAAAAAAATTACCAAAAACGTCTCAAGACTCAGATATTCACTCTATACCAGGCCACTCACTTCTTTGGTGTTTATCTATATTCACTACAACGAGACATTACACTTAGTTGGCTGTCAAAATTAACTGGAAATTGGAAGAAATTCTCAGTGGCTGTCTTACATCACGTTATTCTTTACAAATTTGCAGTATTTTCTCCCCACCCTTTCCCCTTCCGGTGTCTTTCCCATCTACCCTCTTTCTTTGATGCCAAAAATGGATTTATCCCATTTTCTCACACAGAGTAGTTTAGTCATCTCCTCCTTTGCCTTTCTCTCACGTTACTTCCCGGAGAGGATTTCCATGGCCGTATTATCAAAATCAACACCCTTTCCTTTCTTCACGAGCTTTAGTGATTACCTTAGTTATCTGATACCTGTTTAATTTCTTTATCTCTAATTGGAATGTAAGCTTCACAGATTCAGGGGGTTTCGTCTGTCTGGCTCACGGGCCAATCCCCTAGGGACTTAGAACAGTGCCAGAACCACGGTTGATGGTCAGTCCAGATTTATTGACTGACCTTATGGCCCCTTGCTGAACACACTATTATCGGAGTCACACCTCAAAAGGCTTTTTCAAAGAACTTTCCTAGAGAGAGATCCTATGTAAGAAAAATTGTGGTGGCAGCTGTTAAGATAATATTTACCCTTCATTCTTCTAAGGAAGTATTTAAAAATCAATACTTTCTTAGAAGAATGAAGTGCAATAACCAAGTAAAACTTAGCCGAGAAATTTAACAATTCAACCTAAGGAAATCTATGAATATAACATGCTTCAGTAGCCTGAATAAGACATCATACGATGGTTTTAGCATGTATTGAAAAAGTGTTTCATAAAACCCAGTACTTATTCATAATAAAAACCTTTTTTAAAAAGGCAATACTAGGGAGTATGTTTCCTTATAACTTAGGAATAGACACTTAGAGTCAAAAGCCCAAACTAGAGATTGTCTTTTTTGAAGCAGAAACAAAATCTTTTCCACTGGTCATACTGACCTACTCATACTATCTCCTGAATATCTTTCAGATCTGCCCCAGTCCTCTATTCCCACTCCCTGTCTCCCAGTTCAGGCTCACAGGACCCATCACCTGGGTTATTTCAGAAGCAGTCCCCCAGCTTCTGTGCTTGTCCCAAATTCGTTATTCAAACTGCCACCAATGCCATCTTTCCAAAATACAAATCTGATTACGTCCCGTCCATCTTTAAAAACTTCCAGAGACTTCAAACGTTGAAAGTCAAAAGAAGGGCATGATTTGGAGTGTTCCCATGGACAGCCAGGTAGTTGGCCACCAAGAGGCCCATATAAAGTAACGTTTACTTGGTAAATTCTTCAGTTTCAAAACCAGTAACTGCCCTTCCCAACCCTCACTCAAGTCCCAAGTTTGCAGTCTCTGCCTGATTGCTGCCGACAGGGGGGCTTCACCAGGCATGGTAAGGCCAACCCACCGTGACTGTATCTGAACTCGACATCAGAATTCCATCTGGAACCCTGACTCCACTCGGTCCCACCAAGCCTCAGAGCTGTATCACCTCTGTCCACTACATACAATGTATGCCCCTCTGGTCATTTGTCTTCTCACATATTCTGACTCCATATTGCTTTGTTTCCTCTCCTGTTCTTACTGCTGCCCTCCCTCCTAAGCTTTCCAGCTGGCAAAGTCCTCAGCCTCTTCTCAGACTATTTCGTTCCCTTCTTTGCCTCATCAGAAACTTAGCTCTCCCATAACGACCCCTCTGTAGGTCGAGGGCTCTCCTTCCCCATCCCAGTGTGCCACAGGTGCTCAAATGCGGAGCTGGCATCATTTTCACCCCCAATTCATTTTCCCACCATGGGCTCTCCTCCACCTCACTGACTTTCCTAGTTCTATCAACTTCCCAGTCATTGGTCATTCCCTGACATTTCATTCTGGGATTATAGTTTTCCTTCCTGTGTTGTCCCATCATTTTGTCTGACACCTGAATTAAGAACTGAGTAACAAGAGGGAGAGACCATGTACGTAGGTCTGGGGAAATCACATTCAAGTACAGGAAAGAGCTAGTGTTAAGGTCTGAGGAAGGAGGAGGGAAGACCGGAGTGTTAGTCAAACCAGTGAGACTGGGTCAAATCACATGGAACTTGGAAAACGAGGGCCAAGAGTTTGGCTTGTGTTATCAATGTAATGTGAAAACACTGGAAGGGAGTGAAATCAGTATGATTTCCATTAAAAAAAATCATTTTGTCTGTTGCATGGGGAACGGATTGAATGGAAGCAGGAGTAGAAGCAGGAAGCCAATTAGGAAGCCACTGCGGTTCAGATAAAACCGCTTTAACTAAAGTACCCTCGTGGAAATACAGAAAAGTGGACAGATTTAGAATATACTCTTAAGAGGATGCAGACCTTCTGATGGACTGGGAGAGAGGAAGGAGTAATAAATAATAAATAAGGGCGAGGAGTCAAGGGCGATGTTGCCACATAAAACAACGGGATGACTGAGGAAGGAGCAGGTTTGGGACGTGACAAGAAAACCTAAACGTTTGTGTTTCAGTGTTCCTTGTGAAGGATGTGTTAAGTCACCTGTGCGGAGATGTCAAGTACAGACTCTGGAGCTCGGTGACGCGGTCGGGACTGGAGGAGTCGGTGGGGGGCTATCGGTGAAGCCGTGGTAGTTATGGCACCAGGTTTGGATATGGCTGCTGAATGAGTGACCGCAGAGAAGAGGAAAAGGCCAGGGACAGAGATGGGGGAAGCCCTCCAGTATTTAATGGTCTGAGGGGAAAGAACAGCTGGCAAAGGAGAGTGAGGAGGAGCAGGGAGAATGGAGGAAGATGAGGAGTGTGTGGTGATGTGGAAGTCGGTTGATGAAACTGTTTCAAGGAGGGAGTAATCTTCGTCTCAAATTCTGCTGAGGTGAGTGCAATGAAAACTGAGCACTTACTATGAGGCCCATTACGATGCATCTCATTGGAGACCCTGACAAAAGCCTCTTCAGTGGAGGGATAAAGGACCAAGGTCAGAGTGGGCTGACACGCGTGGAGGTGAGGAGGCGGGCGTAAACACTGAGATTTGTTATACAGCAGAACACATGCATGTGCACCGAGGAGGTCATGGACTCGAGGGGTCCTCCCTGGTTCAGAGATACCACGGTGTATTCGTAAGTTGATACACAAGATCTAGCAGAGAGGGAAAAATGATGAATTAGGTAAATTCACAGATTCAGTGTTTTTTTATTTTCTATTTTTTTTTAATTTTAGTGTGGTTTTTTTTTTGTTTGTTTTGTTTTTTAATTTTGAGAGACATAGAGACAGAGCATGAGCAAGGGAAGGGCAGAGAGAGAGGGAGACACAGAATCCGAAGCAGGCTCCAGGCTCTGAGCTGTCAGCACAGAGCCCGACGCGGGGCTTGAACTCACAGACCGTGAGATCATGACATGAGCTGAAGTCGGCCGCTTAACCAACTGAGCCACCCAGGTGCCCCTGTGATTTTCTATTTTATCAGTAAAATAAAAGCAAAGGCATGGACTCGCTTCAGCAGTATATATACTAAAACTGGAATGACAGAGAAAATTAGCATAGTTCCTGCGTGCAAGGATGACTCACAAAGTCACAAACCACTCCATGTTTTTTATAAAAATATAAATAAAAATGTTCAAAAGGTAAAGCCATGAGCTGAGAATGAGGGAAGGGGCAGGGGCAGTGGAAGCGTGGAAATACAGGATAAAGTTTGAAATAGTATCTTCTCTCAGAGAAAACTGAGGAGACAACTGAGGAGACGAACTGAGGAGATGGTGTTATTTGCTAGGGCTGAGAGCTCACTCTGGAATTTGTCATCATAAATTTAAAGAAGGGCCTGTTGCCGTGGCTGTTTATTTCCAGCCAGGTGCAGCTGTTTGAGTGCATCTGAGAAGGCAGAGAAATGGTTTATTTGCCAGATAAATGAGTGTCAAGGAGGGATAAAGGAACAAAGGAATGAGTATGGTGACAGACAATAAGCCTAAAAGGTGAGAACTAAGGACATGAAGAAGGAGAGGAACCAGGGAAGCTGGCAGGTTCCATGGATTGGTATAGGCAACTCCAAAAGAGAATGGCTTGATTGTGATTACATATGGAGGCCAGAGGAGCAAAGGAAGACATCCACTGTAGTTCCCTTCTTACCTAGAATTACACTAGCTTGATCATACCTCAACTCGCAGTAAAGGGGCAAAGATCTCTTTTAATTTTTATCACTTTATTAATTTAGTGTCCAAGTTGTTCTGGACACTAATTTGGTCCAGACTCTGGTCAAACCATATATGCTTTGTGTGGTAGATTTGAACTGTTTTCTTCAGGGAGGAAAGGTCAGGATTACCTCACAGAGATCATAATCACGTGTTGGGCTCTAACACCTGGGGAAGCTACACATGGAAACCGGAAATAGCATGCAGAGTGGAGGGAATGGATAAAGCAACCAAATTTGGGCTTAGATAAAATTTCAGTGAGGAGAAGTTCACCTGTTTTAGCTTTGCTTTCCCCACCTCACAGAATTCTCAAAAGGTTTTTAAACACTTTCTTTAGCACAAGGCAGTAAAATTTGAGTGTAATTTAGTGCCAGATTGCAGGAGATTTGACTTAGGAAATTCACAGTCTATGGACTCATCAGGCAGCTGTGCTTCTGTTTTCCAGAGACGATACTTTCAACGTCTGCTCTCTAACCGAGATTTAAATTTTTTTTTGAAGTGTACTAATTTATTTTTGAGAGAGACAGAGTGAGTGGGGGAGGGGCAGAGGAGAGAGAGAATCCTAAGCAGGCTCTGCACTGTCAGCAAAGAGCCTGATGTGGGGCTTGAACTCACGAATCATGAGATCATGACCTCAGCGGAAAACAAGAGTTGGACGCAGAACTGATTGAGCCACCCAGGCGCCTCCCCTAACCCACTCCCCAGATTTAACTTCATATATTAAATGCAATCAGAATCAAATATCCTACACAATTTTTTATGGCATGTGGCAAGCTGATTCTAGGATTCATATGAAAGAGCAAAAAGTCATATACCTGTAGCATTTAAAGTAATATAGTTTTTGTTCAGGAATAGGCAAAGTTCTAAAGAACAAGAGAGTCCAGAAACAGACGTACATAGACATGTGGGTATTTAGCATGTCAAAAAATTGCTATTTCATATCTGTGAGAAATGGTGATGGAACAGTTTGATCACCTTTTTAATTTACTTATTTTCTAGTTATGTATATACATTTTAGTAGTTGCTCTAGAGATTACAATATCCATTTAAAAAATTTTTTTTAATATCTATTTATTTTTGAGAGAGAGAGAGAATGTGAGCAGGGGAGGGGCAGAGAAAGAGAGAGAGAGACAGAATCCAAAGCAGGCTCCAGGCTCTGAGCCATCAGCACAGAACCCGACACGGTGCTCGAACTCACAAACCACGAGATCATGACCTGAGCCAAAGTTGGATGGTTAACCAACTGAGCCACCCAGGTGCCCGAATATGCACTTTTAACTTATCACAATTGACAAGGAGTTTATATTTAATTACTTTAGGGAAAATATAGAAACCTTGAATGAGTATGCTTTCATTTACCCACCCACCCCCAATCTTTAGTGCTATTTGTCATTCTACAATTAAATTTATATTATAAATCTCCAAATATAAAAGTGTTATAACTTTTGCTTTCATTATGTATCTTTTGAGAAAAATTAAGAGGAAAATCGATTGTAGGCACATGTATATGTATGTGTATCCTTTTATATTTGTTACGTATTTACCATTTCTGGAACTTTTCATTCCGAGTAGCCATCTGTCACCATATTCCTTTCCTTTTGACCTGAAGAATTTCCTTTGAAGGGAATTTCTTAGAGTACACTTTGCAGATGCTGACTTATCTCTGATTTTTATCATCTAAAAATGTCTTTAGTTTGCCTTCACTTTTGATGAATTGTTTTTGCTGGTTGAGTTTTTCTTTTCCACACTTTAAAAATGCTATTCTTGGGGCGCTGGGTGCCTCATTTAGTTGAGCAACCGACCAACTCTTGGTTTTGGCTCAGGTCATGATCTCACAGTTCATGAGTTCGAACCCCACATCAGGATCTGCACTGTCAGACCTGGGATTCTTTCTCTCCCTCTCTCTCTGCCCCTCCCCCACTTGCTCTGTCTTTCTCAAAATGAATACACTTAAAAAAAAATACTATTCTCAAATCTTCTGGCCTTCATCAATTCCCATGAAAAGTTGGTCCCTACTTCCACTGCTCCTCCCCCCACCAGTTTTATTAAGATGTAATCGACATATAATGTTGTATTAAGTTTTATAACATAATTTGATATGTCTATACTGAAAAATGATTATCACAATAAAGCTAGTTGACATCCATCACCTCACATAGTTACAAACTTTTCTTATTACTAGAAATTCTAAGATCTACTCTTTAGCAGCTTTCGAATATATAACACAGTGTTGTCAACTATGGTCTCCATGCTGTTCGTTACACTCCCATAACTGGAAGTTTGGACCTTTTTGTGAGTAGAGGTGATAATGTTACATTAGTTTCAGGTGTACGACATAGTGATTAGACAAGTTTATACATTATGCTATGTACGACATAGTGATTAGACAAGTTTATACATTATGCTATGCTCATCGCAAAAGTAGCTAACTATATCTGTCACCATACGGCAGTGTTACAATATCATTGACTATATTCTCCATGCTTCTTAGTCCTGTGACATTCATTTCATAACTGGAAGTCTGTATCTCCCACTCCCCTTCACCAATTTTGCCCATTCCCCCACCCCCTCCTGTCCACAAATCATATATTTGTTCTCTGTATTTACAGGTCTGATTCTGCCTCTTATTTTATTCATTTTTTTTAGATGCCACATATGAAATCATATGGTATTTGTCTTTCTCAGTCTGACTTACTTAGCTAGCATAATACCCTCTAGGTCCATCCACGTTGTTACAAATGACACAATATCATCCTTTTTTATGGCTGTGTAATATACCAGTGTGTGTGTACATACATATACATACGTACCACATCTTCCTTATCCATTCATCAGCCAGTGGACCCTTCCATATCTTGGTTATTGTAAATGATTCTGCAATAAACAAAGAAGTGGATAGATCCTTTCAAGTTACCATTTTCATTATCTTTGGGTAAATACCCAGTACTGGAATTACTGGATCATATGGTATTTCTATTAATTTTTTTAATTATACCATTTTCCACACCGGCTGTACCAATTTACATTCCCACCAACAGTGAACGAGGGCTTCTTTTTCTCTGCATTCTCACCAACACTTGTTATTTCTTGTCTTTTTAATTTTAGCCATTCTGACAGGTGCAAGGTGATGTCTCATAGTGGTTTAGATTTGCATTTCTCTGATGAGTGATGTTGAGCATCTTTTCACGTGTCTGTTGGCCATGTGGATGTCTTCTTTGGAAAAATCGTCCTCTGTACATTTTCTAATTGGATTATCTGTGTGTGTGAAAGAGTTGGATAAGTTCTTTATATATTTTGGATATTAACTATTATCAGATACATCATTTCCAAATATCTTCTCCCACTGAGTAGGTTTTTGGCCTCTTTGTTTTGGTGGTGGTTTTCTTCACTGTGCTGCAAAACCTTTTTATTTTCATGCAATCCCAATAGTTTCTTTTGGTTTTTGCTTCCCTTGCCTTAGGAGACATATCTAGAAAAATGTGTCTAAGGCCAGTGACAGAAAAAACACTGCCTGTTTTCCAGGAATTTTATGGTTTAGGTCTCACGTTTAAGTCCTTAGTCCCTTTTGAGTTTATTTTCTGTGTATGGTATTAGAAAGTGGTCCGATTTCATTCTTTTACATGTAGCTGTCCAGTTTTCCCAAAACCATTTATTGAAGAGACCATCTTTCATTGTATATTCTTGCCTCCTTTGTTATAGATTATTTGACCATATAATTGTGGGTTTCATTCTGGGTTCTCTCTTCTGTCTCATTGATCTATGTATCTATTTATATACTAGTACCATACTGTTTTGATTACTACAGCTTTGCAAAATATACCTTGAAGTCTGGAATTGTTATACCTCCAGCTTTGTCCTTTATTGAGGTTGCTTTGGCTCTTTAGGGTTTTTTGCAGCTCCATCCAAATTTTAGTAATTTTTATTCTAGTTTTTGTGAAAAATGCTGTAGGAGTGTTGATATGGATTGCATTGAATCTATAGATTGCTTTGGGTAATATACATTTTAACAATGTCAATTCTTCAAATCTAGGAGCATGAAATATCTTTCCATTTGTGTCATCTTCAATTTCTTTCATCAATGTTTTATAGTTTTCGTAGTACAGGTCTTTCACCTCTTTGGTTAACCTCCTAGGCATTTTATTCTTTTTGGTACAATTGTAGATGTAGTTTCTTAATTTCTCTTTCTGCTACCTTCTTATTAGTATATATAGGAATACTACTAATTTCTGAGGATTAATTTTGTATCCTGCAAATTTACTGAATTTGCTTATTAATTCTAACAGGTTTTTGATGGAGCCTTTAGGTTTTCTATATATAGTATCACAGTCATCTGCCAATAATGGGGACAGTTTAACTTCTTGTTTACCAAAATGAATACTCCTTTTTCTTATGATTGCTGTGGCTAACCACTTCCAGTACTATGTTGAATACAAGTGGTGAGAGTGGACATGCTGGTCTTATTCCTGATCTTAGAAAAAGCTGCAATCATACTGAGTAAGGTGTCAGTGTGGGTTTTTCATATAGGCCTTTATTGTGTTGAGATAGGTTTCCTCTAAACCTACTTTGTTCAGAGTTTTTATCATGAATGGATGTTGAATTTTATCGGATGCTTTTTCTGCATCTACTGAGATGATCATAGGATTTGTATCCTTTGTTTTGGTGATGTGGTGTGCCACATGGTTGATTTGTAAACATTGAGCCACTGTTGCATCCCCAGAATAAATCCCACTTGATTGGGCTGAATGATCCTTTCAACGTATTGTTGGATTCGGCTTGCTAATATTTTGTTGAGGATTCTTGCGTCTATGTTCATCAGGGATACTGGCCCGTAGTTTTTTTGGTGGTGTCTTTGGTTTTGGTATCAGGGCAATGCTGGCCTCACATTGGAACCTTTCCTTCCTCTTCTATTGTTTGGAATCATTTAAGGAGAATAGGTTTTAACTCTTCTTTAAATGTTTGGGAGAATTCACCTGTGAAGCCATCTGGTCCTGGACTTTTAGTTTTTTGATTACTAATTTGGTTTCAACCTGTCCAGATATTTTATTTCTTCTTGATTCGGTTTCAGAAGATTGGATGTTTCTAGGAATTTATCCATTTCTTCGAGGTTGTCCAATTTGTTGGCCTATGTTTATCTTTTCAAAGAACTAGCTCTTGGTTTCACTGATTTTTTTTTTCTGTCTCTTATGTCATTTATTTCTGCTCTGGCCTTTATCATTTCCTTCCTTTTACATCCTTTTACCTTGGGCTTTGTTGTTCTTTTTCAAGTTCCTTTAGATGTAAGGTTAGATTGAGCTTTTTCTTGTTTCTTGAGGTAGGCCTGTATCACTACATATTTTCTTCTGAGAACTACCTTTGCTCTGTCCCAAGATTTTGTGTTGTTTTCATTTTCACTTGTCTCCACATATTTTGATTTCTTCTTTGCTTTGTTGACCCATTGGTTGTTCAGAATCATGTTGTTTAGCCTCCATCTGTTTTTTTCCTCTATTTTTTTCTTGTGATTTATTTCTAGTTTCATACTCTTGTGGTCAAAAAAGATGCATGGCATGACTTCAATCTTCCTGAATACTAACTATATAGTTGTTCTCCTGTACACAATATGTCATTTTTCTCCGGCTGCTTTCAAGATTTCTTTGACTTTCAGCAGTTTGACCGTGATGTATGCCTAAGAAAGCTGCTTTGTGTTTATCCAGCCTGGGGTTCATTGAACTTCATGGACCCCTTCCAGTTGTAGTTTTGAAGAGTAATCTCTCCTCCAGCTTGTGTGTGCTCTGGTAAACTTTGTGGTGTCTTAAAAAAAAATTTTTTTTTTTAATGTTTGCTCCAGATTTAGTCATTGCTATCTGGGGAAGAATTTACACAACCACCTCACTTGATCACCAGTAAGTTCCCTCTTACTATTAGGTTTAGAAAAAAGAAGGCAAAAATGGACGTCACACATTCGCAAAAATGAACCTCTATAAATTGGGACTCACTAGAAGGCAAACACTTTTTTTATCATCTATCGCTGTGGTATTTTGCCAGCAAGAGAACTATGGAGAGAGCAGTGAAGGGTAAAAGCTAAAATGCAACGTATAGAAAATGTGTCTGATCGTCAAACATTTTCTTCTTGGGAGTGATGTTTGAAAGTTTGCGTCTGATGGATGTTTTGGAGAGGGCAACATCTTCTGGGTGCTCTTTGTGACTATGCAGATGTTGTATGAATAGCACACTGGATGCCTACTCAAAAGATGTACCCTTCCTTCTTCCCCTCCCTTCCTCTCCCCCCTCCCCTTCCCTTCCTCCCTACCTCCCTTATTTCCAGCTCTGCAGACTAAAAGGACAACCATCTGCCTGGGCAGAGACCCATGACATCAAACATCATGTCAGAGGGTGAAGACTTTATTAGGAAAAAGAATATAGTTTAGGTAAAACTAAAAACTAGGGTTTCTTGTTTGTTCTTTTTCCTTTGTGGAAGGAAAAAGGAGTGGAATGTATGAAGAAAATCATTGATTCTACATGTCCCAAAGCAAGACACCTACAATTTGCAGCTGCCTACAACCTTGGAAGAGCTTATTACGAAGGGAATGGTGTCAAACGATCAGAGGAGGAAGCTGAAAGGTAGTCTTACCCGAAAACAAGTTGTTGTTTTTTTCTTCTTTTTAATCAAATGCTGAGCTGACACAAAGAATAACTTCCCTTTTATTTTCTTTTAGACTGTGGCTTGTGGCTGCGGACAATGGAAATCCAAAAGCTAGTGTGAAAGCTCAAAGTATCCTAGGATTATATTACTCAACAAAAGAACCCAAAGAATTAGAAAAGGTAACATTGATCTATTTGTTTTTAATGCTAGCACCACACATGGATTAATATTTATTTCAGAAATTAATAATAATTTCTTTTTTGAATGGAGGGTGGTAAAGAATGAGGGTCTAGTTTTAAAGATCTCTTACATTTCTTTAAAACGTAAAGAAAGTTTACAGTTTGGGATCTCAAAGCCCATTTTACCCTTTACTCATCTATGATCTACCTTTTCACCACCTCTACCAAAGGACTCCATAGATGTGAGAGCACTTTCTACGCTATAAAAAGCCACACATACAAATTATTTTATACCATGAAAACTAAGAGTGTCCCAAAAGATAGCCCAAATCTTATTATGTGAATAAATTAATTTGTTCTGAAGTAAAATACACACACACACACAAAAAGAGTTAAAAAATCCATTTACCATTTTTTACAGAAATACAATCTCTTTAATCGTCAATGACTGAAACGTTTTCCAAGAAATCCTATAGGTTGAAGGAAATGTAGGGGCAAGTGCTACTTTTAAGAGACATGAAGGACAAACTTACAAGAAACACAAACCAACCAAGACCCTCTTTGGATAACTAAGCAGCCACTTGGAAATAATTTTTTGAACTAATTCGAAATTCACTGTCGCTAAGTATTAAGCAAATGTGCTTGCGACCACATGCAGCTTTCGTCTTGGCTGCCTTGGATGTGGACAGGCGCCTTCTCTGAGATCTCAGCATCAGCAGCTCTCTGCTCTCTGCTGGGCCTCACTGCAGGGGTCTCAGAGCCTAGCAGACACTTAGTTCCTACTTCCTACCTTCCTGATCCTTCCTCGGGAAACATCCAAAAACCTTGAATCCTGAGACAGCTGAACCATCTAGTCTGTGACCTCTGGGTAGAAAACAGGTAGGCTGGCCTTAACAAGCTCTTTCGATATGTGAAGTTGGTGTAACCTGAAATACAAACAGGGGCTAAAACCGTTTCCTAGAGATAAGTTACTACTACCATCTTCTAATTAAAGATTTTTTTTTCCTTCCTGTATTCCCTTATAATTTTGCCAGGTGGATAACAAAAAAGATGAAATTGTGCTTTTTCTTAGGCATTTTATTGGCATTCAGAAGCATGTGGCAATGGAAATCTGGAGTCCCAGGGTGCACTTGGGCTGATGTATTTTTACGGACAAGGCATCCGGCAGGACCCCGAAGCTGCCTTGCAGTGCTTAAGGGAAGCGGCAGAACGTGGCAACGTCTATGCTCAAGGGCATCTTGTGGAGTATTACTATAAGATGAAATTTTTTACTAAGTGTGTTACATTTTCCAAAAGGTAAATAAGCTGGATCAAAGTCTTTCCCAAACCTCCTAGGTGTTCTATGCCAGGTCTGTTCCGCAGAACTTGCTGCGATATTGGAAAGGACGGCTAGCGAGCGCTTGAAATGTGGAGAGTGCAACTGAGGACTCAACTGTTCCATTTCGTTAGATTTTAACTAATTCCATTTCAATTTCCAATTTCCTCCCTTTCAGATTTGAATTAATTCAAATAGCCACATGTAGCTAGTGGCTAGCGTATGGAATAGTAGAATTCTGTGCCATTAGTCTTCAGGATTTCAGTGTTATTTGCTCTATGTACCAGCTGATGATCCTAATCAAGTTTAACTTTGGCAGGCATTAGTTTCCTTTTTTATAAAGAGGAAAATACCTCCACAGGATTACTAAAATAGTGTCTATAAAGTACTTACCACAGCTTAGCATATCAGAAATGCTTATTAAACATGTTTTAATTTCTTCGTAGGCTCTTCGGCCACACGTTCTACGGCCGCGCAGTTGCAAGATAGCTTGATAAAGATTGTAAAATGAGAATAACGGTTAAAAGATGCCAACATTAACACCTTATAAAATACACGGAGATTTCTCTTCTCTGAGCCCGTGTACTTCCCCACATTTATTCACTCAGAGTGAACAAAAGCAATATACCAGGAAAAACAGACTTGGAAGTCCGCTAGAGAGGCTGTAAGGACATGCTGATGTATTTCCCTCCCGATAATGCCTAACAGAGCCCCCGCGACCGCCTCTTCCCCAGCCCAGTGTCGGGCAGCCATCTACAATGTTGCATGAAGGACCTGGTTCCACCCTCTGCCCAACATCATGGCTCCCAGGGAGCAGGCCACTTACAAGTGTGATCCCCAAAGTCCCTAATCTCTAAGTACCCATCTAGTTAAAACCAAGACACTAAAATCTTTCCAACTTTCCATTATTGTCCATATTCCTATTCCTCATAATATTATGAGTGACATGGAGTTAAGTAAACCCCATTTCACACAACTCTCTAGACTTGAGTCGGCGTTATAGAGAAGGACTTTTTTTGCCCGTTTTTTAACAAAGATGTGTAAGTTTCCTGATATGTTTTCTGATCCTATGTGATTCCAGTCCAAATTTAAGGTCAATGTTTGAATAAATGATTCAAAGAATTAGAAAATGCTTTTTCCCCATTGTTTAAATCTGCAAGGTGTTATTAAGTTTAAAATATTATGGGGCGCCTCGGTGGCTCAGTTGGTTAAGCAGCCAACTTCAGCTCAGGTCATGATCTCATGGTTCATGAGTTCGAGCCCAACTTTGGCTCCATGCTGACAGTTCCAGAGCCTGGAACCTGCTTCAGAGTCTGTGTCTACCTCGGTCTCTGCCCCTCCCCCACTCACGCTCTCTCAAATATAAATATTTAAAAACTGTTAATATTACTACTATAAGAAAATAAATTTTGTTTTCTAGTGGTCATTAAGCCTGACAAGTATTATTATAGAGAAGCTTGTGATGTAAACTCCTTGGTAGCTTCTCTTCCCCTGGTTTTAACTGGTGATTTTATTTACCCTTCACCACAAAACAAACACCACAACAACTTAGTTCTCCGACAGGTGGAAATAGGGAAATCACTTTGGGCACAAGGACCATTTCTGAACATTTCATTTGTAAAAATGTGAACCAGAACTCATGTCTTTTTTAATTAGGTGGAAATAGGGAAATCACTTTGGGCACAAGGACCATTTCTGAACATTTCATTTGTAAAAATGTGAACCAGAACTCATGTCTTTTTTAATTTCGCAATTAAACACCACAACAGGATTGCTGACTATGATGAGGTTCATGACATCCGCATGATAGCCCAGGTCACGGACTGTCTCCCGGAATTCATCGTCAGGGGCGTCGTCATGGCATCTTTCTACCATGCCCGATGTCTTCAGCTTGGCTTGGGTGTCACGAAGGATGAAGCAACAGCGAAACACTACTATTCTAAGGTAAATAAGCCTGAGAACAAACCTACATTGACCCAAATAGAAATTTCTGGGCTTTTAGTTAAGACTTGAACATCTTTATGGATTAGTATTTTTCCTACTTAATTATTAGTATGCAGATAACCTGTCCAGGAGAGGTTGTCAGACACGTGGATTATTCACGTACAATTCTGCCAGATTATTATTAGCATAATTAAACTCAGATGATAAAAGTTCCATTTTGATGCCAATTATTCTCTCTCATCCTGCCATGCTCTACAGCCTAAGGCCCCAGCACCAAGACCTTATAGCCAGAATATTCATGCCTTCTTCTACCCAGAAGTGTGAACCTATTCTCATTCTAGTACCTTAATGAAATAGCTGTGTTTTTTTTTAAGTTTATTTACTCAGAGAGAGAGAGAGAGAGAGAGAGAGAGAGAGAGAGCGCGCCCAGGAGCACACTAGCATGCAAGCAGGGGAGGGGCAGAAAGAGGGAGAGAGAATCCCAAGCTGAAAGTACAGAGCTCGATGCGGGGCTTGAACTCACAAACTGTGAGATCATGACCTAAGCCAAAACCAAAAGTCTGATGTTTAACTGACTGAGCCACCCAAGCGGTCTGAAATATACTTTTTAAAAATGTTTTATGTGTGACATCGACCACACTTACTATACACTACCAAATTCATTCATAAGTTTGAGGTAATCAGTTGAAGTAGGACTTTGTTTTAATCCATTTGGATTTCACTTCTAAAATCAAGCAACTTAGAACGTGGGAAGGGAGTAAGAAAGGGGGGGATCATCGTGAGTAGTAATTGCACGTAAAAGGTTTTTAAAAAAAATACACACACACACACACACACTCAAAACTGTGCATGTCTTAGGTCAACAACATCCATGAAGTCCAAACTAGAATTGTATCTTCTTAAAATTTATAAAGCAATTCATGGGGCACACAAGTTGTTTAGTGGGAGCATGTGAACAAGGCAAGGGACCATTTTCCAAGTCCTCTGCCTGAATCTGACCATTTAACAGCAGTAGTTCCCAAAGGTCTTTGCATATTAAAATCACCTGAGATTTTTCACAAATTCCAAAGCCCAGGTCTTATTTCAGAACAATAAAATCCTGTTCTCTGGGAGTACAAAAGTGTATTTGCTCAATGCTTGCCAGGAGACTCCAATGTGCAGGCAACTTTTGGAAACCCTAAATTAATTTGTTTGAAATTAAAATTTCCAGAGCATTAAGCCCATATCAACACACAAATATAGGAACACAGTACACAGACACAACTGAGACATTTACCACTACACCATTCTATTAGTATGAAAAATAGTTGTCTTTAACTTTTTACAAACTCTAAATGTTCTCTGTATTATACCAATTTCCAAACCAAGTCAATTTCAAATTCTGTGCTACCCTTCATGTCTTTTCTATATAAATACAAGCAGACAAAACTCTGGGTCAACAATATCCTGAAATGTAATGTATGTTCATTCTAAACAAAATAGCAAAACTAACAGATTGCAATCTTAAAACCATTTTCCCTATGGTGGGAGATAATATCCCCACTACTCAATTTTGGCCATTGTATTTACAGGAGATGCTTTTAAAAAGGGAGAAGATTCAAAAGTAGTAGGCCAGTGAAAGGTCTGGAATCCTGTCACATGAGTATAAATTGAGTATTTTATTCAGAAACAAAAGGACAGGAGTCCAGACAGTGGTCTTCACCAGACTGGAAGGCGGTCCTACAGAAAAGGAACAGCAGGGGAAAGGCTCTGGGTGGTGCGGAGACAGGGGGCCTATAGTCAGGAGACCCGCACTTGCTGTCAGCTCTGCCGCCGTCAGGATGTGACTGCCAACCTCCTTGCCCCTCAGGGTCTCCATGAAACCAGCTTTATACATTCTCCTAGGACCTTTACTGATTCTAACGCATATGAAAGGAAACTTTAGCTGATATAAAGAAGAATCTTCTAATACAACTGTTCAAGAAATAAACAACAAAATTTTCCTAGAAGATGGTGGCTTAGCAACCAAGCAAATATCTAGTGAGCAACTGTCATGGGTACTGAAGGGACACTTACTGTATGGAGTGCGGTCTGGATGAGATAATGATTTCAGATGTCTCTCCCGGATTCCTGACATTCTATTGTATGCGCTATTACTTAAAGTTATATCATAGCGAAATATTACTTTGAAGATTCTCATAGACGCTGCTATTCATATAATAAGATAATAGTGAGTTTGAGGCCAAATGTTAATGCTCCCCATGTTACTTATTTTAATAATTCCTAACACAGAATGCTACCATCAGTGTGTAAATTCCCTTTATTCTCGGCACTGATAAAATGTTCTCTTTCAAGTGCCAACAGCATGGTAATTTTCAGGGTGATCTGTTCTGCAAAGACTAATTTGAAATTCCTTTATTGAGAAATCAAAATAGAAATGTATCTTAAGAAATTACCTTGAAATCATTGTACTTCTTAAAAAAACAAAAACAAAAACCTTTTAAAGGGAAGAAAAAGAGGAAAGACCCGACAATTCAAAATGTATCTAAATAACTGACTCGCTCTCTTCGGTTTTAAGGCGTGTCGTCTGAACCCCGCCTTGGCAGATGAACTTCACTGTTTACTTATTCATCAAAGAATTTAGATCACGATGTATTTCAACAAAGAACATCAACCTGGCACCTCAGAACGTGGGTATTTTTATAGTCGCTGTGTTGTCTGGTTATTTTCTGCATCCAAGCTACAATATCCTGGGATTCTATTCATGACATGTTACCTTTGTTCTTAAATCTGTAATTTCATAACTCGAAACTTTAGCATAGGATCTGATTGCTAGGAGGCCTTAAAGATCCAGCTCTTCGCCTACCGACTGGCCTAGATCCTATCAAATAGAGAAATACTCCCTGAAGCAAATGGTCTTTTTTTGTTTTTAAATACAGAGTGTCTAAAAGACTTATTAAAGCAGTCATAGCTTTAATAACTTCAAAAGTATAAATGCTACAAAATGATTTAAAAAACACCATTCGAAAGTTTAACTCTTTAAAATTTCTCTGACCCTTACTTAGTTTAGTCATTTTTGGATAGATTATTAATTTTAACTTGTTGTTTTTCATTAAAAAATTTTTAGTTTAAGGGGCACCTGGGCGGCTCAGTCAGTTTAGCATCTGACTTCGGCTCAGGTCATGATCTCGCAGTTTTTGAGTTCGAGCCCCGCGTTAGGCTCTGTGCTGACAGCTCGAAGCCTGAAGCCTACTTCAGATTCTGTGTCTCCCTCTCTCTCTGCCCCTCCCCTGCTTGCACTCTGCCTCTCTCTCTCTCTCACAAAAAAATAAACATTAAAAAATCTTTATGATACATAAAACTATTAAATAAAAAGAATCTAAAGAAAATTTCAAATAACGTTTTCAGTAAATTTGTGTAGCATTAATACTTCTGAAGCAATTAAAGCTGAGTGTACACTAAGTCTTTTGGGACATTTTGTAAATTTTAAAAGAAATTCTTTTAAATAGTTGGCTAATTTATTATAAACTTCAAAAAAAGTAGGTTTAAGAAATTGCTTAGAATCTTCCCTGAAAGATCTTTTTTTTTCCCCCCGAAAGATCTTAATGAGTAAGACAACTGCTATATTCCTGATAAGATCACCAGTTAAGAGAGATGTTTCTTTGTGCTTAGACGCATTTGCTAGATTTAAAAAAACCTTAAGATTCATTTCAAAGCAAAATAAAATGTGAGAAAAATCTCAATTAAACCATTTCTCAATGTAAGAACTGTATCTAAACATGTTAAGATTTTAAATTAGGCTTTCTTTGCATTAATGAGGTCTATAAAGACGAAAGTTGACAATAATAGGATCCATATGGAGAAGACTGTATAAACAAATACACTGAAAACAATCTCTTGAAAATACCTTATCAACACCTTCTCTGTAAACGTACTACACTGATGTGGCTTCATTTTATAAATCACTATCATCCTTTCCGGAAGTGGATTTAAACAGGACCGCATCTTAGTACAATTAATCCATAGGTGCCAGGCACTAAAGAAGTATGTATGGTAGAAAATTACTTGTTCTTGTCTCATATTCCGGTTTGTCTATGTTACTCGAACTTCATTTTGCTGCTCTGTAAAAAGGAAAGCAATTTCAACAGACTTAGGTCTGTGAGGTGCCCGCAAAAGACCATATCCTTCTCCCTTAAATCTCTTAAGATGTATAAACTTAAACCATTCCTGAAAACTAATCCTTTTCTTTTAAAATCTCTACTGAAGATTCCCTAATTTCCTCCAGGAACATGATTCAATACATCAACCTCCTTATAAGATTTCATACTACCTAGCTTACATCTCTCCTACAATATAAGCCCACGTGCTTTGCACTGCTTCTCCTAATACCATCCATATAGAATATTCCTTCAACCGTCTGAAGATCTAAATTCCCAACCAGTATTCTTTTCTCCACACTTAATCCAGTCCTGTAAGCCTGTAAGAATCCTAAAATAGGAATGTAGTAAGCCAGTGCTTATTGGCTTTAACAGCACACCTGACAGATGTGCCAATCTTCCTTCATCCCCAAAACCACTTTTTTAACTGCCATTAAAACAAGGTTGAGAAATCCCAAATGCAGGAATTCGACATGTGTCATATACGGTAACATGCTATGTTTAAATGTCTTCAGTAAATCCAACATAGAATTTAACATTTCAGTTTACTGTAGTTACCACAAAGGGGGTACTCCTGGAACAGATGAACCCTCGCAAACTACCATTGCTGCAGACTGTGGCCCACACCTCGACCTGTGAGTGGAGGCAGTCACTCTTTAACTCAAGTGAGTTGAGGCTTCTAGATCATTAATCTTAAAACAAAAAACAAAACAAGACTTCTAAGACTCCTTATAGCTGATACCTCATGAAAAAGTTAAAATTTATCTTAAAGAAAGACTGGGGAGTCAAAATAGTTATTTTTCTCATTTGCAGTATAAACTTGTAACTGCTATGGTTTAAACACACATAAGGTAGACATTACCAGTAACTGTGTTATGATGACTTCCTGAGATTTGGTGATTTCATTTGCTTCTCTTATCTGAATAATATCTTTTCTACATTCCTGTGAAGGATAATTCTTATTCATACAAACAGCCAACTTGCTTTTTTTTCTGAAGTGTCAAATATCATCCTGGTTTGAAAAAAAAGGATCAAATAGCTGTGACTAAAAGAATCCCAAAAATAAAATTTGGTTTACAAATTTTTAATCATTTACCTTTTAGAACTTATGTTTCATATCAAGAACTTGGCAGGTATGATACAGTAATGCCATAATCAATACCTCTTTAGTATAGACACAGTATTTTTTCTTTCATGGATTTCAAACTGAATTTTTGCCTATTATTTTGCTTTTAATGTTCCTGGGAGCTGTAGAGAGGCAAGTGTTTTATTATCACTGCATGATAGATGGTGAACGTTTATTAAGTGACTTGTTCATGGCCCCACTATTGATAACAAAACACCCATACCCTGGATCTCACCTAATGCCCCACAAGTCCACAGGACCTGATGATATAATCAAGTCCCTAGAGTCCCTTCCCACCTCTGTTTCCCTATCTCGTTCCTGCCCACCCTTCAAAGCTTGGCTCCTATCCCACTCTCCCGAACACATGATTTCAAGCACTAATTTGGCTCGTCTCATTCACACTGAAAATCAGATTTTTCACATTTTCATTCCATGTCTGGAGAAAGGCGGCCAACTGTATACTTCCTTGCAGAAGTCCTTAGGTGCACACTGGTTTTGAAAACAAAAAAAAACACACACAAAAAAACACACACAAAAAACCACGATAAATATTTGACCTCCCTGATCTATTTTAACCTCATTTTTTTGAGATGTAAGCACCTTTAATATCATAGAGCTCTAAAATTCATTTTTATATTTTATTGCTTCAAATGCTTCAAACTATGGGAAATCTTTGGTAAAAATAAAGACAATAAAATTTTCACAAGAACTTTACACAAAGCATTGCACAACAATGTCCTTCAACACATGAAATAATATAGGAATGTTCAAGAGTCCTCAGTGAGGAAAGTAACTGTACAATATTCGTAGTTCTTCATTTTAAAACAAAACAGTTTTCATAAATATTTAAAATATTTCCTAAGTTCTTATCGCATATGAACATTTGTATTTCAGTGTGCTGAACTTTATTTATATTATTAAAATAAAAATAATTAACAGAAGTGTGTTTTTCTGTTACCTGCGACAGCATCGAGTCCTCCCTCCCCAGCCAATTCTGCTCACTTCACACAAAACTAGAGGGAGGTGACTAACATAAAAATCAATACGGTTCTCAATCAAGCCCTCTGTGGAAAAGAGGAAAATATTTCATGTCTATTGTTACACAGACATCTCTCTGGTGGTTTATCTGTGCAGTCTCAGGTTTGACCAGCTTTCAGTTGATCTAAATGACTTCTCAGCTCAGGACACAACTCCACTAGCAGCAATTCCATCAGCACCTAAACCAAGAAAGAAGGAAAAAAAATAGAAAAATGTGTTTTCTCTAAGGCTACATGCCTATGTCTAAGGGAAACGTCTAGTTTTAGGTCTTAGATGATTCCCCATGAACCAGTTACTCTCAAATGAATGTAACTAATATTATATAAACTCCATTTCATGTCAGATTGATTCATTCCATGGTCTCCTTGCCATTTCACACCATCAAGAGTATTTAAGATGTAATACTGTAATCAGACAGACGACTTGGAAACAGTCTGCCTTGCTAAAATAAGAAAGCCAAGCAGTCATGTCATACAAAAAGGTTACACGCATCCGGTCTGAGAGGAGAGACTGCGCACTGGAGATCGCTTTTCTTTTTCTTTTACCAAACTGAACAACTGAATAGTGAGGCAGACGGATTAAAATGAAGCACAGTAAATAAATGGGCTCAGAGTTATAAGTAACGAGAATGATTAAGTATGCAACCCCATGTGTGAAGAGAAATGTAAAACTGAATTAATAGTTAATGCTCTGGTTGGCTTTAAATTACTCACATATAACAGATGCTTATTGGCTCTTGTTTCCTGCAGTGCGTTGAATATTTTTATTATACCATGACGGGCATTTTGCTGTCCAACAAGGCTCTGAAGTGTATCTGAAAAATTAGGTTTACATTCTGTGCTATTACTGACAAAACGTTTACAATCCATACATACTCAGTGAAAGAGATGGTACCTGATGTACCCGCAACAAATAAAGGCACTGGGGCAGGAGGGACATGAACGATCAGTTCTTTCAAATGTTTAAAGAGAAAATAAGTTTATTTAGAATTTTTCAACATCAGGCATTTACACAAGCTCCAATTTTAATACACTGCTATCCAATTAAAAATTAACCTATCTCAACAGTGTACTTCGGTAGGATTTTTAAAGCGCAAAATTTATGATCTGTTCTAAAACATTTTTCTAATTAAAAAAGCATTACGATCACTATTGTTCGTATTAAGATTCTCAGAATAATTTCTTAGCAAGGGACAAGTTTTAAAAGAAAAAAAAACTGTGATTATTTTCTTCATCGTGAATAACGTTTTCTGAGAAATATAAATGAAAAATGCCTTAATAAAGTTAGTTCCCTTTTTATCTCCGTACGTTTCAGGATCAGAACCGAGGCCTCACCTGGAATGTTTTCAAGCAGCTTCTGCTGTGCTCTCTGTTTTGTTTCCTGACTTTGTGCTTCGCTTCTGATTGTGGTTGGAGGCGCCAATTTCCCATGTGGCCAAAAAGCATTCCGGAAAACGTTGATGTAGTAAACCAACATTTGCTCACTGAAAATCCAGTTCACTGTGTCCCGGATTTGTCTTTTAAGAGAAAAACGTTTCTTGGATGAGGTTTTGAAAAATTTTATATTCTGTTCTCAAAAGGCATTTATCAGTGGGCGGGTTAAGATACAGCCTGATCTACATGTTTGATGAATAAACTAGGAATTGAATTTTTAAACTCTGGCTCTGAAAGATATTTTTATTTGGTGGTGCTGGGTAACCATTCATCTCGAGCTCACATTTCCATCGGTGCTGAGCTCTCCAAATGTTTGCCACGCAGTACCTTGCAATCTATAAGGGCAAGAACTAAGAGAAAACTGATTTGTTTGAAGCTTGCAACTACTCTAACTGCCCACAGTCCTTCATACACCAATTTCTCCATGAAGTGGTATAAACTGAAAACATACATTCATTGAAAGACTGGTAAAAGTGGTGTAGAAAACTCCCCTGAGCTCCTGGAGTCTGGGGGAAGAACCTAGCTATTTTCGCTAGCTGTCTTTTATGTTGCCATGGCAAATCACGCTGGGGAGAGTGCTGGGACCCAGCGTAAGCATTTCATATGCTCACAAGTCAAGGGGAAAAAAAAGATACCACCTTTCACCGTAAACTAAAGGACCTCGGAAAGATATCTAGTGTATTTCACATTTCCCTGGGAACGAAAGTTGGACAGACATTTGACTTGAGCACTTAACAAATAAATGGCTTTCATCTGGTCATCCAGGTCTTCCACAAAACCTGTTTCATTAGTCATTAGAAAAATTCTAACCCATTACAGGATTTCTGCTGTCAAGAGACAACACAGTTCAAAGAGCCCAAGAAAAGTTGTGAGGTTGGCGGGGGAAGGGGAAAAAGAACCCTCTTGAAGGTGCCAGAAAGACTTGAAATTTCAAACTCAATTCATGAATAACAATAAATCAAAAAGCCGTTAAAGAATCTGACTTCCCGACCCCGATTTTTAGAGGGGCAATGTAAGGCTTCCAGAAATAGTATCTGAAATAGATGTTTCAAGCCTAGTACTTTGCATGGTTATCAGTTACCACTGTTGTCTCAACTCTGAGTTAAAACTGTTAATTCTGTTTATCACTGCATGTCTCCTAAGATACTTCCCTATACTGCCTAGAACTGGGCAATTCATATCTAGACCAAACAAAATAACTGCATTAGTTTCATGGGACTTCTTTTTTAAGAGAGAACCTGCCAACCTGCCTGCCTGCCTAAGAAAAATCTCCATAAAAATGTAGACACCTTTTTTTTCCCCCTGGAGTCTTGTTTTGAGCTGCTCCCTGGCACCACATGAAGAAATTAAGAAAATTCCAATTTGCAACTTAAAATTAGGTAAGTGATTCTGACCAAAGGCCATCACCTAATTATTTTCTATCAATTTAAGTCTGACTCTCAATTAGTCAAAACCATAGGAAGCTTTTGAATCAATTCTGGTATGTGAAATTGTAGTTGGTACAAGGCACCAGGCACGTATTGTACTGCCGCTTAATTTTATGATGTGTCATCTCTGCTAAAGGCAAAAATAGCAGAGGGCCAGGTGCTCTGTCATTTCTCTACCTGATAAAAAGCCCATTGAAATGAACAGGCTGAAAATTCTCTACATGATGCCTCTCCTCCAAGCCCCATAAAAATAACTGCCAAATGTATTCACCGCACACAGACTGCCACTGCTCATTTATAATTAAGAGCCAATATCATAAACAGGAGCAAGGAGAGTATGCCTGATTTGCTGAAACGGAAAAGGAGAATAAATTAGCAACTCTGGAATACTGAGAAATATGGGGCCATTTTGGAATTTTCTTTATCCAAAGCCCATCAATGGAACAGTGAGGAGGTTTGCCTTAGATTGAAATGGTAAGTTAAACAGGCCATTTTTCTGATTAAAACAAAAGCCTAGGACACTAAATCAACTAAATAAGCCACTAATACTGTTTGTTAAAAAAAATCTTAGAAATAGAAGTAAATTTTGCTTATGGCCACAAGGAAAATATATTCTATACTATATATACTATATATTCTTTACTGTTTCCCTTAAAAATTTTTAAGATTTACCTGATAAACATAGGTATCTTTTAACAGCTAATCTTTTCACTTGGGAAAATCTGAGAATTTCATCTTCAAATACTTTGCTGTACCAAAAAACTGACTTTCCCCCCTTATCTTTCAGCAAGTAACTCACATTTTTATGGTGCAGGAAGTCATGATGTTTATCTCTTGAAGAATACTGGATATAAACTCTTACGTGTATAGATAATGTACTATTGCTTAGAATATACGTACGGCTTACGATGGTGTTATATATCCACATATCTCAATGGATGGGTATTAAGATATTAACTAATAAAAGCAATTATCACTTTAATTAATTATTTAATTAATTAATTACCCCAACTCAGAAAAAAGAAAAAACAAAACACATATGGTTTGCATTTCCCTCCAAATAAACACCTGCCATTTGATGCTCATTGTACTTTCATCTGGCTTAGAGTCTAAGCCTCAGACGGATTCCCATCATGCAACATAAAAACACTATACCCAAGATACTCACGCTGGTCATCAAGATCACAAGAGAACTTTACAGAACTTTTTGTTTTTGTTTTTTTTATTTTATTTTTTTAAGTAATCTCTACACCCAGCATGGGGCTTGAACTCACAATCCTGACATCAAGAGTCACATGCTCCACCCACTGAGCCAGCCAGGCGCCCCTAGAGAACAGAATTTTCTGACCCCGTCAGTCAAAATGCTGAAGCTAGCTCACTCGCACTTTTATCATCTAGTCCACCATGCATTCTGTGGGAGAAATTCTTTCCCTATCCAGTCTTAGAATCCTAATGGAAACAAAATGAGAAAATATGATACCTCCAGCTAGAGAGATCCCTGGCTACCACACCACAAGGTAATCTGACTTTTTTAAGGCAAAGAGTAAGGCATTAATTCAAACATTAATTTCATGCAACTCACTTGTTAATGGTTCTTCCAAAAGTGACCTGAACGAGAGCAATTAACGTTCTTCTCACCCATTTAAACACTAAAATAGAAATCAGAAGGAAAGAATTATCACAGTACATCACCACTATGACATTTTCGCAACTGCACGAAGCATAAATATATGACTCAATCTGAGTCCTGACGCCAAGGAATGACTATGATATCTGCACAATTTGGGTCCAGGTGAGCAAACTTCTGTCAAAAAAATTTCTTCTAAGCTTTCATTTTCTACATAGCAACTGATGAGATGAAACCTAAGAGTTTTTATAGCTTTTCAATGCCTAAACGACAGCTGAGCCAGCAAGTGGAAATAATGCTCGACTTCATAAGTCCCCAGGCTACTTACACGTCTGTTTCCACCAGCAGACAGTGCAAAGCCTACTTGAGATTTCTGTCTGGCTTGTTGAACCCAATTTTCTCACACACTGCTCTGAATGAGAAACATCTGTAGTCAAATGTTGACAAATATTTTGAAATATTAATGAACTGATGGGCCTAACTTCCCTTTTGGATAGTAGTTTGTAGCTCATGGCATACTTTTATATATTTTGTGCCTTTGGGAGAAAGGTGAACTGTGACGAGCCGGGACCCTGAGTGAGCTGTGAATTCAGCCCTCTCCTGTGCCGCTTCCCAGGGCAGCTGGGCACAAATCACCTTCTCTGAGCCTCAGTTTCCTCATCTGTTCAAGGAACATATTAACATGTGTTTTGCTTTACAGATGTTGTTGGTCTTATGAGAGTGTTGTGAAAGTTTCAATGGACCTCAACTTTAATTACTAACATGAAGGCACATTTTTAAAGGTACAGAATATGAATATAAACCAGAAGGCGGCAAAGAAATGCTGGGAGGATATGTTAGGTTTGCAAATTGGAATCTAAACCAAATTTTCCGTCTGTATAAATTCACATCCGCTCACTGAAATTTTAGCTACTCACACATAAGCAAATGTGAAATTCAGGCTTGACTATTAAAGTTTGGGCACCTGCCCCAGTAGGAAAACCGAAAAGGGCTAAATCCACAGATGCCTCTGTACGAGGCACACCACCCAAACAAAATCAACAATTAACAACAGACTTGGCGCTAGACTCTAAGACCTCCCAAAGTCATTTCTAACTTTTTAAATGGATCTAAGTGTCCAGTTAGACGAGCGTTGTTAACCTGTCAAGTGAGAGTCAAGTCTTGGAATCAAAACTGTACTTCAGAGGTGCCTTAAATTTTTTATGGAATTCCGAGCACGCTGATAGCATGCAGACTTGTTCATTTTAGGCTGGCGTTTAGGCTGGGAGGAGCATGCCTGCTGGTGGTGATAACCTCACTCTGGCTTTCTAGAAGAATGCCTGACAGCCATGTGACAGTTATAAATTTTTTAAAGGCTGTATTACTGATCCCCTTTTGTTTACTGAACTAGAGCAGGAACCAAAATTGTCTTTGGTACGAATTCTCTTCCATCACTCATACGCCTTTACCACTTTCTTCCAATCCTCTCCTGGTCCCCAGTCCCCACACCGCACAGGAATCAGCCCTATTATTCCTTCCAAGGACTCATCTGTTCAGACACATAAGCAGCTGCAGCAACACTAGGATTTTGCTGATGGCAAATATATCACATCTCATTATAAATGATGTTCTATTTATTCCCCTCTGAAATGTCACTAGCAAAACCAAATATGCTTCTAAGCAGGCACGTGGTGGAGGAAATCCAAGCTGCAAAGACAAGACTTTGGGCCCTCCTCCCATCCACCAAGTCTCTGGATCCCTTTGTGTCACAAAGAGTACACTGACCAAAGGCTAAAATGGTGTCTCCTCATTCTTATCAACTCCGTGGGAAATAGCGAAGACTCACGATTTAATGAGCCAGATTTCACTGGGGAAGAGTCAGATTTTGGGTGGAGAACTAGTTTTTTCTGCCTGCACTGAACCTAGTTAAACATCAGTATATATCTTAGAGGGTCTAAAATATGGAACAGGGATAGATAGCTTTTTCATCTGAAAGGATCCTTGGTATTTGGATGATATTCTATCACAGATTATTTCTTCATTTAACCACTCCTCATTTCTAAAGTTCAGCCTAGTTCCAAATTTGCATTACTGAAATTAGGCTAAAGTGAACATCCTTATGTATAAATCTCTGCCTGTAGTTTACAACTAGGTCTGTGACTTAATGCGAATTACATTTTCAGAACCTCTGTGGTGTAAGTTCACTGAGGAAGAATCTACATCTCATAGATTTTTGTTTCTCCTTACAGACTGATATCTAAAACACATGCTCCCCAAGTGTCTGCTGATTGTTTTTGCTTCAGCTTATCAATGACCAAAATAATTAATTCTGGCACGAAATGTCCTTGCCTGTCCATCCATTAGTGCGTCCATCCAGGCATTTTATCGATTACCTACTATGGATGAGGCACTGTAGTAGGTGGTGAGGACTAAGACACATAAAACATGTTCAAGTTTATAATAGTCCTTGAAGTTTTCCATCTGCTAATAAGCCTTTAAGTGACATATTAAGGGATATATAAATAAGAAGGGAAGCCCAGCCCCATTTCCTATACAGGACCAACCCCCAGCCCACGTTCTTCACCCCGAGGGAAAAGATGCTAATCTGAGAAGACAGCATAGGACAGTCACAGGACAACATATTATTGGCTGGTGGCATTACAGGGCCTTACCAACGCTCCTCACATCAGCTTCCTCTTCTATGTGGTCAGCTGTGCCTTTAGGCACCTGTCCTATCTCTAGCTAGTCCCGAGGGTCGTGGTACACAGAGCAGCACACCAGTCTCATGATTCAGAGGGTTGGGGGGCTGTGGAAGGTGTGTGTGGGCAGAGGGTCTCCTATTCAGGACTCAAGACTCAGCCCCTCAGTACAGTTTGACCTCTTATCCAAGTACCACTCTGGGGGAGAAGCACCTGTGTGGGTCTTAACAGGAGTACTCCGGTGCTCTTTTTGCCCTGGTTTCTTCTAAGTACATCTCCCTCCGGTACGCCTAGCATGACATTTCTCAACCTTGGCGGGAACTCTTGCAGACAGGATAGCTTTTTGCCATGGGCGGCTGACCTGGGCCCTGGAGAGGGTTTAGCGGCATCTTTGGCCTCTCTCCACAAGATGCCAGGAGCACCATCCCCCAAGTTGTAACAACCAAAAGTGTTTCCCGATATCCCTGAATGTCCCCTGAGGGCCAAAACTCCCCCACCCTTCCACTCTATGGGAACAGAGGTAGCTGAAAGGCAGACTGGAGGTGTTTCCTATGTCCCTGGCCACAGTTCACACCAATGCCTTTATCAACAGGGCTTCTTCTCTGGCGAGGCAAATTATTTTCCTATACCTTCTGGTGATAAAGTAATGAGGCTATGCTAAATCGCATAATAAAGAAATTCAAAGCATTCTCTCTGTATTCAGAGGAGCACAGCAGAGGGTAACTCAGGACCCAAAGTTCCCCAAGTACATAGGTTGTGGCCTCAGGTTCTACCACAGTATCTGGTTGGCTTGTAAATGTGTTTGCTGATCAGTGAATGGATATAGATACACATGGGATTCAGGAATAAAGGGATACTATGAGCGTGTGGGTGGGTGTGGGTGTGTAACCACTTAACCAGCAAATACCATTAAATAGTAATGAGGAGGCTTACTTCCTCGAAGTTCAAAGATCTCCCCAATCAACATGAAACAGGGCTCAGCCAAAGCGTCTTTCCTCCCGTCCACATCATCACCATAATCTGACAGGTCACTGTCCTCTTCTGTCTCCTCCTGGGGGTACAGAAAGGTTGAAGGAAGTCACTTATCCAAGAAAGTTGGTAGAGTTGTTCTTTTCTTTCAAATGTAAATTCCAACCTATGTTCTCACATTTCAACTTTAAACACTCCTTTGACTTTCCTACATACAGAAAATCTATGCATTTTGCATACAGGGCAAAATGTGTATCTAACCCCAGGGAAAAGCTTGATGTTAAAGGCTTATTCAAGGTTTAAAATAATTTTGAAAAACCTCTATCACTGTATTAGTGTGGAGTGAATTAGTAGATAACAAAATAGCTTTCTAACCATTTTGAGTTTCAAATGTAAGGCTTTTTAACTGTGAAGTAATGATTTTAAATTCGCTGTCTTTTAAAAACATGGTATTTCAAAGTAACGTCATTATTTTTGTTTACATTTATTTTTTGAGAAAGACAGAGTGTGAGCAGGGGAGGGGCAGAGAGAGAGGGAGACCCAGAATCGGAAGCAGGCTCCAGGCTCTGAGCTGTTGGCACAGAGCCCGATGTGGGGCTGGAACTCACGACTGCGAGATCATGACGTGAGCTGAAGCTGGACGCTTAACTGACTGAGCCACCCAGGCGCCCCTGTCATGTCATTATTTTAAAGCTCTGACTTCAAGCTCTGATTCTGTACTTCAGTCAGTCTCATTTCCTGATCTGTACATGAGCAACTTTCAGTTCAAAACTCATTATATGCCAGGCACCAGACTAGTGCAAATAGGTGTGAAGTGGATTCAGACTTCCGGCGGCAGCCCACAGCGATCTGGGGAGACTGAGAAATACACACGCGGCTGTTTCTACACGCAGGGCGGAGTGCTGTCACAGAAGCACAAACACAGGCAGGGCAGTGGAAGGACAGCTGAGCACCATTCTGATGTCTGCAGAGAGGCAAGAGCTAGAAGCTGTGGCACCCCGCAGAGGGCTAATAACAGCACTGTGGGGGACAGGAGGAGCAGGGGAAAGGACTGAGAAGTCACACAGGCAGGAGGAGTTCCCAAAACTTCACGGTGACATCAAATGCGGCAGAAAGGGTGGAAGAAGGTGAAAAGAGAAAGGAAGCCGCTGGATCGGGCCGCTGGCACTCACTCTTAGAGAATAACCTCATAGAGTGACTGAACCATAACATGAACTCCAAGAGGTTCAGGAATAAGTGGGAGGTCTTGGAGGAAAGCTCACCGACTAGGGGCAGACAGGCTCTGAAGGGCAGAGGTGGGAGAGATGCCTGGGGGGCGAGCAGGTTTAGAGACCGGAGCACCGCTGGGGACATGCTCTGCGGTGTGGACAGATTTCTCCCAGCTCAGAATGCAGTCAAGTAGCAGGCTCCTGTCCCTCGTCAGCGCCTTCTGTCCAAACTCATTAAACCAATCCTGGTGAGGAGGCAGTAGCATCTGGCGATGAACGCCAAGGAGGCAATAAGGAGGCAATGAATGTCTCCATAAGGAGATGCCAAATTTCAGCAATGGTCTTGAGCAATTTGCTGAAGAGCCAAAGACGGGGCTTCGGTGTCCTACACATGAGCTAGGAGATGCTCTGCAGGGAAGCCTGAGCTCCAGAATCCAAGACCACAAATTGCGGCCTCTCTCTATTCGCTTCTTTACCCATAAATGTCACTCCCAGCCTCATCTTGCTTCAGAATATCCCATGACCTTCCATTCCCTGAAAATAAATTCTGACCTCCTCAGCCTGGCATGACCTTGCCCCCACTTCTACTCTTCGCCTAATATTCCATTAACTAGCCCTCTCCAGAAGCCCTCCTCTCTAGTCCCATCACCTACTGACTGTCCCTGTCAAGCCAGCCTTCCCGTAAAGACGACCCCCATCTCCAGGGACGGCTGGTCCACCACTTTGACAGGGGCTCCGATGCAACTTCCCATCCACACTTCACCTACCGATCTTGTATTACTCTCTTCTGTATCGTATCTCTTGCAAGTGGCCTGTAAGGGAGCACAAGCAGGTGTCCCCCCAATATGACAGCCATAATAACTGAAAATGGATGTATCTGCTTTCTCCTCAACTAGTAGTACGCCTTCAACAAATACCTGGTACTTATGACCGCCTTCAAAAAGACGTGCCTAAGTCTGCAAAAATGGCATAACTGGGGTGCATGCATGGCTCAGTCGGTTGAACATCTGACTCATGATTTCAGCTCAGGTCATGATCTCATGGTGTTGAGATAGAGCCTTGTGTTGGGCTCTGCGATGAGCGTGGAGCTTGCTTGGGATTCTCTGTCTCTCCCACTCTCTCTTCCCCTCGCCCACTTTCTCTGTCTCTGTGTCTCAAAATAAATAAACATTTTTTAAAAAATGGCACAAGCTTTCGACAGCTCACCTCTTGGTGTGAGAAGAAGTCACGAGGAAGTCTTTCCAAAAATGAAGATAATGAAAAAGTGGATTTTTTCCCCTGCACATCAATAACCTTGAGGTAGTCAGGAGAAGGGCTCAAAAAGGCATAAAGTGCTTCACTCTGACACAGTCTTTCATCTGAAAGCAGATTCTGTGGAGGAAAGAGGGTGCGTTACTCCCAGGGAGGACCACACCTGTGCTGCTGGGAACCACCACAGGTAAAGGCGAGTGAGGCACAAAGGACTGTGCTGGGGACTCATTCACCCAATTCTGAACCCCAAACCACCTCCCTCTCCCGCTCAAACAACATCTGAGATTAATTCCAGTGATCTGAACGTCTCAGGTAAACTGGAGCACCCTCATCACCCTGCTTGTGGGGGATGCTGTGTGGACAACAGATCGCACTCGGTTTGCACTACAAAACTCCTGCTTTGTCACAGCTGACAGATCTGGGGCCACCGCCTCTGAATGTCACCTTCAGCTGCCTGTGTCGGAACAACTTACATACCGCCCACTGTGCAAGGACACCACTGAACCACCCTCTGGTGGCTGTGTTCGGACTTTGTACACCTGCTGAAAACAGCACCGTGAGTTGTCACACGGCACTGCCTACTGGGCACTAGTTTTATTCCAATGCCGTCTTCCGAGCAGTGCCTGTTTATATAACTACATAACTGTTTTTATTGGCCCTTAAACTGGAAATTTCCTCAAGTTCTTTATGTACCTATCTGGCCTTCAGAGATAGGAAAGAAGAACATAAATTATGTTTATGTACAAGCAAGTGCTACTGATAGGACAGGAAGATTACGATATGACCACGAGAACGGCTAAATATCTAGTATCGAAAGATACGGGGGTTTTGCTTGTTTGCCTCGTTTTGTTTTCTTAAGATTTTATTTTTCAGCAACGTCTACACCCAGCGTGGGACTTGAACTCACAACCCTGAGATCAAGAGCTGTATACTCCACCAACTGGGCTAGCCAGGTGCTCCTAAGATACAGGGTTTAATATGATTTCACTCGTATGTGGAATTTAATAACAAATGAGCAAAGGGGGGAAGAAAAAGAGAGGCAAAGCAAGAAACAGACTCTTAACCATAGAGAACAAAAAGATGTTACCAGAGGGAAGGTGGGTAGGAGGATGGGAGAAATAGGTGATGGGGATTAAGAAATGTACTTGTCCTGGGGTGCCTGGGTGGCTCAATTACTTAAGTGTCTGACCCCTGACTTCGACTCCGGTCATAATCTCATGGTTTGTGAGTTTGAGCCCCACATCGGGCTCTGTGCAGACAGCATGGAGTCTGCTTGGGATGCTGCTCTTTTTCCCTCTCTCTCTGCCCCTCCTGTGTGCTCGCTCTCTCTCTCTTTAAAAAAAAAAAAATGTACTTGTGGTGAGTGCTGGGTGCTGTATGGAAGTATTGAATCACTGTATTATGCACCTGAAACCAATATTACACTGCAGGCTAACTAACTGGAATTTAAGGTGTTTTTTTTTTTTTAAGTTTATTTATTTTGAGAGAGACAGAGAGGGAGAGAATCCTAAGCAGGCTCCACGCTGTCATCACAGAGCCTGATGTGGGGATCGAATTCATGAACTGTGAGACTATTACCTGAGGTGAAACCCAGAATTGGATGCTTAACTGACTGAGCCCCTCAGACACCCCAACTAACTGAAATTTAATAAAACTTGAAGGGGTGCCTGGGTGCCTCAGTCGGTTAAGCGACCAACTCTTGGTTTCGGCCCAGGTCATGATCTCACAGGCGTGGATGAACGCACATGTTGGGCTCTGCACTGACAGCGTGGAGCCTGCTTGGGATTCTCTGTCTTCCTCCGTCTCTCTGCCCTTCCCCAACTTATGACCTCTCTCTCTCTCAAAAATAAATAAACTTTAAATAAATAAACAAATAAATAAGTACTTCAAAAAAGACACTATAGGGTTTAGGAATAAAGAGACCAATGGGAAATAGTGCCCCATTTATGACGTGATCCTGAGGGGGGCGAGGGACCCTGGGAGCACTGCTTCTGCCATCAGAGCCTGGGGTGGCAGGAGAGGTTAAGTTCTAGTCTCAGAGGACTTGGTACCTGACAGTCACGTGACATTTGTTCAGGAAAAGGTTGAAATCTGATAAACTCTACGACCTTCTATAGAACAAGCACCTCCGAGAACACCCCATACTGTCACATGCAGGATGGGGGGGTCCAAGGGCACAACCACCATTCCAGGGGTTGTTAGCTTCTTGTGTCCTCCTGCATGAAGACTGGACTGGAAACAGGCCCGTTCTGTCTCAGATGAAAAGAGGGGGATTAAGGGGGATGAGAAGTGGGTGTCACTACTGCCTTTCCTGGCCCCGGAGCCCAACAGATAGGCCTTTACTCCTTTTGCAGAGCATCAAATGTTCAGTTGTATGTAAGGATGGATTAGAAGGAGATGTTCTCCCCTAACTTGATTTCCTTTAGCTGATCTGTACTCTCCAGCGCTATTTTATAAAATAGTAAGAAAAGATGACTAAGTCTTGAACTTAATACAATCAACATAGATAAAGAAATCATTGAGGGTAATAAGACTTTGGCCTAAATTATATCCTATTATGAAGGAAAATAATCAAATTAAATACACAGGAAAAGTCAGAAATTCTCAAAGATGTCTGTGGGGCAAGTTTTAACTTTTTTTTTAACCTTTTTTTTAAGTAGGCTCTATACCCACATGGGGCTAAAACACATGACCCTGAGATCAAGATCAAGAGTGGACAGCTCTACCAACTGAGCCAGCCAGGCGCCCCCTGGGTTTTATACTTTTTAAGCTCTTTGGGGATGACATGCCATTCCTAACTCCTTCCGTGCAAACACTTAGAGCACGTTGTCCTATTCTTTTGAAGATATAAGGTGACGATCCACGGATGTGGGTGATGGAGAAAGGTGTAAGGCATTCCAAGAAGAGTGCGCAGCACACACACACCAAGAAGCAGGACAGAGCGCCGTGGGAGGTGGAAGGCTGGGGTGAGCCGTGTACGTATGTGATGAACGGGGAAGGTGGTAAGCAGGAACGAAGACAGACATACACGACAGCACAGTCGAGAATGGCTAGCTAGATTACTAAATACCTGTATGGTTAGTATGCTTCATCAGGGAACCATTTGTCATAAATAAACATTCAAGTAAACACGTGCTCACTGGAATCACTTTTTCTGGAAGGTCTTGTGAACTCAATAAAAGACTGAGCATTTCGCATCTTTTCCTATTTGCAGCTGGTGTGATAATACTTTGAAACCACAGTCTGCAGTATAGCCTTCCGAAATACATTTAACAGTTAGTGCTTTCAAATAGTCTTTGAAGAAATGGAAAACAATCCAAATCTTTACTTCCTGGTTTGAAATCTGCTTGATTACAAGACAAAAGGCCACTTGGAACCAGTTTCATCTGGTTTAGCTGCAGGTTATTCTTGCTCTGGGCTATGCCCACACGACCTACCAGGACACGCAGTGTCGCAGAGAGCGATTTCTCTCCTGGCACGACAGCAGAACTCACTAACCCATTCCCATCACCCACAATCCAATACGTGCACATATCCGCCCTCCCTGCGCCCAGAAAGTGCAGGCACGGCGGGAAAGGCCAAGAAGAGACCCTCCCCAGCAGCAGAGGCTAGAAGGAAACAAAAGAATCAGATGGGGGGGGGGGTGTTTCCAAAGCTACACACCTGAGGCTTAAAAATCCTGGATTTTGAATAATACACATTTGTTTCACGAACAAGATCTTTCATCTCAATGATTCAATCAGGTACTATGTTTAATTATTTCCTAGACATTCTGAATCAGCAATAAAATGGTAGGATTTCAGTTTTAAATTCTCTTATAAGAGCATTTAAACACTGATGATTCTCTAACCCAGTTCTGCCATAACTGAACTCAGAACACTTTTCTAAGGTGCAAATTATTTTATTTTCTAAGGGAGGTTTATATATTATATTATATACATATATTATATAATATTATAAATAAATACTAGAAAACAAAAATTTCCCTCGGGAAATAAAATAATTTGTATCTTAGAAAAACTTTAGAATGCATACATAAAAACATATTTAGAGGCAGAGAGCCAGAGACAGAGGGAAGGAGGAAGATATGAATATATGGGGAAAAAAGAGACTAACACTTTCAAAGCAACTCTGATGTTAACTTATTTAAAAAAATTTTTTTTTCAACGTTTATTTATTTTTGATCACAGAGCATGAGAAGAGTAGGAGGAGAAAGAGATGGGAGATACAGAATCCTTAGCAGGCTCTGTTAGCACAGAACCTGACGCCAGGCTGGAACTCATGAACCATGAGATCATGACCTGAGCCGAGGTCAGATGCTTAACCAACGGAGCCACCCAGACGCCCCTGGTGTTACCTTACTTTAACAATGACCCATACTTCTGATTCAATGACTATATTTTGGCACAGCCTTTACTAAGAATTTGGCAACATCCACTATTTAAAATCTGAGGACTTCTAGCTACCACTACATAGGCAAAAAGTGTTTTATGAGGCAAAGTTCGATGCCTTCAAAAAGAGCTTTGGGGTCCATGATTTGAGTACCTTAACTACACTCTGCATACAGAGAGGGCCTCGCAAAGGAAAAATGTGTAGTGGTTACTACTAAGGATAGTACATCTTTGGCCTTATTCTCTAAAAACAGAGTGAAAGCAAATAATAATTTCAGAGGAAACTACGAGAATATCTTTAGGACCTTGGAGTAGGCAAAGATTTCCTAACAGGCAGAAAGGCAAAACCACAAGAGAAAAAACTGATATTTTGGACTAAATTAAAATCGAGAACTTTGGTTCATCAAAATAAATTAAGAGAGTGAAAAGGCCATCCATGGAAAGGTAGAAGGTATCTGTTGCAACATAAGTGGTCTGACAAGAGATTTACATAAAAATCACAAGCAGAACTCCCACGAAGTGGTAGGGGAAAGACAGGCAACAGGAGAGAAAAGCAGACTCAACTTGACAAGACTCTTCACGAAAGAAACTATCCAAATGGCCAATAACACAGAGTGGTGCTTCACGTCATCAGCGGTCAGGGAAACTCAAACTAAAACCACATAAGATACTATTGCACACTCACCAGGATGATTAAAAAGAACAAAGCAGGGCGCCTGGATGGCTCAGTCAACTGAGCATCCATATTGGCTCAGGCTGCGATCTCGTGGCTGTGATCTCAGTCAGGCATGAGATCGAGCCCCATGTCGGGCTACACGCTGAGCGTGGAGCCTGCTTGGGATTCTCGCTCGGTCCCTCCTCCCCTCACATGCACACATTTTCCAAATAAATAAATAAGATTTTTTTTAAAGAACACAGCAGAGTCAGTGGCAGTGACGATGGGGAGCGAGCAGAATCCTGATGCACTGGGTGACGGTGTAAAAACTGCCACAACGACTTCATAAAACGAAGAAAGCCAGACCCGTAGGCATTACACAACATATATTCACCGGAAGACAAGTACTAGAAGTTTATAGAAGCCGTCTTCATAATGGCCCCAATTGGAAACCATCCAAATGCTCGTCGACAATGGAATGAATAGACGATAGTATATTCACACAGTGAGAAATCTACGCAGTAGTGAAAACAAAAGACCTGCAACCAGAAGAGCACCGCGGGCCAGTCCCCTGAACACAGTGTCGAGTGAAAGAAGTCAGACACGAGGGAGTCTATACTGCATGATTCCATTTATACGAAGTTAAGAAACAAGTGTATATGTTGTCAAGTCAGGATTCTGACAGCGTGGGGGTGGGGGTTGGGGGGGCTGACAGTAATGACAGGAAGAAAGCCGGAGGCCTGGCGGTACTCTGTTTCCCAGACTGGGTGTTAGTATGTGCACGGTGTGCTCAGCATGGCAAAAAGGAGAAAAGTTGTACATGTGATTTCTGTACCATACATATTTTATAGTTTTTACTTTTTGTGTGTATAGTATACTTTCATTACAAACAATCAAACAAGACAACCAAAGATATTTTGAGGATCTGGCATGACCTGTGAGCACAGGAAGTTAATGAGCAAGCTCTTAGAATAATGACAGTTTAACCCCAAAATAACTAATTTTTCCTCTCGGACCCAAAACTTTTCAGTTGCTTACCTGTAAAAACTTATTTAATTGGTTCTTGGACTTTTCCATAAACTTGTGATCTATAGATTTGAAAGGCAGCTTGCTAAGAGAAGGCAACTGGACTTTTTTTAAAGAAGGGAAACACTGTGGAGGAAAACATTAAATGTTAGCATCTCAGTCATATTTATAACTTAGAGGAAAAAAAATTCAGAATTATAATTAGAACAAGCTGAGTATCTTCTTCCTGTTCTCGTTCCTCTGAGATTTAAGACCTTGAAAACCTGCCTGTTCTAATCAGGCTCCAAGGAATGGGGAAGACAGGACATTTGACGAAAAAAAGGCTAACGCACATCCCCAGGCCCACGAAGGCCTGGAAGCTGGGCAGCCTGGAGCCGGGCTGATCGAGGAGATTTGTACAACTCACACAAAGCAGCACAGTGCTCCAGGCAGGCACACCTGGCTCACCAGTGATTTTTCTGTCAGGATGTGCTGTGTTTACAACATCTCTGTGTGTGGACAAGTTATCAAAGCTGACAAAAGAATACAAAAGAAAGAGTAACTGGGCTTGTAGTTTTCTTACTGCTTTTCAGTGGCCAACTGCACAATGTAAGTATATTAATAATAATACTACATATTAATAAGTAACAACAGACTTCTCTTTGTGGATGAAGGCCTACATTCTGCCAGACACCGTGCTAGATGCATGGCATGTGTACCAAGAGCTCTACGAGTTGGCAATCACTATTCACTCCTGTTCCGCATATGATACAATTAAGGATCAGGATTAAAACCCAGATCCATCTGACCACAGAGTCTGTGTCCTTTATAGCAATTTCCAAATGCTCCAGACTCTGCCCCCATTTCCAAACACTGGCCTTCGTGAAGGCGCTGGGGTCATGTGAATGTGCTTAATGACATCAGCTGGCATTGAAAAGTCAGTGAGCACAGAGTCACCTGCCACAGCCTTTAGTGTTGCTGTCATCCTTGGTGCACAGAAGGGTCATAGCAGTGCCCGTTGGCCTGGCCATAGCAAGAGAAGGCGTGGGACAAGTCACTCATAGGAAGTGCACATAAGTGCCTCGGGTGTGCTGGCAAAGGAAAAACTAGCCCTTCCGGCGCAGCCCACTAAAGGACCAGCAGTACAAAGGCATGTGCTCAAGGATATATATAAATCAGGGCTCCAAGTCAGGGTGCAGTTGTAGAGAAATGAAACAGGCAGTGAGAGTCAGAAGGGAAGACCGCAATTCACCGGGGACCTGAAAAGGTGCTTCCTGTCCTAACTGTCAACAGGAGGGGCTCACGTACAAACACTTGAGAACTCACACGATACTAATTTCTAAGGGTAAGAAATTACCAGTGGTCAGCTACAGATGAGAGAAAAAGAGACAATGAGACAAAACGACAGGCATGGAATTTTATAAGGTTTATTTCCTCTAAGGCTCCGGTCTACTTGTTTTCGATATTCTAAGAGTATTTTCCACATACATTTTATTTCAAAACCTCCTCTCAATTCCTTTTCTCCTTCCTTCTGTTTTTGTCAGCAACTAGACTAATACTAACCTTTGGTTTCATGAGGGTTTGTCACAGGGCGAACAACACATTTTTGTGCAGTCTCAATTTTACTCAACAATTTTGGCAGAGACTTAATCTTCTGCTGAGATCGGTAGTTTGCTTTCCGCACCGCCAGGGTGACCACAGTCCACTGGAGAAGTACTATAGTCGGACACTTGGTTGTGGCCACCAACCTTTTAAAAGCATTTGAAGAAGTTATAGAGGACACGTGCAGGGAAAGTAGAGCCGGGAAGTGACCAAAGGCATGCAAGGTCGGTGGTCCGTTCATCCGTCCGTGCCAGATGGATTGTGGGGAAGGCGACTGGAAGGGCAACGCAAAAACCAGCCAAAGTGAGAGTGACCAGGCTTGTCTGGGATCCCTACTGAGTAAACTATTTTAATAAGCGAAAAACCTACTCTGCTCCTCACGCTCTTCAGCAGTGCACTGTTGGGATGTCGTGCTTCTCAAAGCTCTACCTGTCCCACGAACAAAGCACGTGAAACACGAACTGGCTGAAATCATTTTCAAAGCAGGACAAGTCGTAGATCCAGTGACTGGAAAACCCTGTGCAGGAACTCCCTACCTGGAAAGCTGGGTAACCCACCTGCCTAACCAGAACTCTAGAAGAACTCGATAGCTCTTCAGCACAGTGAAGGAGGACTGGAAGAAGGAGTCAAAAGGAAACATTTCTAAGTTTGCTTTATGGAAAAAGACATTTTTCTAAGTTTCATTACAAACTGTCCAATTTCTCTTCTGGTATTTATGGAATAGGTAAAGTAAATGAAGAAAAACTTGTTAAAATTTACCCTAAAGGCTTAAGGTCATGTTTTAAATTTCCTTTTCATCGGACATATTTTCTCTTACAGTAAGTATGCCTAGTAATCCGTTTTGTAAGCTCACTATTTTAGAAGGGGTGTGTGTGTGTGTGTGTGTGTGTGTGTGTGTGTGTTTTCATTTGTCAAAGGAATCTGCAATTTATCTTTGAATCTTTATTTGGGGAGGAAAAAACCTTTGATATCATAAAACAGCTAAGACTACATTAAGTGAATATTTATTTTTGGTGGTACACATTCAAAATTAAAGTTTTTCTCTGATTTAACCAATTATGAATGGAAATAATCAACAGCCTGATAGGAGCCTGACAGGAGTCAGACTTTATCAGATTAAAGTCTGTATTAGTAAGAAAGTTGACATATAGAAAATAAAACTTGAAAATTGGAAAAAAAAAAAAAAACCAAAAGCACTTTGAGAAGTTATAGTATTCATAAGATAGTGATTTAAAGGGTTTAAAAAATCCCCGTAGGAGGAAAGGTTAAAGGAAACAGATACATTCCTTTGCAGAAGAGGCGTCTGATAGGTGACCACAGGATTTTACCAATAGCTGGTTCACTCTGAGCTAGAGAAAAATAAACGGTAACAAAAGAAGGGACTGAAAAGCTTTTCAGTTGCCGGGGAAGAGGGCAGTCACCTCTCTAGGAGGGGAGATAGAGAAGATGCAATTCCTGAGAAAGATGGAAGAAGAAGGAATGGACAGTAAGATGACCTGGATTCCAATCCTGGTTTGGCCACTATGTACACGTGCTATGATAAACTGACCAAACTCTCAGGTCTGTTACTCTCATCTTAAAATAAAAGAAGTGATCTAGATTAGAAGCTTTCTAACGTTTTCAAGTAAAACTCATGCTTGAAATACATGCTACATTGCAACCTGCACACGCATATATGCATATGCATATATATAATATAAACCACGTAGAAAAAAGCTGAGAAGTTCTACTTCTCGTAGAACTACTCTACTGCTCGTTACTACTACTACTACCACCAACATGATAATGTTTATTATGTGAAACGCTCTCTTCTAAATGTTTTCTATAAATGTATTCCCTTAATTCTCACAAATCTGTAAGATGAGAGAGGTAGATGCCATCGATATTTCTGTTTTACTGATGTGGAAGAAGTGGGACAAAGAGTGACAAGTCCCACTTGTCATATAGCTACTAAATAGTATAGCTACAATCCAAACTCAAGCAATCTCGCTCGTGAGTCTGTGCTTTCAACCACGACGCTTTGTGACTCCCTTACTTTCTGTGCTGAAATCCAATATATTCTATGCTCTGTCTACTGCTGCAATCGATAACTGATTTCACTTCCCACTAATGGGTCACAGCTGGCAGTCTCAAAACCCGTGGCCCTAGACGACCCCTAGCTCTCTTTCAGCTCTGGGGTTCTAGGAGGCTTAGTGGAAATCAGACAGTTCTTTGTCCTGAAGGATTTACTCTAAACCATTTGATCTATAGTTAATTTCCAAATGTCAGGCTGAAAAGGCCACTTTGCCAGTATCCACAGCAAAGGAGAAAGGTTAATAATCATCAGTTTCTTTATATGTAAAAATTGAAATGAGCTTTTAAAAAAATCCTTGCTTGTAATTCTAAACCTTGTATTCATGAGTTTTCATACCTCACTAAGTTTCCGGTGTAAATTCTGAAACTCACTGAGCCTTCTAGGGACGGTCCAGTTTTTAGTTTCAACTCCTCCAACTTCTTGTAAGCTTACCATGACAAAGTAACAGGGCATTTGCTCACCATTCTCTTCTGTAACCTTGAAAAAAACAAACACAACAACAACAACAACAACAACAAAAAGCACGGTTAGCAGATGCGGTAGGCAAGACTTCTAAATACCCCCCCAAGATCTCCCGCCCCCTGAAGTCCATGCCCTGCATCGTCCCAGGGACTGTGAACATGATGGTTTCCATTCCTGCAAGGAGCGTATGTTGTATTTGACAGCTGACTTTCAAGAAGGGAGATGACCCTGATGGGTCTAACCTAACCACACAGGCCCTTTAAGAGCACAGGCACTCCTAGGGCTGGTAGGAGAACAGGAAGTCAGAACGACGGGAAGTCCAAGAAAGACTCGGCATGAGGTGCTCATGTGAAGGAGGAGACGGGCAGACGGAAAGGATGTGGCAGTGCTTCCGCTGACGGCCAGACGAGACCTCAGGTCCACAGCCACACGGAACTGAATCCTGCCGACAACGTGAATGAGCTCGGAAGTGCCTTTTTCCCCAGAGTCTCCAGATAAGAACATGGTCTAGCCGATACGCTGACTTCAGCCTTACGATACAATGAGTGGAAGGCACCGTCATACAGGGCCGGACCTTCAACCTGCAGAATTGTGAGCTAATCAAGGGGCACTGTTTTAAGCCGTGAAATGCATGGTAATTTGCTACACATCAAAAGAAAATTAGTATAGCAGACTTAACATCCTAAGTGTGTTCCTTTGAAAAAACAGATTAACAGCAAGCAAATAGGTGTAAGAATATACTAAAACCTGTCTCAGAAAAGGATAAAGCCTTCCTCAGTTTAATTTCTGGATTCAACAAACCATGATTTCAATTTTCATGAAATTTTACATGGAAACACATAATTTCCTCTACCTCCGAACTTAATTCATTAACACATACATACACATATGATATCATAATTCAGAAATAGGCCATTATTATACTTAACATAAACAGATAAGAAATAAAAAGAAAATACACTGAATTTATTAAGCTTGAGTTAGTATCATAAATCGAATGAGAGACAAAGAGTCAATAAGAAAGGCAAAGGAAAGAGACATGAGCTGCACAGAGCACCTACTGAGCCCTACCGTGAGGTAAGACCATTATCCCACTGTGAGGATCCAGGAGGTGAGGACACACACACATCCCTGCACTGTCTAGGATCACATGGCTAGCATGGGAGTCAGCCAGGATCAGAACTCAGGAGAATCTGGCGTGATGGAGACGCATCTTCCACACATTCCCATGTGGGGCTGCCTTACAAACTCTGGAGGTCAGGAGACCCTCAGTATCTGCTGCCATTATCTTTTTGGTGACCACAGTGTCACGGCAAGCTCCTGCAGCTCGCCAAAATGGGAGTGCTAACAAGTACCACAGACCCGGCAAAGCACCTGGTAAAGCAGTCATGTCATGGGTGTGCTTCCAGAGCTGCTCTCGGAGAACGTGCATTGTCTGCTATCTCATCTAGATATGAACGGAACATTCTGAATTTTAAGCCCTTCCCACACCACAGTAAGCGTGTGAAGCCACCAGGCTGATGGGAAAGATGGAGAAGAACAAATATAAATTGTACATACAGGTGCTCGCAAATCTACGGAGATGAGTATTTTCACAAGCCATTTGAAACAATGATGGGGCAAAACATGAAGACTATGTTCTTTGTGATCCTGTTATTTGTGTGGCCCTGACCTTCATCTCCAGATTTCCACATGATTGATACTAGGGCAGGTGGGAACAAAGAAGTTGTCAACAGTAGAAATGCCTATGTGCATCGCTCCTTGAAGAGAAATTCTTTTTACAGACAAAAGGGAGGTAGCATATTCTGGAAATTGTTACCCACCTCCCTCAAAGAATAGCAAAATATTTTCTAATTCAAAGGAAAAATTCATTATTAAAGATCTCAGAGAAATTGAGATTTAAGTAATTGAAGTCAGCAGAATGGAACAATCAGAAACACTTAAATTTTTAATTTTTCACCACCAAATTTCAAATAGTGCCTTCCATTTTACTTCAACCCTCAATGGCAAGATAAAATGGCAATTCAGGGACATTACCTGTCCCTATCTGAAAGGTGCTTACAATTCCAGTGAACAAGGACAACCTGAAGTGGAGAGAGATCAGATTTATGCCAGGCAGCCTTTGTACACGGTCAAGGGTAAGACAGAGAAAACAGTGGGGAAGGAAAGGGGACAAATGCAGTCTACAGGAACAAACATAACTTTTCTATCCTCAACCTTAATTCTCTAGGACAAAATCTTGTCTTATAAAATCATACTGTTATTTTTTTTAATTTTTAAATGTTTTTATTTATTTTTGAAAGAAAGAGCGCAATTGGGGGAGGGATAGAGGGGGGCAGAAGGTCTGAAGCAGGCTCTGGTGCTGAGAGCAGGAAGCCTGATACGAGGCTCGAACTCACAAACTGCAAGATCATCCCCTGAGTCAAAGTCAGATGCTCAAGCAACTGAGCCACCCAGGCGCCCCGAAATCATACTCTTATAATAAACTGGGAGGAAAAGCAGTCAGACCTACCTCTCCACTGGTGATGGAGGCTTTCCACATTCCAATGTTCTCACACCACCAATCTGTTCTTGCCATGTGCAACTGGAGGTCTGTGCGTTCTTTCTCTATTAGAATTATTTCCTCCTTCAACTTAGAAACAATCTGCAAAAGGGAAAACATCTTGAGAGTTACAAAGGCACTTAAAATGCTACACAATTCAGCAATTCTATACACTGACGATGGACAATCCAAAAAGGAATTTAAGGAAACAATTCCATTACCATGGCATAAAAATAATAAAATGCTTAAGAATTAAACAAGGGAGCACAAGAAAGACTTCTACAATGAAAACTACACAACGCCGATGAAAGAAATAAAAGAAGACATAAATAAATGGAACGATATTCAATGTTCATGGATTAGAAGACTAAACATTGCTAAGATGTCAATATGAACCAAAGCAATCTATAGATTCAACACAATTCTTATCACAATTCCAATGACTTTTTTTACAAAAACAGAAAATCCATTACAAAATTCATATGGAATCTCAAGGCAGACTGAATAGCCAAAACAACCTTGAAAAAGAACAAAGTTGGATGGCTCACACTTCCTGATTTCAATACTTACCACAAAGCTACACTAATCAAAACAGTATGGTACCGGCATAAAGACAGAAATATATATATAGACCAATGGAATGGAATAGGCAAGCAAAAAATAAACCTTTGCATATATGGTCAAATGATTTTTGACAAGGGTGCCAAATGAACATTCAATGGGAGACAATACTGTCAACAAACAGGGCTGAGAAACTGGATACCCATAAGCAAAACAATGAAGTTGGACCCTTATGTAACACCACGAACAACAGTTAACTCAAAATCCATCAAAGAACTAAATGTTAAGAGCTAAAACTATAAATTCTTCAAAGAAAACACAGGGGGGGAAAGCTTCACACACTGGACTGGCAATAACTTCTTGGCTATGACACCAAAGACACAGGCAGCGAAAGAAAATACAGGAAAACTGAGACTTTATAAAAACTTAAAACTTTTGTGCAAAGAATACTATTGACGCAGTAAAAAGGCAACCAACAGGATTGGAGAAAATATTTACAAATCACATATCTGATAGGGTACTAACACCCAGGGTATATAGAGAACTCATAAAACTTAAAAACAAAAACCAAACGGTCTGATTCAAAAATTGGCAAAGGACTTGAATAGACATTCCTCCAAAAAAAGGTATAAAAATGGCCAAAAAGCACACCACATGCAAAAAAACTCAGTGTAACTAATCATTAGTGAAACTCAAATCAAAACCACAATGAGATACCACCTTGCACCCATTAGGATAGTTACTATAAAACGAAAGGAAAAACAACTATTATTGGTGAGGATGTAGAGAAACTGGAAACCTTATGCACTGTTGATGAGAAGGTATAAAATGGTACAGTCATTATGGAAAATGGTATGAAGAGTCCTCCAAGAATTATAAACAGAATTACCGTATGACCCAGAAATGTCACTCCGGACTACATACTCAAAAGAATGGAAAGCAAGATTTCGAAAAGGTATTTGTACACCCATGTTCATGGCAACATCATTCACAAAACTCAAAAGGTGGAAGCAAAACCAATGCCCACTGATAGGTGAATGGACAGACAAAATGCTGTATGTTCATGCAATGGAAAATTGTTCAGCCTTAAGAAGGAAGGAAATTCTCACACACGGTATAATATGAATGAACCTTGAAAACTGACGCTAAGTGAAAGAAGCCACTCACAAAGAGAATGAATACTGCAGGACTCCGTTCAAGATGTATTTAAGAGCAATTAAAGTCCTACAAGGTAGAAAGTAGAACGGTAGTTTCCAGGGTGTTGGAGGTGGAAGAATGGAAAGTATTATTCAAAGGGCACAGAGTTTCAGTCTTGCCGGACGAAACAATTTCAGATGGATGGTGGTGACGGTGGCATAATGATGTGAACGTGCTGATGCTGAAATGTGTTCTTAAAATGATTAAAACAGTAAATTTATGTAATGTATATTTTGCCACACTTTAAAAAAAATAAGTAATTTTATTTACAAAAATGCTATGCTCACCATCCCCTTGGACCTCTTTCAGGAGAAAACCGGTAGTGTGAGGGCAGAAGTGTGGCCTTAAAACTCTCCTGAACATGCAGGCTTCTAGGACTCTTTCCTTTCTCAAAAAGCCTCCAGGAAGCACGCCCAGCCTAAACCTTGTCCTGCATTTTATTATCAGTCAGGGCTGCGACCACCCTGCTTCATGTTCTTCTGAGTATATTCTGGCTCCACGGTCGGCGTGTTTGCTCCCTCCACGGAGAGGCAGCCAGGCTCTGTGTGTCACTGGTCCTGCAGAGGGACCAGCAGAGCTCCGAGCACTTACTCATCACTTACGCGGCTGAACACGCACTCGGGAGCTGCCGGGTGAGGTCGGTTTGGCAGACTGAAGAGCACCGACCACACCTGTAATGGAGACAGCTCCCTGTTCGGAGCCATGCCACTGCGTGGGTCTGAGAAACGCCAGTTAGGGAGATGCTGTTTACATTTTTAAACTTTCCAATTCTGTTGGCTTTCAGCAAAACAATTTATTTCTTGGGTCATTCTGTGAGGCTCTCTAAATTGTGACTCACAGCATTTGAAAGAAAAGTAAAATTAAAATGATTATCCTTGAAAAGTTAATGTACTTCCAGAAATGGCTCTGGCACAAGGAAATGCTTTGCCCCCTTCTGCAAAGGTACCGTAGGCAAGCCAGGTGAGAGCACGGAGCTCCTCACGCGGATGACTGGAGAGAACCCCAAACTACCGAGGATTAAAAACGAGTGCTTTTCTGATTCTATACTAAATGCAAAAAAGTAACAATGGAATGTACAGTTACAAATTTTTTTTTAAAGAAAGAGTGATGCTTTGCCACATAAACTGAAAACTGCTACTTATCAAATCAGAAAAAGGGAAACTTTCAAAGACAACCTTGCAAATGAAAAGAGTTACCTTCTTGTCAGGTTTTGGTGCATTCTGAAGAGAATTTAGAGCTTGCTTTTTATATTCAAGTTTCTCATTTAATTCTCGTAGTTTGTTTACAGCAAAACTGGCTTGTTCGTTAATGCGACCGGCGCCTTCATCTACAGCTTCCTCACCAGCTTCCCCTCCCGGGTCCTGAGGGAAAAAGTCACACGAACCACACTGTCTTATAACCGTGGACTGTTCAGCAATTAGTACCGAGCATATAGGTTCTAGATCATTACAACACACTGTGCCAAAGTACTGGATTCCATTAACACTTTGTGGTAGAAAGTTCAGAAGCAGGCTGCTTTTCCTCAGCGAACTGAGAAATCAAAGTTATTTGGAACCAAAGTAACTGGTGTTTAGGATTGCAATGAAAGAAAAAACATTTAATAGCCTGAAAAAAAGGGCTGGGTAGGGGATGGACTCCATATCATTATTTCCCAAAAGGTACACCCGAGGGAACCTGCATGGAACAAGAGAAGGCAACTGAGTTATCTGCCCAAATCAACCAGAATGTTCTGTGCCTAATCTTGGACAAGGACATGGAGATGCATATGGCTTCCTTTCAGGCTCCTAAGAATGTTCTAGAAAACTTATGACAAGTCCGTTTAAAATAAATTTTCCAGGGCGCCTGGGTGGCTCAGTCGGTTAAGCCGTCGGCTTCGTCTCAGGTCATGATCTCATGGTTTGTGAGATGGAGCCCTGAGTCAGGCTCTGTGCTGATGGCTCAGGGCCTGGAGCCTGCTTCGGACTCTGTATCTCCCTCTCTCTCTGCCCTTCCCTTGCTTACTCTCTGTCTCTATGTCTCTCAAAAATAAAATTTAAAAAAATTTATTAAAAAAATAACAAAATAAAATAGAATTTCCAGGGGCACCTGGACAGCTCAGTTGGCTGAGCATCTGACTTCAGCTCAGGTCATAATCTCGTGGTTCATGGGTTGGAGCCCTACATCAGGCTCACTGCTGTCAGCCTGTCAGGCAGAGCTCGCTTCAGATCCTCTGTCCCCCTCTCTCTGCCCCTGCCCCGCTTGCGCTCTACCCAAAATAAATATTTTTTAAAAAATAAAAAAACAAAATTTCCAAATTCCCACTAGTGTATATTTTCAGTATACACTTTGTTCAGTCCATCTCTTGAAAATGTATTTCACACATCAACGGTAGCTCATTTTACAAGTTAAATGATTAGGATTTCACAGTGACTTCAGATTCATAAAGAAATGCCTAATTTGAAAAATCTGAGCTGGGTTGACTCTGCTGGTCCACAGTTTAGTTACTGCCTTAGGGTAAATTTCTAGAAGTGGGATTATGGCTACAGCGAGCAGAAGCGTTCAAAAGGTCAGAGATACATGTTGCCCTTCTTTGAGTCCTAGGTGAAGCTGGACACTTTTTCATGTTTGTTCACTATTACCTTTCGTGTCAACTGTCAGTTCAAGACTTTATTCAATTTATCTGTGGGGTATTGATGTTTTTAATTAATTGAATGACCTCTTTTACAGCATTTACTTATTAACCATTTTAATTTTTGAGGTAGAGAGATAGTACAGTTAAAACAAACTTACTGAAAAATATATAAAAAATTTAAAAAAATTTTAAAAACCTGACTTATCTTAAAAATAAAATGCAATGAGTAAGGACTGTTGGACCAGTTTGGTGGTGTCATACACAGAAAGCGTAAAGAACTAAATAACACCTTTAAAAAGTCTGTATGAGTGAATTTAACAACAGTGCAGAGACACCAACTTCTAACACCATCAAGAGCAAGTACTTGATTCCTCAGAGCTGGAGATCTAGCGGGCAGAAAAAATCCAAAGTACGTTATAAGCTTTCTATGTAGGGGGACTGTAGATACAACATTTTGTTTTTCTTTGTACCTTCACAAATCTTAAAATCCTATAAATCCTTGTGGTAAATGAAAGATGGCAACTAGGGCTCTCTAAAATGATAGTATACTTACGAAAATCAGACCTAAGGTGTGGCTGAGCAAGGTTTCTTTCAGAATATCTTACTTACATCTGATTGTTTTTAACTCCAAAATACTTCTTGTAACTGCTCCCACATTCTCTTCTCCTCGCTTCCCCATCCTTTGTCTAGTCTCAGACTGGACTAAGTTCTACTGATTCTCTCACCTGGCTTATACCACCCACCCTATGGACTCTCTGCCCTCACTTTTCAGAAGTCACACTCGCGGTGTGTCTCCGGTATAGAGAGGGCTGGGAGGTTGCAACATGAGGAAGTGGTAGTCAGTTGTTCAGAAGCACAAGGGAAGAGCTATGTAAGTTCCTACTTAAAGTCCTGCATAAGGTGCACCAAATTTGCTTAAACAGTGTGCGCCCACCTGATCATACTCGAAGTTTAACCACTAAGAAGGAAGGAGAAAATTAAATGACTCACCACTTCATCCTTGCTGGAAATCAAGTGTGAGCCGTGTTTTTCTTCCTCTTTCATCATCAATTTCTCATACAGGTCACTGACAATAAATGAAGGGTAATACCTATCCTTTAAGGTCTCATAAACATCACCCTGGATTTTGGAGAACACTTCAATACCTTTATTTCCTACAAGACACTGCTGGATTTCTTTGTAGAGTGATTTTTCCACTGATATTTCTTTGCTTTCCACAAAGAAATTCTGGTAAATTTCACCAACTAATTGTGGGATTTCATTCTGAAAAGACAGGAAGATGAAGAACAAGAAAGGTAAGAAATATCATCTCTGACAAAAATAATTTTCTTCTGAATTCCTCCATCTTAAAGCTGGAGGCAGACACTGAGAAGAGACGCTGTCACAGGTACCAGTGTGGGTCTTTTGTGTGCAAAAGAGTCAAGGGGTAAGAGTCTGAAGAGACAACTGGCTCCTGAAAATAAATACTTTACGCTGAATAGTTAACAAATGTAATTTCTATTAAATGCTGGAAGGGAAAAGTGCAAATAGTTCTCTTCTTGAAATGGATTCCTTCTTGTAAATCTAAATTCCATGGCTCAATTATCAGCTAAATTCAATTTGCTTTAAAAAATCTAATATAAATAATTGGAAGTGCCATTTCTCACTCCAGAAGTCATTATCATGTAATTTAAGAAAACAAGAAAAATATTCTCCAATTACTGCATTATAAACAAGCTTATATTAGACAGTTTAGTCTTAAACATTATACTTAGGTCACAGCCAGCCTGCTTCAGAAATGCAAACATCTCTTCTGGGTAACATAACATTTATATTTCCTCTGAAAACATCTCATTAATTCTAGGAATGTTATAGAAAGTCTTCAACAGGACTAAAAAATGAAGACAAACAACTCAATGAATACTGTGAATTTAACAAACATCTCAGAACTTTTACACCCAAATCAGTGTTGCTAGGTCAAAATATAGTATTTAATGAAGATATATACTGTTATTCCATTGAAATCTTTTAAATCGTTTCCAGTAGCTTAGGAAAATTCTTGAGATTGCTCTTTGCAATATTCCTTTGAGAACGGCCAAAACTCATTAGGAATCAAGTCTGATAAATAAAATATATAACAAAGGGGGCGAATGCAATATTGGGTAAAATGAGGTAATTTGTGACTTACAAAATAACAATGAAAGGCATTTCGAAGAGATTTAAAAATACTATGAGACTGAATTTAATTCCATAACCAATGTAGTATGTGATTTATGATGTATTTTAATAGTACTGAGTTCTAGCAATACTCATATGAAGTACAAAGAGTAATGCACCCACCCTGTGTTCTTTGTGCTTATTTTAATAAGCCTCTCAAAATATATGTATTATACATGCTATACATATTGTCATGTATTTACAGACACATATAAACATACATATTTCACATTCTTTAACTCTTAAATGTACTGAGAACTTGCCAAGTGCAAAATACAACGCTTTTTGGGGCTTTTCGTTATAAGAGACATCTAGAACCAAAAATGTTCAGTTTCTTAATTTGGTCACATTTTAAATAAAAGAAGAATAGCAGTGTAAAATAGGTACAAAATATTAAAATAGCAAGGTTATGAGACTGAGGTGTACATGACAAGATCAGTTTATTATACCTGCAATGTGGATGTGTAGAAACCTTATTTATAATGTGTTAAAAAAGCAAACCAAAAAACTGTCTGAAAGCAAATTCATTATTTTAGTACATTTATGAATCTGTTTTTCCCTTAACCACACATTCAAAAGCATCTTTTTGTAAAAATAAAATTTTATTTGCCATTATGAGCAGGAACATAATTCCATTATTATATTTGGTTTTAAAAAGTCTTTTAATGTATATTTATCTTACAACTTCATTGAGAAGCACAGATACACTGCCTGACATGCAAGTTTTCACCAGCTAGTGATTAATATTCCTTTGAGTCTGTATATACTACCTTGTTAGCATTCTTTAAATATTCCACAGATTCCCAAAAACTGATCAGAGCTCTCTTGTCCATCCTTTCCATGTACATTCGAAAGTGCTCTCGGTAGAAAGTATTGGCCAAAATATCTTCGAATTGAAGAATCTATTAAGAAAATTTTTAAAAAATTAAGAAAAAGGTTAAAAAGTTAAAAATCAAATTTTAAATATCAGCTTCCTTTAACTTCCAATGGATTAGTGTCTACATTCAGGGAAAAAAGTCTCATTTTTTAAGGTTGTAGTCAACCTAATACAGTATTTCTCTCAGCTTCCTAAATTTTAAATCAAAAAAGTTATTAAATATTCAAAACGCACATATTCAATAAACGCGAATTTTCAATTAATCATCCACTTATTCAGCAAAAGATTTATTTGGCATCTACTCTGTATCAGGCACATTTCTAGGAAATGAAAGAGACAAAAATCCCTGACCTATGGGAATATTGCTAAAAGTAATAACACCCATATCTGAAAAACTGAAGAGAAATATATAAAAGACCAGAAGCTGGAATCTAATAATTTGGCATTTTTGCCTTCCATCCTATTTTATACTTGTGACGATAATTATTTTATATCTTGCTCTTTCATTCACAGTACTACATTCATTTAAGACATCTTTTGTAAGCATCATTTAATTGGCTCATAATATTGCACTATCAAAATGACTCTTTTGTTTACTTTTTGCATGCTTACAGAAAAATAAAAAACATCTGAAGATAGGGTGGGGAAAATCTTGAGCACAGGCTGTCCTACTAGGAGAAATCAGATCATCTTCATAATAATTCATAACTCAATTAGGAGAAATGCGTCAAATTAATTTAGAAGGAACTGAAGTTCCATATCTTTAGTTCTTAGTGAATTAAAAAAAAGACACGTAAGTATAACTCAAATGAAATTAAAAGAAATATGTTTTAAGATTCTTAACATTTATATTGTGGCAGTTGGAAATTTTTTGGAAATGTGACTAGTAAGATCTTTCTAAACTCAAGTGCATATGATCAACACAGATTCAGCTCGTCTGCCAACAGCGAGCCCTCAATAGGTTTTGTGAACAGAAAGGTGCAGGCATTATTCTAATAACTTCTGGTAATTAATTAAAGGAGACAGCCATCCCATGCTACAGACCACTAACAATTAGAGTTCGTAAATATTTCAGACAATTAGGATTTAGTTTACTAACTCTGGAAGATCACAGCATGTATCTTTATGGAAACCCTACCAGCAAAGCACTGTGACATACAAATTCTAACTGTACATGGTCCACAAGGTTTGTAGGAGCCCATATCAACTCTGGCTAGGGATAAACAGATCGCTCAGAGAGCTACTGATTGTTAGCATATGGAGAGTCTGAGCAGAAAGAGCATTCAATGAATTCTAAGGAAGTCTCCCCAGTATAATATTCCTTGGATGGAAATGAATTCCAAATTAAATACAAATTCACATATTTGCAAAACCAAGTCCAAAACATCTTCTAAAATATGAGCCATTTTTAGACTTTTATTGTGTTTTATGAATATTCGATGTTCAGTTCCAAAAGTGCAAATATATATAAATAAATGACAGCAAATATATCTAAAGCATAGTTAAACATGTTACACATCTCTTACCTTGGGCAATGGATTAACCAAGTTCTCTATCCATTTTTTTTCCCCCTTCTCTTGAAGAAGAGAATTTCACTGTGTAACATCTACACTAATGGAATGGGTCTGGGTGGACAGTATGTGTAGATAGTACACTTCAAAGTCAAATGTATTCATTTGAAATTAACTCAATCTCAATGAATTCGAGATTAGTTAATTTCAGTAATTCTGAGATTTCTTTGTGGAAGTGGAAAGAGAAGGATGGGAAGATCAAAGTTGACACCACTACTAAAATAATCTTTTTTTTTTCATGTTTATCTTTTGTTCAGTATTTTTTTTAATAATTTATTTTCAAATTGGTTTCCATGTAACATCTAATGTTCATCCCAACAAGTGCCCTCTTCAATGCCCGTCACCCACTCTCCCCCCTCCCACACTTCCCTCACCCTCAGTTTGTTCTTAGTCTTTGAGAGTCTCTTATGTTTTGTCTCCCTCCCTCTCTGTGTCTTTTTTTCTTTTCCCCTCTTCCCCTCCCCCATGGTTTTTGCTAAGTCTCTCAAAATCCACCTATGCGTGGAAACATACGGTATCTGTCTTTTTCTGACTGATTTATTTCACTTAACATAATACCCTCCAGTTCCATCCATGTTGCTACACATGGCCAGATTTCATTTTTTCTCATTGCCACGTAGTAGTCCGTTGTATATATGTACCACATCTTCTTTATCCATTCGTCAGTTGATGGGCACTTGGTCTCTTTCCATGATTTGGCTATTGTTGAAAGTGCTGCTATGAACATTGGGGTACACGTGCCCCTATGCATCAGCACTCCTGTGTCTCCTGGGTAGATTCCTAGCAGTGCTATTGCTGGGTCATAGGGTAACTCTATTTACATTGTTTTGAGGAACCTCCACACCGTTTTCCAGAGCGGCTGCACCAGTTTGCATTCCCACCAACAGTGTAGGAGGGTGCCTGCTTCTCCACATCCCCGCCAGCATCTATAGCTTCCTCATTTATTCATTTCAGCCACTCTGACCGGTGTGAGGTGGTATCTCAGTGTGGTTTTGATTTGTATTTCCCTGATGATGAGTGACTTTGAGCATCATTTCATGTGTCTGTTGGCCATCTGGATGTCATCTTTGGAGAAGTGTCTATTGATATCTTCCACCCATTTCTTTACTGGATTATTTGTTTTTTGGGTGTGGAGTTTGGTAAGTTCTTTAGAGATTTTAGATACTAATCCTTTATCCGATATGTCATTTGCAATTATCCTTTCCCATTCCGTCGGCTGTCTAATAGTTTTGTTGGTTGTTTCCTTTGCCGTGCAGAAGCTTTTTATCTTGATGAGGTCCCAGTAGTTCATTTTTGCTTTAAATTCCCTCGCCTTTGGAGATGTGTCGTGTAGAAAATTGCTGCAGCTCAGGTCAAACAGGTTTTTTCCTGCTTTCTCCTCTAGGATTTTGATGGTTTCCCGTCTCACATTCAGGTCCTTCATCCATTTAGAGTTTATTTTTGTGAGTGGTGTAAGGAAGTGGTCTAGTTTCATTCTTCTGCATGTTGCTGTCCAGTTTTCCCAGCACCATTTGTCAAAGAGGCTGTCTTTTTTCCATTGGATACTCTTTCCTGCTTTGTCAAAGATTAGTTGGCCATATGCTTGTCTCTATTCTATCTCATTGGTCTATGTGTCTGTTCTTATGCCAATACCATGCTGTCTTGATGACTACCGCTTTGTAGTAGAGGCTAAAATTTGGGTTGTGATGCCTCCTGCTTTGGTTTTCTTCTTCAATATTACTTTGGCTATTTGGGGTCTTTTGTGGTTCCATACAAATTTTAGGATTGTTTGCTCTAGCTTTGAGAAGAATGCTGGTGCAATTTTGATTGGGATTGCATTGAATGTGTAGATTACTTTGGGTAGTATTGCCACTTTAACAATATTTATTCTTCGAATCCATGAGCATGGAATGTTTTTCCATTTCCTTGCGTCTTCCTCAATTTCCTTCATAAGTTTTTTATAGTTTTCAGCGTAGAGATCTTTTACATCTTTGGTTAGGTTTATTCCTAGGTATTTGATGGTTTTTGGTGCAATTGTGAATGGGATTCACTTCTTTATTTCTCTTTCTATTGCTTCATTGTTGGTGTAAAGGAATGCAACCGATTTCTGTACATTGATTTTGTATCCTGCAACTTTGCCAAATTCATGGTTCAGTTCTAGTAGGCTTTTGGTGGATTCTGTTGGGTTTTCCATGTAAAGTATCATGTCGTCTGCAAAAAGTGAAAGTATGACTTCATCCTTGCCTATCCTGATGCCTTTTATTTTGCTTTCTTGTCTGACTGCTGATGCTAGGACCTCCAACACTATGTTAAATAGCAGTGATGAGAGTGGAAATCCCTGTCATGTTCCTGATCTCAGGGTGAAGGCTCTCAGCTTTTCCCCACTGAGGATGATATTAGCTGTGGGCTTTTCATAAATGGCTTTTATGATGCCTAAGTATGTTCCTTCTATCCCGACTTTCTCGAGAGCTTTTATTAAGAAGCGATGCTGTATTTTGTGAAATGCTTTCTCTGCATCAGTTGAAAGGATCATATGGTTCTTATCTTTTCTTTTGTTAATGTGATGTATCACATTGATTGATTTGAGAATATTGAACCATCCCTGCAACCCAGGGATGAATCCTACTTGATCGTGGTGGATAATTCTTTTTATATGCTGTTGGATTCTATTTGCTAATATCTTGTTAAGAATTTTTGCATCCATGTTCATTAATAAAATAATCATTTTTTTTAAACTATAGATGATAAGGGGCACCTGGGTGGCTCAGTCAGTTAAGCGTCCAACTTTGGCTCAGGTCATGATCTCACCGTTTGTGGGTTTGAGCCTTTGTCCAGCTTTGGGCTGACAGCTCGGAGCCTGGACCCTGCTTGGGATTGTGTCTCCCTTCTCTCTGCCCCTTCCCAGGTCTCTCTCTCTCAACAATAAACAAACATTTTAAAAAACTACAAAAATAAATTAAGAACTATAGATGATTTAACAATAATTAACATTTACTAAGGGCTTCCATACAGCAAACACTGTGCTCTTATTTGTTGGGTCAGCCTTTTTTGCTTCTGTCCTAAGACCGCTGGTAATTCTGAGAGGAAAGCTACCAGTCAATGGTCTCTAGACCAGATCTGGTTTCATAATGCATATTTTATAAACTTAGTTTTGTGTTTTGTGTGGATTCTCTCTTACCCAGCTAGTAAGTAATGTTACCCAGGAAACATTTCCACCAAGCATTGGAAAGTACCTTAGGGGAATAAATGAGTTCCTAAGCACCCAATATGTTACCAAGAGTGACAGAGGATTCTCTAGTTACAAAATACCCACAAAATACTCATGAGAATATCTCCAGCAAACTAATGAGAATATGTAGAATTAGGATCTTGGGAATGATGTTTTATCTTAAAAGGAGAGATTACAATTGAATTTTTCTTACATCTATGTCATCATTAAACATACCCCCTTAATAATCAATGACAATAATAACATTTACTGAGTGCTCATATACCAAGTGGTGTACTTACCAACCACTATGTGCATTATTTAATGGTTCCCATCCTATAGGGTACGTACAACTATCCCAATTTTACAACTGGAGTACAAAGAAGCTAACTAACTTGCCTAAAATCAATCCCCAGTAGATACGGAATTGAGAGCTGGACTCTCTGACTATGCAGCACATATTCTTAACCATAAGAAAATAGTTCTTCTCCTTAAAAAATCACCTGATTTGTGTTTGTAGCAAACTACAAATAGTATGGAAGTCAAGAAGGAAAGATGCATTTAGGAACAATGCTCTACAAGAATTCCAGCAGAAAGAGAAAGTCAGGGAATCTTTTCATATTCAACTGGGCTACACTCAATAATGTTCATTTTGGACTGGTCTCAGATCAAATATATTGATAAAAAACTAATCTCAGAGAGTGGGTTGGAAGATAGCAGTATAGTGGGAGGATCACAGGCTTGCCTCATCCCATGAACACAATTAGATAACCAATAAATCATCCTAAACACCCCCAAAAACTGAGCTGCAGACTGGGAGAACAAACTCTACAACTTTATAAAGGGCCACATAAAAGAAGGCAGGAAGTGCGGAAATGGACTTGGGAGAAAAATGGATCCTGTTGCTGCGGTGGGGAGGGAGCCAGGGTCGCAGACAAGGGTGGGACACAGGGGAAAATGGATCCCCACAGTAATTGGCTTGAAAAGCACAAGGGGCCAAATTTTGTGACTTGTGGCAACCAACAGGGATTAAAGCCTAGAGTTCTAAAGGTCAGTGGACTTGGCAGGGATAGAGCGCGGAGGGCCCTACAATGTTCTTGGAGAGAAGGCAGGCAAACAGCTCATGGACATACAGCATGGAAACATCAATCTGAAGAGCACCTAGGGCACCACGTGGAGAGATTATTCACTCATTTTGGAGTGTATCCCAGAGAGGCAGCGTTCATGGAAAGACCACTCTGGGAACAAAGGAACTGGCCATAGCTATCTCCCCTGGACACCACTACATGCTACTAAACAATGAATGAGTCAACCAGGAAATCAAAGAAGAAATTTAATAATACATGGAAACAAATAAAAATGAGAACACAATGGCCCAAACCCTGAGATGCAGCAAAAGCAGTTCTAAGAGGGAAATCTATAACAATATAGGGCTACCTCAAAAAAGCAAGAAAAATCTCAAATAAACAACCTAACCTTACCCCTAAAGAACCTCGAAAAAGGAAAACAAAACCTAAACACCAACAGAAAGAAGGAAATAAGAATACAGCTGAAATAAATGATATAGAAACCCAAAAAAATAAAAGAAAATAAAATAGAAAATAAATCCACAACAGAACAGATCAATAAAATCAGGAGCTGGTTCTTTGGAAAACCTCAACGAAATTGATAAACCTCTAGCCAGACTTATCAAGAAAAAAAAAGAGAGAGAGAAAGAGAGAAAGCCTCAAATAAAATCACAAATGAGAGAGGAAAAATAACAACCAACTCCGCAGAAATAAAAGTAATTACAAGGGAATATCATGAAAAAGTATATGCCAACGAACTGGACAACCTAGAAGAAATGGATAAACTCCTAGAAATTATATTAAACTACCAAAACTGAAACAGGAAGAAACAGAAAATTTTAACAGACTGGTAACCAGCAAAGAAATTTAATAAGTAATCAAAAAACTCCCAACGAATAGAAATCAAGGGCCAGATGGCTTCACAGATGAATACTACCAAACGTTTAAAGTACAGCTATTATCTATTCTTCTCCGACTATTCCAAAGAATGGAAAAGGAAGGGAAATTTCCAAATTCATTCTATGAGGCCAGCATTACTCTGATACCAAAACCAGATAAAGACACCCTAAAAAAGGAGAACCACAGGTCAACATCCCTAATGAACACGGATGCACAATTTCTCAACAAAATACTACCAAACTGAATCTAACAATACATTAAAAGAATCATTTTCCACAATCAAGTGGGATTTTTTCCCCTAGGCTGCAAAGGTGGCTCAATATTCACAAATCAATCAATATGATACATCCCATCAGTAAGAGAAAAGATAAGAACCATATGATCAGGGGCGCCTCGGTGGCTCAGTCAGTTAAGCGGCCTGACTTCAGCTCAGGTCATGATCTTACGGTCTGTGAGTTCGAGCCTCTAGATCGGGCTCTGTGCTGATGGCTCAGAGCCTGGAGCCTGCTTCGGATTCTGTGTCTGCCTCTCTCTCTGCCCTTCCCCTGCTCATGCTCTGTCTCTCTGTCTCTCAAAAATATAAAAAAAAAATAAAATAAAATAAAAAATAAAGAACCATATGACATTCCATTCATGATGAAAACCCTTAACAAAGCAGGTTGAGAGGGAACGTATCTCAACATAATAAAGGTCATGTATGAAAAACTCACAGCTAACGTCATCTTTATTGAGGAAGAAAAACTCACAGCTAACATCATCTTTAATGAGGAAAAGCTCTCAGTTTTCCCAAGGTCATGAACAAGAAAAGGATGTCCAATCTCACCACTTTTATTCAACATAATACTGGAAATCCTAGCCACAGCAATCAGGCAACAAAAAGAAATAAAGGGGATTCAAATTGGTAAGAAAGAAGTAAAAGTTTTACTATTTGCAGATGACATGATACCATACATAGAAAACTCAGAAGACTCCATCAAAACACTGCTAGAAATGATAAATGAACTCGGTAAAGTCACAGGATACAAAATCAATGCACAGAAATCTGTTGCATTTCTATACACCAATAATGAAGTAGCAGAAAGAAAAATTAAAAAAATAACCCCATTTGCAATTGTACTCAAAATAATAAGATTCCCAGGAATAAATCTAACCAAGAAGGTGAGAGACCTGTACTCTGTAAACTATAACACACAGAAAGAAATTAAAGACAACAAAAAGAATGGAAAGACATTCCATACTCAATGACTGGAAGAAAAGTTGTTATTAAAATGTCTATACTACCCAAAGCAATTTACATGTTCAATGCAATCACTATGAAATAATCAACAGCGTTTTTCGCAGAAGTAGAACAAAGAATCCTAAAATTTGTATGGAACCACAAAAAGAGCCCTGAATAGCCAAAACAATCTTGAAATAGAAAAGCAAAGCTGGAGGCATCACAATTTCACACTTCAAGTTTTATTATAATCAATGGACCAGAGTAGAAAACCAAGAAATGAACTCACAACTATATGGTCAATTAATCTTTGATAAAGCAGGAAAGAATATCAAATGGGAAAAAGATGGTCTCTTCAAAAAATGGTGTTGATGAGGTGCCTGGATGGCTCAATCGGTTGAGCATCCGACTTCAGCTCAGATCATGATCTCGCGGTCCGTGAGTTCGAGCCCCACGTCGAGCTCTGTGCTGGCAGCTCAGAGCCTGGAGCCTGCTTCAGATCCTGTGTCTCCCTCTCTCTCTGCCCTTCCCCTGCTCACACTCTGTCCCTCTCTGTCTCAAAAATAAATAAAAAGATTTTTAAAAAAACATAATAAAAAAAAATGGTGTTGGGAAAACCAGACACCAACATGAAAAAGAAAGAACCAGACCACTTTCTTACACCATACACAAAAGTAAATTCAAAATGGATGAAAAACCTAAATATGAAGCCTAAAACCGTAAAAATCCTAGAAGAGAACCCAGGCTGTGACTTCTTTGACACCAGCTATAGCAACTTCTTTCTTGATATGTCTCCTCAAGCAAGGGAAACAAAAACAAACTATTGGTACTACATCATAATAAAAAGTTTCTGCACAGCAAAGGAAACAATCAACAAAACTAAAAGGCAGCCTACATAATAGAAGATATTTGCAAATAACATACAAGATAAAGGGTTAGTATCCAAAATATATGAAGAACTTATCAAACTTAACTCCCAAAAAAAAACCCCCAAAAATCCAATTAAAAAATGGACAGAAGACATGAAAAAGTATTTCTCCCAAGACAATATCCAGATGCCAACAGACACATCAAAGACGCTCATCATATCTTACCATCAGGGGAATGCAAATCAAAACTACAATGAGATAACACCTCACACCTGTCAGGTTGGATAAAATCAACAACAGAAGAAACAACAGGTGTCGGTGAGGATGTGGAGAAAAAGGAACCCTCTTGTGCTGTTGGCGGAAATGCAAACTGGTGGAGCCACTGTAGAAGACAGTATGGAGGTTCCTCAAAAAGTTAAAGATACAACTACCTTATGATCTGACAACTGCACTACTGGGTATTTACCCAAAGAATACAAGAACACTCATTCAAAGGGATACATGCAACCCTATGTTTATAGCGGCATTATTTATAGTAGCCAAGATATGGAAGCAGCCCAAGTGCCCACTGAGTGATGAATGGATAAATAAAAAGTGTAGGTGTGTGTATACTCACACACACAACACACACACACACATGATGGAACATTATTCAGACATAAAAAGAATGAGATCTTGCCATTTACAATGGCATGGATAGAGCTAATAAGTCAGAGGAAGACGAATATCATATAATTTCACTCCTATGTGGAATTTAAGAAGCAAAACAAAGGAGCAATGGGAAAAAGACAGAGAGAGAGAGAGAGAGAGAGAGAGAGACAGAGAGGCCAACAAACTCTTACCTATAGAGAACAAACTGATGGTCACCAGAAGGGAGGTGATGGGATGGTGAAATCGGTGATTGGGATTAAGGAGTGTGTCTTGTGATGCATACCGGATGATGCATGGAATTGTTGAATCACTATACTGTACCTGAAACTAATATAACACTATATTAACTAACCGGATTTAAAATAAAAACTTAAAAAAAAACTGATTTCAGAGAAGAGATCAATCATTTACTGCCACTAATTTCCACACTGCTTGTATTTTCATTTCGTCTTCTCCCTTTATTTTTTCTTAAATTCTTCCTTCCACCTTTCCATTTTAGGGCCATTTGAAAAGAGGGTGTACAACCTTACAAAAAATAAATCAACACAGATTTTTTGCTTTCATATTCAGAAGAAAAAGAAGATAGGAAGGCAGTACTGTGCAGGTAAAATTGTTCAGGCTTTACAGCCAGACTTTCGTAAGTTTGAATCCTGGCTTTTCCAGGATTTCCAATCCTGGGAACTCTAAGTGACTCCATCATTCTGAGCCTGTTTCTTCTTGTATAGACTGGCAATAGTACCACCTTTATGGGTAGTACTTTATGGGTTGTTGTGAGACTTGTCATGGCTGTTGTCAATGACAACAGACAACAAAAACTCATTAGGAAGAGCCTGAACCAAGATTTTAGCTAAAAAAAAAAAAAAAAAAAAGAGACAATGACAGGTGCCAAAAACCAGGGTAGTTAAGAAGTAACTTACTAGTTAAGTAAACACAGATAAAATGAACAGGTGAGTGGATCTCAAGTGGGGTTAAGAGAAAGATTACAAAAGGGTTGATAAAACTTTTGTGGATGACAAATATAATTACTATCTTGACTGTGGTGATGGTTTCATGAGTATATAAATATGTCAAACTTATGGAATTATATACTTTAAATATGTGCAGTGTATTGTAAGTCATTACACCTTAATAAAGCTGTTTAAAAAATAAGAAGCCTTGACAACAGAATTGCAGATAAATGATGTATATAATTTTATACTAAAGACCCACCCCCAGGAGAACATATATTGGAGTAATTTTTCTATTCATAGATTGCTATATTTGATTTGCTAATATATTGTTAAGGAATTTTTTACTTAAGTTCTTGATGAATACTGGTGAGTAATTTTCATTGTTTTAATGTTTTTCTCTGGTTTGGTATCAGAGTTATGTTGATTTCCTATGAGGAGTTGAAGAGTACCTTTCTTCTCCATTTTTTGAAATAATATGGCTGGGGTGCCTGGGTGGCTCAGTCGGTTAAGTGGCCGACTTCAGCTCAGGTCATGATCTCACGGTCTGTGAGTTCGAGCCCCACGTCAGGCTCTGTGCTGATGTCTCAGAGCCTGGAGCCTGCTTCAGATCTGTGTCTCCCTCTCTGTCCCTCCCCTGCTCACGCTCTGTCTCTATGTCTCTCAAAAATAAATAAACATTAAAAAAAATTTTTTAAATAATAATATGGCTAAGACTGATACTATCTTTGTCTTGAACGTAGAGTAGAATTCACCAGTGAAATTATCTGAGCCTGAAGCTTTCTCTGTGGGAAGGTTTTAAATTATAAATTCTCTTTAATACGTCTAAGGCTACTCAAACTTTCTTTTTAAGTCAGTTTTGGTAATTTGTATTTCCAAAGGAATTTGTGTATTTTATTTAAATGGTGAAATTTATTGGCTTAAAATTGTTCATAATATTCCTTTGTTCTCCTTGTAATGCATGTAAAATCTATAGTGATGCCCCCTCTCTTTCGTAATGGTCACATTTGTGCCTTCTCTCTTCTTTTTGTCAAATTAGAGTGTATAATCTATCTTTTCAAAGAACTATCCTTTGCTTTCATTTATTTTTCTCTGTTTTTCTATTCTCTGTTGTTATATTATTTCTTCTCTTCTAGTTACTTTAGTTTTCATTTGTAGCTTCTTAAGGGGAAAGAACACGGATTTTAGACCTTTCTTCTTTCTTTCTTTCTTTTCTCCTTCTCCTTTTCCTTCTTCTGCTCCTCCTCCTCCTCCTCCTTCTTCTCCTTTATTTTGAGAGAAAGTGAGTGTGTGTGCAATATGGGCAGAGAGAAAGGGAGAGAGAACTCTAACCAGGTTTCACACTGTCCGTGCAGAGCCCAACGCAGGGCTTGAACTCACAAACTGTGAAGTCATGACCTGAGCCAAGATCAAGAGTTGGACACTTAACCAACTGAGCCACCCAGGTGCCCCAACCTTTCTTCTTTTTTAATATAAGTATGAGTGCTTCCTTCCAAGTACTGCTTTAACTGCATTCCAAAGTATTAAGATGTTGTATTTTCATTTTCGTTTCATTCAATCTAGTTCCTAATTTCCCTTATGATTTCTTGATTTAAGCCTTATTTAGTTATGTTGTTTAATTTTTTAAATATTTGAGAATTTTCCAGATCTTTCCAAATCCATTTGCTCAGAGAATATAGTCTGTATAATTTTAAACCTTTTTAATTTGTTGGGATTTGTTTTATTGCCCAGCAATATAGACTTTCTTGGTGAATGCTCAATATACACTTGAGAAGAATGAGTATTCTGTTGAAGTTAGGTGGAATGTTCTAGAAATGTCCATTAGTTCTCATTGGTTGTTACTGTTGTTCACATTTTCTATATTCTGGTTTTTTGTTTATTTCTTTTATCAATTACTGACAGGTGTGAACACTTCCCATTATAATTGTGGATCTTTTTCCTCCTTTTGGTTCTATCAGTTTGTACTTGATGTATTTTAAAGGTCTCACTGCTTGCATACATATTTAGGATTATCATGCCTTCTGGATAAACTGACCCCTCTATCATAAGGAAATGTTCTTCATCCCTGGTTATATTCCTTGTCCTGGTGTCTATTTCATCTCATGTTAATATTAGCTACTTTATATTTCTTATGCTTGGTATTTACATAGCATGCCTTTTCTCCTCTTTTCACTTTCGACCAATCTGTGCCTTCATATTTAGTTTCTTGTACAGAGCATACAATTCTTTCCTTTTATTTATTTACTTGATCGTTTTAATTGAGGGATTCATCTAATTTTGAAGAGTAAATTCTGAAAAAATGTTAGGTAATGATTCCTCTGGATTAAATATGATTAGATTATAGCAAAACCATTCTACCCATGTATGGCCTCAAACTAACCAAAGTCTTAGAGTAGCAAACATTATAAATATTAGAATTCTGTAATGTTATCTGGGGCTTCCAGCCTGAAGTCTAACAGAAATGATTTTACACCGAGATTAAACTGCTGCACTAGCAATGGGTTGTTCCTTTCCTAAATATCTGGAGAAACAAGTCAAAGTAGAGGTAAAACCAAATTAAGTCTACCTTCCACTAAATACTGCCAGATAACGTATACTGGGAGCACAGTCACTTCTCCTAAAATGAGCTTCTTTTATGCTTCTCAAGGCTTTATTTTACTATAAGATCTAAAACCACATTTTAACTAGGTAGCAAATCATCAGGTGCTTCTTCTGGGGAATATCTCCCATTTCTATTGGATTGCTTTACCTTTCTATTTTATAATTATATGGGACTCTCTGAGAGCAGAGACTCCACGTTACTCCTTTTGGATCCTAGCACCGCAACTAAGAGATTGTGGACCCACAATAAATGTCTGTTGAATGACTGAATGAGTATATGGGGCACAAGAAGAGAACCTCTTCTAGGACAAATGTGGCTGGAAATCTATATGAGAGACCAGCGGCTGACAAGAAAGAGGATGAAAGACAATATTCAAGCTGCCAAATCCACTCTCTCTTCAACATTCACCCAAAGGTGAAATTTTCACTTTGGACCACGAAGCCAAAATTACAGAAAGGCAAATTTGCTAATAGCAAAATAAACAGATTTCCAGTGGTGAGGGCACGGCTCTATAAAATAAGAACTCTTCAGGGTTTCATTTGTGCCACTTTGTGTAAGACATTGCAGAAGAACTCTGGCTTGTGTTAGAGTTGGTCCAAGGTCAAACATAAACTGTCCTGAAGAAGCTCTAATGGATACTGGGCCATGTCCAAGAAAAAAGGTCAAAGTTCATCACTGGAATAAGGAGGAAGGGAAAAGTCCTATTAGATAAGCATCTGAAGTCAAACCAAGAACTGAATAGGAAAAGATCAAGAGACTAAAAATCCAAATAGGTGTGGTTAGAGGCTATAGCCAGAGTTAAGTCACACTGATGGTGGCCTCCTTGTGACTAAGTGACTTCTTACAAAAGAGGAGTTTGGAGTTTGCCTTGAAGTCCTGTTCCCAAGTGGTAAAAGCAAGCTCTTCAGGGGGTCCCACTGCTGTTTCCTTCAATCCTAGCATTCTCTGGGTCTTGGAAGACCAGCTTGGGTCCTTGAGAGTAAGAGCTAGTGCTGAGGTAGGGCTAGGACACATTCCTAAGCTCCATGATTTCAGGACCCAGTATTAGACAGTCTAAAGTTGTGTTTGTAAAAATAGTTGCTGATATATTATGGCTTAGTGAGAAAGCACTTAAGACTGTGAAGCAAGTAGATCTGGGATTTTGTCTAATTCTGCCTCTTCCCACCTGGCCTTGGGTAATTTACTTAAACCAACTCTGCTTCTTCACCTTTAAATGGAAATATTCAGAAATTCAAATTTCATAGAATTGTGGTGAGAGCTAAGTAAAATAACTTACAAGTTATTCCATAGGTGATTATTTCTTTCCAACTGGTAGTGGGTAACTTGACTGGGCCCTTACAAATATAAGTGTGTGCCTCTGGGATTGTGGAACAGGAAAATACACATGGGCACGTACACACACATACATACACCCATGCCTATCTCTCATACCTATCACCCTTCACAGAAGTCAAGGACACCAAGTAATACAGCTCTTCGAAGCATAAAAGCAAACATGTGAGTCTCTGTTCTGAAACATATGTCTTATGTGAAATACCAAAAAGTTAAAATATTGGCTGAGAGATCACCTGAATGTTTCTCATGAACATGAAATGGTCAAAACAAGAAACTACAAAGTTCTACCTTCTGGCCTTGAGGCCCTTCTCCCTCATCCAAGGCCCCATCCTCTTGCTGGTCATAAGCAGGGCCTCCCAGGATTCGGATTCTCTTCTCGCACTGCTTCTTAGCCACAGTCAGTTGGTTAATGTACCTTTTCATATTCCTGGCCCTTAGGAGATCAGCTTTCATTGCAGCAGTTTCTTTACCTTGAATGGGATGGACGGACAGGACCCAGTCAGTCAGAGGACAAGGTACGAAAAGGGGATCATAATAACTCTGAGCAAGATTGGTATCTGATGCGGTACATTTTGAACACTGGGTACTGTTCATGTTAAACACATATGTATACATACTCTCAGACAGAAACACCATTAATTTCTAAATATAATGTCTATGTGTACCACTGAAAAATCCTACTCAAGTGTAAAACATTAACCAAAAAAACCCCTGCTCTGTACATAGATACTCACAATCAATATGCATGTGTGTATGTGTATTTAAATATCTTTATATGTATGTGTAATGTACACAAAGTCATTCGTAAGCATGCAGTGAGTGCTCACTATGTGTCAGGCATTGATGAGGCATTCAGGACTCAAGACCAATTGTGAAATCTCATGGAACTTAAACGCTGGCAAGAAAGAAATCCAGAGATAGCATTAGCAATCAAATGCGTAATATGGGCTATAAAGAAAATGTGTAGGTACCCTTGAGCTGTTTAACCAACGCTTCTAAGCCAGGTTTCCCTGAGCAAATTACATTCAAACAAAATGAAAAGGGAGTGGCGTGTGCCAGACAGAGACGGCAGCAAGTATGAGAGTGAATGCCCTGAGGCAGGAAAGAGAGAGTTTTGGAGGAACTGCCAGAGCCCGTGCAGCAGGTGCAAGGGAAGCTAGTGATCCAAAGTGAATCTGGAGGAGGCAGGAGCCAGATGATATAAAGCTGTTTAGTCATAGAAATAACTTCAGCCTTTAGTTCAATAGCACTGAGCAGCTTCTAATGGGTTTTAAGCAAGAGTAGGTCATAAATGGATTTGTATTTTATAGATTATACAGGAAAGATAAAATAATAATAGTAATAATTGAAGGTAAAAGACTCCAAGTAGAGAAACCAGTTGGAGTAGCCGAGGAGGGAGATGGTGGCCTAAACCAAGGTTATGGCAATGGCAGGAGAGAAGACTGGAAGTACCTGAGAATGATTTATAAAGAGAACAGGACTCTGTGACTGAGCAGTGAAGAGGATAGTGGCTGAGCAATGTAAAGAAAACATAGGTATCAAAGACGGCTCCCAAGTTTCTGCCATGAGCAGCCATGGAGGTAGAGGGGCCAATTATGAACCAAGGAACATTCCGGCAAAAGTGGGTTTATGATGTGGCAGAGGATATTTGCCAAAGGTGGTCACGGTAAGATCTCTCACCTCACTTGCTCTTTTTACAGTGTCACTTTGACAATCTTCCTCTGAGAAGGAAGATATGTGTTCTCTTTTCTTGAACCCAGGTGGGTCTGTGCTTATGGAGTCAGCGATGCCATGACTTCAAAGCTAGATTGTAAAAGGCCACTGACTTGGAGCCCTGAGCTGCCTGGTAAGTCATCCACTGTGCTTTGAGGATGCCTGAGCAGTCCCTGGAGAGATCTCCAAGGAGAGGGACCTCGGCCCACACCCAGCGGCACCTTGGCACCATATGCATATGCCATCTTGAAGGTGAACCGTCCAGCCAGTCAAGCAGAGAAGAGCCATCCCTGCCGACTGAAAGAAATGACTGTTGTTAAAGAAACTGCATTTTAGCGTGGTTTGTTACACAGCAGAACAACAGGCAAATTGAAGGAATTTGGCTACCTGAGCAGAGACATAAGGTGTGGAGTTCGGACGTGTTCAGCACTTGATGGCAGCTGAAGTCACGGGAGTAGAAAGAACCCAGGAAGAACTAAAACGGTCCTAGTACATAATTTAAGTAAACCCTACATTTAATGATAAGAAAGAAAAGAAGCTGGCAAAGGGGATGGTGAAGGAGAGACAGAAGGTAAATGTGAGCGTGTGGTTTACGGAGAAGCCAAAGAAAGAATCTCAGCAAAACGGGAGAAACAGTATTTCTTGTCTGTGTTACTGCATAGCCTCCTAACTGGTCAGCACGCTCCCACCTTCACCTCCCCTCCAGTCTTTCTCTCAGCACAGCAGCCGAGGCAAACCTATTAAAAAATCAACCCAATCATATCATTCCTGTGCTTGAAAACCTTCCCCGGACCCCCATTTCACCTGCAGCAAAAGGCAAAAACCCCTTCAAGGGGCTCTAAGGCCCTACACACTCCTGGTCTAACCCCTCCTACTCTCCACTGTTAGCTGCACCGGCTTCCTTACTGGTTCCTTCCTTTTTAAAATAACAGTTTTACTGAGATATACTTCACATGCCATACAACTCTATTTAAAGTGTACAATTTAACTGCATTTAGTGTATTTACAGACTAAGCTACCATCATCGCCACGATCACTTGTTTTTAATACTTTCATCACCCCCAAAAGAAGCCAGGTACCCATTAGTCTCTCCAACCCTCTCAGCCCTAGGCATCTTCATGGGGCTTTCTCTATGGACTTGCCTATTCTGGACATTTCGTGTTAACTGGAATCATGTAACGGGTGATCTGTGGTGACTAGCTTCCTGGGTCACGCTGAGTGGTTCCCTGCTCGGCGCTGTTTTACGCCTTCTCTCAGCATGGCCCTTTCATCCCCTATGGATCTGCATGGCTCGCTCCTCACCTCCTTCAGACCCTCAGTTCGGGTCTCTGGGAAGCCCTCCCTGGGCACCCTAGTTCTAACTGCAACCTCTACCCTACAACACTGCCTTTCTCCCTCTCTGCTTCACTTTCTCAGTAGCACATATCATCACACTTATATGTGACTTATTTATCCTGTAAGTAGATCCTCTGAAGGTCGGCATTTTGTTTATTTACACACTACTGTATCTCCAGCACCTATAACAGTGCCTGGCAACACAGTGGAACTCACAAAATGTTTGCTGAGTGAACGAATGAGCTGTGTCCAGCATTACTGAGAGGTTGACAACAAAACAGCTAACATTTTGCTAAGCGCTCACTAGGTTTCAGGTATTATGCTTCTCTAGAACCTGGGCTCTGAAGGAGAGAAACAGTATTCTCAACTCCTGTTCTTCAATTTACTCCAATAACATGGTTTCTATTCTTCCTCTCCACCAAATCTGCCGTTGCCAAGATCACTAGCGACCTCTGTGTCAAATACAATGGAAAGTTTTCAACAGAGTCTGGAATCAGACTTACATTAGAATCTGGGCTCTGACACTTAGCAGTTATGTGGTCTCTGCAAGAATTTTTTAAGGTTTAATTTAAAAACATTTATGATGGCGTGTTTTCATATGTCGGCATTATACAATTTCAAGTAAAAGCAAAAAATCTTACACAAAATTGATTTTTAAACATGACTAGGTATTTAGTCATTTCCTTGTGGAGAATGGACTGGGTTTGCATATACAACATAAACGCAGGGCTGGGGTTGAGGGAAGGCTTTTTTTTTTTTTTTTTTTTTTTTTTAATGGGAGAGAGATGATCTGGTTTTAATGCTGATGAGGAGTCAGTTAAGAGAGAGAGAGAAGTGGGGTGATAGATGAGGAGTGGCATCCAGAAGACGGGTAGATAGATCAGCTTGGGGAAAAGGCCACCTCCTGCACCACAGTAACATGGAAGGCAGAAGAGATGGCAAGTCTGTAGACCGGTGCTTGGACACTGGGTTCCCCTCACATGGTCTCTGTTTCCCCAAAGTAGCAAGCAAGGTTTCCAGCTGAGAGTGAGGGAAGGAAAAGGGGCAAGGGGTCAGAGGCCAGCGGAAAGTGAGAAGAGTATAAAATCCCCTGTGGAAAGCAGAAGAGCAAGCTGCCTTCAGAAACAGTGAGACTGTTTTAGGCGATGCTCAGGGCCAAGGTGACCACTCGATAACTGGAAATATTCTTGGCAGGTCAGGTCAACCTTCTGGATGGTGGGGTGGGTCATAATGTGCGTGGCTTAGATCCGAAAGACCCACAATAAAAGAAGGGAGTGTGTGTACTGCTTCTGGGTGCCCCTCAAAGTGGAGTCAAAGTAATCTATAGAACTCAGCAGAGACCTCCGATTCCCTAGGAGGGTCACCGTTACCTCTCCCACGTTCCACTTAGTCAATGTGTGCAAGTGCCTCAAACAGTACCTAGGCAGGCTGAACAAATTAACTGAAAACACCTAGATGAGCCCCACAAAACGTCTGATCTTTCAGAAGCAGCTTTTTCCAGTACTCAGCACAGAGGGCAATAGGTAGGCTTAGGTCAACAGAAGGCCTAGTTCCAGAGGGTCTGTCTGATATTGTAGGAGGACTCTTCCATATGTGTGCTGGAGGGGATGCTTTCATTCGACCTCACTAATAGTTTCTCAACGTGTCCTACACTTGGCTGACAGGCCCTGACCAAAGAACTTAGTAACTTAACGTTAATCATCACCACCACCATCACGATCACCATCATCACCATCATAAGAGAAAAATAGTATTTGAGTCCCCTTAATGGTAGAGTCCCCTTAATGGGAAAACAAAGGTAAATGTAAGTCCGTCACAAAGTAGGATGCTTTGTGTGTGTGCCTAAAGAAATACATGCTTGCGTGTAGCAACATGGATGGAACTGGAGGGTATTATGTTAAGTGAAATAAGTCAGTCAGAAAAAAACAGATACCATATGTTTCCACGAATAGGTGGACTTTGTGAGACTAAGCAAAAACCAGAGGGAGGGGAAGAGGGGAAAGGAAAAAAAGACATAGAGAGTGAGGGAGACAAAACATAAGAGACTCTCAAAGACTAAGAACAAACTGAGGCTGAGGGGGTTAAGGTAGGGGGGAGAGTGGGTGACGGGCATTAAAGAGGACACGTGTTGGGATGAACACTGGGTGTTATATGTAAACCAATTTGAAAATAAACTATTATAAAAAAAAAAGAAATACATGCTTGGAACAGCCACGTTTTCAGAAAAAAAGGTTTCATTTTTTAAAACACGGATCTTTAAAATCTAAATTTGATACATATTCAAAATACTCTAAAGCTGGGAACAAAAGAACTGCCTTTTATAAAATAAATCTAGATCACAATTTTAATTTGGAGTTAAAACTGACTATTAAAGAGGCATATATAGCAAGAAACGGACACACATTTATCAACAACCAAATTCTTCTCCTACGAAAACATAAAAGCCTTTCTGAAAGCATAAAAAACCAGAAGCTAATTCCAAAGAGAAGGAAGACAGGAGGAGAATAAACCATCTAATACTCAGCTGCAGGCCCGAGAAGAATATTCTCGTGTTCTACTTGAATGTCGCCTGCTCACGTGAATACGTTCTTGTTTGTTAAAGTGCAATACAATGCTATTGTCTGATCACAAAGCCTGTTGCTAACAAATTCGACAGCAGCTTGTTGCTTAGACAATTCTGTTTATTTTTGCCTCAGAAAACCAATGCCACGTTCAGGGCTAAATGACTAACACGGACCTCATGCAGCCCATGTGTCTGTCACACAAAAATCCTTATAAATCCAGCGATGCGGATGAATATGCTTTGTGACCTGAAAACCCATTCAGCCCGGAAATATTCATGCCAAGAAAAGTACAGGCAAGCGGGTAGGCAACAATGCACTGTGGCCCCGCTTAAGTCAGATCCATGTGGCTGCTTCTCTGTAGAGCGTTAGCGGCACACTGTGCATCGTTACAAACCGGTTAATCGCACAACCGTTTGATCTGGCTCAAAAAAGAAGGCCAAGAAGATAAACAGTGACAGGTGAAACAATGGACGGTAGCGGCTCCTTTAAACTGGTGCCAAGATGAATACACAAGTGATAGAATATTCTAAAGCAATTAATTGTAAATATTTACTATTCTTCCTTCTGGATAGTCCAGATTCTAGTGAGGTCAGAACAAAAGAAAATGGGTTCATTGGGTTCCTTTGCTAAAAAAGAAATTTGGATTAGACATTGGGCGAACACTTTTGGCTACAGAGACATTACCGCAGACCTATGGACAACGGCATAGCACCACTTTTTTCTTTAAACCTTCTGCCCATGATACGGTTCTTCCTTAGCAAGTGAGAGTGTATTGCAGTAAAATACAAACACCAGAGAGAACTACTAAGTATTATTGCTAAGGAGGCAAAGGAGAATGCAGTCATTTACGGTGTCAACTAAGGACTCCAGAAACAGCACAAGCATAAATGGATTAAAATGGCACCACTTTATTTTATCAGGTACTAGAGAATGTCAGGAGCAGAGTATTGTTTCTCTTCTCCCGGCACGCTCCCAAATCCCAAGGCATCTCCTCACGGCAGCACGCTCGGCGGGTTGATTGGGGGATTCAGTGCATAACAGAGCAGGGTTTCTCATCCTGGACACTACGGGCATTTTGGGCTGGATAATTTTTCTTTGGGGGCTGTCCTGTGTAGAGCCACGTTCCTGGCTTCTACCACTAGATGCCAGTAGCATCCCTTTCCCCAGATGGGACGACCGGTAAGGTCTGGGTATTACCAAATGCCCTAGGCACCTTGGGGGACAAAATTGTGCCCCGCGCCACCACCCTACTGAGAAGTACTAAGATAGATGTACAAACTCTGACAGTTAAGTAGACAAGGCTGCACATTCACCCCCTTCCCCTGACTCCCCAACATGTGGTTCTCCTGGTTCTCCTCGCCAGGTTGAACAGGGTTTCTCATGCCCCCCAGGCCCTCGAGATAAAGAATTAAGGGAGCTCCTCACTGGAAAATGTTGGGCCTCTATTCATCAACTTGTGTCCACAGACTAACAATCCTTTGAATCTTTGTTGTACATGTAAATACAAGTATTATTATTTTTCTTAAGTTTATTTTTGAGAGGGAGAGAAAACAACCAGGGCGGGGGCAGAGAGAGAGGGAGATACAGAATCTAAAGCAGGCTCCAGACTCTGAGCCGTCAGCACACAGCCCGACACGGGGCTCAAACTTCCAAACCGCGAGATCATGACAGGAGCCATGAGCCAAGGTCAATCGCTTAACCAACTGAGCCATCCAGGTGCCCATGAGTACAAGGTGGGTTTTTTTGTGTGTGTGGGTTTTTGTGTCTGTGTGTGTGTGTTTTAATGTTCATTTATTTTGGGGAGAGAGGCAGAGCAGGGGAGGGGCAGAGAGAGAGGGGGAGACCCAGAATCCAAACCAGGCTCCAGGCTCTGAGCTGTCAGCACAGAGCCCAACATATGGCTTGAACTCACAAACCATGAGATCATGTCCTGAGCCAAAGTCAAACGCTTACCTGCCTGAGCCACCCTAGCACCCCATAAATACAAATTTTAATAAACCCCCTTGAGAGGAGGTTCAAGAAACAGGTAAGTATTTACCTAGGGAATGGTCAAGTTTCAAAATGAAAAACGGTGCTTGATTTCTTAACATGAAGCTGACAACAGTTCTCAGAAGTTACTAATCATCACAAACTTCTTCAAAATTATCTGAAAACCACCTCAAAAGTTGCCCAAGAACTAAAAATAAATAAATATATATATTTATCTTACTTTTCAACTTGAGGCCAGTATGTTCTTTTTCAAAAAGAACAAATGAGATTTCCTTATCACAGCAAACACCTGGATTTCACAGTCTGAGTGCCGCTCCACTTCAGTAGAAAGCGTACTTGAGTAAGCAGAAATCATAGCAGGAGCTGACGGCGGAACCACTCACATTATCATGGGAGAAGACTACAGAGATCTTGTAGTTTGACCTTGCCCAGCCTGGTCAGGCATGCTTACAGCACACCTTCTACTTCCTTCCTTTAAATGTCTCAAGTACTGAAACTTCTAGCACTTTCTTTGGCTTAAGGTCCTCCAACATGCTTAGGATACATTTTTAAAGAAATAATGTCATATCAACTATATCCACACAGTAAATTACCAAGAGAGTCCTGCTCCCAAACTGGAGCCATGAGTTGCATAGGTATAAGACACAACTCAGAACACAGATCTGGCCCAGTAATTTGTAAGCTTTGACCAGGACATTCATAACATCTACCTGTGTGAATGTGCAGCATGGTGTGAAGAGACCAGGACTACAAATCAGGAGACCTGAGTTTAAGTTCCAAAACCACGTGTGACTAACTAGTTCTAGTTACATGGGGTATGCTGCTTACCATCACTGAGTCTGAACTTCGTCTGTGTAAATGTGGGTGTTAGAATATGCAATGATTCAGGTTTTCTTGGGGTACAGAGGTGGGAGGACTCCTATAGTATTGGGAGACTGAGAGAGTAGTGGACATGCCCTGAGCCCTTCATCCTTCAAGGCCGAGAACGGGTGGGGGCCTGGGGGCCAGGGGGCCAGGCAGGATGCTGGCCAAGGGACAGCAGGCACTAGAGGCTGCAGTACTCACAGCAGGAGGGCCCCTGTGGCAATGTGCTGAGGCATCTCTAAGTTTAGGCCATTCATAAATTAGGAGCCCTTTGTACCAGATTATTGCAATGCTAGAAAATCAGATCACATCAAAGCACAAGAAAGGACCCTGAGAAGTCCACCAGAGTCTATAAATCAGCTACCTTCTTTCAGGCAGGACCACCTTGAAACACCAAATCAGACAAAGAAGGTACATATTATATTTTAAAATTATTCCTAATGGACATCATTATGGTTCTTATCAACAATTGTGTGTCCATATACACATTTAATATGTTCTGAAGTTCTTCTACAGTTCTACTTGATATATGCAATTCCTAAACTATTTACTTATACTCTAAAGAAGATGCACGACTTGACCAAAGGCTCCCCATCTCTACTATCAGCATCACTCTCAAGTGTGTACTATTTATATTTAGCAGTTTCTAACAGTCTCAAATCAACATCACGTCCTTTGTTGTAGTCAGCTGAAGAACTATCACTCTTGGGGTGCCTGGGTGGCTCAGTCGGTTAAGTTCTGACTTTGGTTCAGGTCATGATCTCACGGTTCGTGAGTTCCAGGCCCTCATCGGACTCTGTGCTGTCAGCTCAGAGCCTGGAACCTGCTTCAGATTCTGTGTCTCCCTCTCTCTCTGTCCCTCCCCCACTTGTGCTCGGTCTCTCTCTCTCCCTCTCTCTCTATCTCAAAAATAAATAAGCATTAAAGAAAAAAAAAGAATTATCACTCTTGAATCACCTTAACTATTCTTAATAACATTTCAGGATTCAGAAGAGAAAAGAAGCTTTAAAAAGGGACCTGAAATACTGAACTTATTCCCACCAAACTGCAGGGACATTTTAGTCCGTGTCCCCATACTACTTAGAATTCCTGTACTTGGCCAGTGTCTTAGGCATGTATAACCAAACACTACAGTCTAGGTGGCTATAAAAAACATAAATTTATGTTTCATAGCCCTGGAGACTGGTAATTCAAGATGAGGGTACCAACATGGCCAGGTTCTGGTGAAAGCCCTCTTCCAGAGTGCAGATGGCTATGTTTTTGCCATGTCTTTACATGGTAGAAGTTAGAGATCTCAGGGCACCTGGGTGGCTCAGTTGGTTAAGCATCCAACTGTTGATTCTAGCTCAGGCCATGATCTCACAGTTTGTGAGCTCAAGCCCCACGTCAGAATCTTTGGGGTAGGGTCCAGGATTCTGCATTGTAACAAGGCCTCCAGGTGATCCTGATGCATGTTATAGTTTGAGAACCACTGCTCTACAGGATAAGTCCAAACTTCTTAGGATAGCTTACAAGTGTCTTACGTATTGGCCCCTGTCTTCCTATCAAGCCTTGCCTCTTCATTACATGCTAAGCACCAGAACAGTATCTCATTTGACACAGCTTACACACAGGAGGCCATTCCACAACTGTCTTGTCTGTGGACATGTGGTATCATCTACCCACAACCACCTGACAAGCCCAGAAGGAAATGAGAGCCACTCAATTGTTCCAGCTCTGCTACTCTAAAGAAAAAGTCTTTCTCGACCACTGTTCCAGCTAAAGCGGACTGCTCCACACATCTGTGTCACTACTAAACCCTGACCATGCAATGCTCGCTCCATGTATCAAATTGTACTACAAGTTTATATGTGTGTCTACCTGTCTCCTTGTGAGACTATGATCTCCTTGAGGTCAGAGACAGTTTTTTTCATTGCACAGCTATACCTAACATAATGGCACTCAAAACACAGTTTGCTGAATGACTAAAGACCTACCTCTGGTGACTTAAGACTTCATTCAGAGTATATCATTCTCTACTGATAAAAACTCGCAAGTTTTCTCACCTATTCAGAATCAGGGCAGGTGTATTTGTGATCAGAGAAGAGATATTCAAGATAAAATATAAAGATAAGTAGAAGCTACCTAGACAGAGTGAGATTAAGAGGAGGGTAGCATTCCAAGAAGAATCAGCAAAATGGGCAAAGAATATGAGGCAGGATGAATCACGGTGAGGTGAGGAAATAGAAAAATTAGTGTAGCTAGAGTACAACAAGAGGGACTGGAACAGCTAGAAAAGAGGCTGAAGACAGTAATGGGCCGGAGCGATCAAGACCTTGTAGGTTTCACGTCTAAGAACAATGGGAAGACAATGAAGGGTGTTAAGCATGGAGGTGACATGAGGACATCTGCGTGTTTTTTTTAATCATGTGACTTCAGTATAAAAAATATATCAAATAGGGGCAGGAGTAGATATAAGGAGACCAATTAAACTATTACCATAGTTGAAGAGAGACTGGTGGTGGAAGATGCTGGTAGAGAGAAAGAGAACAGAGTTGAGGTGTATTTTGAAGGTCAATCTGTGTGACAATAATGGACCAGTCATTGTACATAATGAAATGTCAGGAGCCCTCCTGGGCTCACAGGTTGAGACATCTCCCTGTGTGGAAAAGGCAGATGTTGCAAGGTCTCCTGCTGACCAACTGGTGCCCAATACTATCTCCTTCTAAATAACCTTTCAGGCCGAGATTTCTTGAACCGCTCTCATTGGCCTCAAGGGATGTAATGCCCTTTTGTTTTATGGTATTTAAATAAAAAAGGGGACCTGGAGTGCAATGCTTTGATGGATTACATCTGAATGAGAGTTACCTGGCCAGAAGTAATCTTGAAGTTGCCTCTTGGGGATAGGTTACACAAATTGATCATACAGAATAGCAGTTATGAGTTGGCTAAAAATTAGTGTAATTTATGTAAATGTTAGGCCCCTATTGTGTAAATTCACTCATTCATAAGCAAAGGAACTTAGACAAGCATTAGGAATTATGTCTTTATCAAGTGAGTTACAACTCTCCCACTGTAGTTAGAAAGCTAGACAGAAGGACTCCTAACCTATCTATAGATGATTAACATAGGTATTAAGGTGACAATGTATGCTCCCTGTTTACTGAGACTTAAGATAACAACCCTGCTTTCTTCATAAACATCCTGTTTTCTCCCCCTGCCATAAATTTACCTAATCCGACTTTGAAGATAGTATATGTTAATTGACTTAGCAGCAGAATCACAAAATAACTAAGATAAGAATTGTTTCCTTTACGGTCTAAAAATGAATGATGAAAAACAACATGTAAGACTGAGGAAATTGCCTTTTTGCTGATCAAAACACACTGTTGCTAAAGATATCAAACTATGCTTACTGATGTAATGTCACTCTTTGATGTAATATCATTTACTACCTTTAAATAAAGATACTGAGATCGGCAGGGCAGAAATGCCTGCCTGGTTCCAGAAGCCACACTGCTCTCTCGAGTCATCATTTCGTTGACACCGTTCATCCTCCGGGGACACCTGAGAATGCTGCAGCTGGCCCGTGGCAATGAATGAATGAACGAAGATGACTCCTAGGTTTATGACATATGGATGGGTAATGATCTCATTCACTGAGATCAAGAAACTAAGAGGATGACCAGTTATGTGGTACTTTGATTTGCACATTTTCATTTGGAAATGCCTTTAAGATACTCAAGTAAAAACATTGAGTAAGCAGTAGTAAGTTAGAAAAGTAGAGCAGAGAGGTTCTGTAGATAGAAGTTTGGAGACTTATCAGCAGACTTATCACATATGGATAAAGGAAAGAGAGGACTAGCCAGGGAATGGGCATAGGCAGTGCTACCTAGCAGAACTTGTGTAGTGATGGCGGCACCTGGGTGGCTCAGTTGGTTAAGCATCCAACTCCTGATTTTGGCTCAGGTCATGATCTCACAGTTTTTAAGTCTGAGCCCCACGTTGGGCTCCATACTGACAGTGCACAGCCTGCTTGGGATTCTCTCCCTCTCTGCCCCTCCCCTGCTTGCATGTTCGCTCGCTCTCTCTCTTTCTCTCTCAAAATAAATAATAAACTTAAAAAAGAAAGAACTTCTGTGGTGATGGAAATGTTCATTCTGTACTATCTAATATGGCAGCCACAGGCAGTTAATGAACACCTGAAATGTAGCTGGTATGACTAAAGAAGTGAGTTTTAAAACTGTATTTACCTTTAATTTAAACTTAAACAACCATATATGGCCGATAGCTCTTATACTGGACCACACAGGTATAAAACAATGAGAGGGTTAGAAACGAATACTGAGGAACAACAATGTCAAATGCACCAAACGGTCAAAGAAGATGAAGACTGAAAAAAGTTCACTGAAATTAACTAGCTCAACTCCACTCCACTGAAGTTGCCAAATTCCATGACCAACAAGCAGTTGAGGTTAACAGTGGGTACGATTTAGGCTTTAGCAAATCGATACATTTGGCCAGGATGAATGATAAAAGGAGGCCAGAGGCAAAAAACTTTTGTGAGCAAACTAAACCTTCTGAGACTAATTGTTTCAAATTGTTCGGTATTTATAAATTTTCTCTAAGACTTTTTTTCCCTAATTATACCTAATATATATATTTTCGTATCCATAAGACAAGGAGATGAGTTCCATAATATCATTTTTCTTTAATTCTAGGACTTATGTTCCCTAGAGTCATATCAGCAATTAAGCTGCTGAAGCACCGTTAAGATGTTAAAAATTATTTGATACCTTATTTCTTGAAAATACAAAAATCTCCCCCCAAAAGAGCTATCAAAAATCAAATTAAAATTTCTACCTCATTAAGGAGAGTAATTTGCTCCTCATTTATGATACACTAATCTACAGTGAATCTAAAACACATGCAGAAGTTTATGTGGATTGGCTGGAGCTTGTTGGAAGTCTCAAAAGCCTTATTTTGAGCCTTCCTGAAAATACAAAGTAAGCAGTCCCCAGGCCTTCCTCTGTCATCCTGAGTTAGCTGACTGGCTCCTTAAGGTTTCAGAGGACACATAATCAGGTAATTTCTCCCAGCCTGTTATACAACATTTTTTCCCTGTCTTCAAAGTATTTTCACAATTGCATAATGTTTCTTAATTGTCGATTATTTTGATTGAATAAGACTTGCCCGAAACAGTTTTATATGTAACAACAAAACTACATTTATAGTACATGTATATATCACTACATTCATAAATAAAGTTCCCATCTCTAGGTTGAATCCTAAATATACTTAGGATCTTCCATCTGTTCATTCTTTTTTAAAATTCTTCAGTTTCCCACTCACAAAAATAATGTGGCAAGGAGGAGAAACAGCATTGGAAATGAAAGTGCTTACAACTGCACACATGACACAACCTGGTAGCATCACTACATGGTCACTCTGAGATATAAAATGAGCACAGGCGGATTTTCCAAATTTAAGGCAATAGTGTAGACAGGCAGGGCTTGTGGTGAGAGGTTAACATAAAGACTGAGGTTTTCCCCTGATTCTTTGCCTGAGAGTATTTTTACTCGATCACTATCCCCAAAATGCAAAGATCTCTAAAAACAACTCAACAATTCTGTCTTGGGGAGACTTTTAATGCTAAAAATTTAACTCTCCTTAACAACTTTTACAGGGAAGAAAATAAACATACAAATTTATGTGAAATACATTAAAGATCAAGTTGAGGAATGATACCATTACTACCTAGAACCAGTTTTTAAAGTAACCTTTTATTTGCCAGCCACACATCAAAACTCCCAATTTCAAAGACAAAAAAGAACTACTTTTAAGGCACCTGGGTGGCTCAGTCAGTTAGGAGTCCGACTTCAGCTCAGGTCATGATCTCATGGTTTGTGGGCTGGAGCCCACGCGTTGGGCTCTGTGCTGACAGCTCAGAGCCTGGAGCCTGCTTCGGATTCTGTGTTTCCCTCGCCCTCTGCCCCTGCCCCACTAACTCTGTCTCTCCTTCTCTCAAAAAAAATAAACATTTAAAAAATTTAAAACATAACTACTTCCTATAAGACTCAATATGTTACTGATAAAAGAAAAAGTAAGGACGGTGAGGAATGCTAAATTTGATCTTCCTTTTTCATAAAAAAATATGCGCACTTAAATCACAGCAACCTAATTATTTAAAATGGAAGCCACCTACATAATGAACTTAAACAGTGAGACAGCAGATGGCATTATGAATTAGGAGAAGTCACTTCAGGCTGGTCTACATTGTTCTTCTCCAATAATGGAGAACAAAGCATCGACTCTGCAAAGATACTTGACTTGGAGACACGACAGATAAGTAGGAGACTCTTAACTATTATCCCCATACTGGTAACATGCAAATATTTCTCTGCAGGGCTGTGCTCTTTCTCCACAGTGTGAATCCCAGCTTAGAAATGCCAAGCGGGTATTCTTCTGTCCTGTTATCCCTGCAAATCCAAAACGCCCAAGACCAGTCCCTCATATACATTCCCTACTCTTTCAATGTCTTCACTGAGAAACCCTGTATGATCATCGAGAGCACTCAACCTCAAGACTGAAAGAACGGAGTCCTACAGACATAAAAGGACGTATCCAGGTTTCATTAGGAAGCTAGCAAGAGAAGCTCAGTTGAACCAGGTCTCCTAACTGCTGCCAAACTGTTTCTTCTCTACCCTAAACTTCACCTCACCAACCTGAAGCAATGGGACATGATAGAAGCAGGTGCGGACTACAAGCTAGGATCTTTAACTTCTCCAGATAACCATTTCCTCATGTGAAAAGTCAGCAGGTTGTACCAGCCAATAATGTCCCATCATCTGATTCTTCCTTGTATCCAACCAGTCGCCAAGTAGGCTCTTTTCCCTTCATGGTCTTCCTTATCAGTTCCTTCCTTGTACTACCATTATCCAGGTCCTGGGATGGAATCCTTCATTCCCAGACATCGCCTCACCCTCTTAGTTGGAATACTTCAAAAATACTTTAAAAGATTTCATAACTATTTCATTTTTCTATTTTCATCTACATGTGACTGTGCATTATATCGTTCCTCTAACCTTGTCAGAGCTACAATGTCTGGTGACACTACACTGACATGCTTTGCTATAAAAATATGAACATAAATAGACTTGAATCATTAACCATGTTATCGACCATAACCTGAATTAGGGAGAAAATTTTTAATTATTTTATCAAAACTTTTTTTTTTTTTAAAGTTTATTTATTTTTGAGAGAGAGAGAGACAGACAGAGCATGAGCAAGGGAGAGGCACAGACAGAGAGGGAGACACAGAATCTGAGACAGGCTCCAGGCTCTGAGCTGTCAGCACAGAGCCCGACGCGGGGCTCGAACTAGGGAATGGTGAGATCATGACCTGAACCAAAGTCGGACACTCAACCGAATGAGCCACCCAGGCGCCCCTATTTTATCAAAACTTAATTTTCATAAGATTTTTAAAATCTATTAATTCAAGTAACTTGCACAAATATTTGACACCTATTTTAGTGCAATTGTGCAATAAAAATATAATGTAAATATTCTATCAAAACCTTCTAGTGATATAGAGACTAAACTGGAAAGCTGATTGTAAAAATCTTTGTTTTGGTCACAGTTGCTTCCCTCTGCGGCTCCATAAAGTATAAGAGTTTGCTTTGTGAAGCAATACCAAAGTTGGTTCTCCCCACCAAGTTCTCCAGCACACTCTGTCCTCTAGAGTCCAATATGAAATGAAGGCCCCTTGGCATTGAATTCGCTTGTCCCAAATTCTAAGCCTATAAGATTGTTTTGAGCTATTTTTGCATACACAAGAAGCAGAGTCCTAGACTTTGAGAAAGGAAGAGATCCTCTGGCTTAAAGCCAAACCAAACAAATCACAACTATCCGATGAGAATTTTGAATAAATGTAAAAGGAGAAATATATTCGATCAAAGAGCTCTTATAAAGTAAGACTTTACTTATTATTCGAGTTTGCTTTACTAAGCACTTACTTGCCAGAAACCAGCCTAGACACCTGAATGGCAGCTGCTTCATTTAGTTACTGAATAAGTGCTGATGACTCCTAGAAATTCCTGATCATTTCCTGTAATGTCCAATATGGCAGCCACATGCTTAAACTAGCTTTGCCATGAGCTGAATTTTCAGTCTCTACTTTCTTATTCCTTTGAGACAGCTTTACTGAGATATAATTCAAATGCTTACAAATTTCACCTATTTACCACACACAATTCAATGGTTTTTAGTATAATCACAGTTATGCAACCATCGCCACAATCTAAATGTAGACCATTTGCATCACCCCCAAAAGAAAACTTGTACCCACTAGCCTCGTATTCAAACTTCCACTCATCTCCCAAACCAACTCAACTCAATCTATGCAGACGGCCCCAGGTAACCAATAACCTACTTTTTGTCAGTATAGATATGCGTGTTCTGGGCATTTCGTATGAAAGCAATTAAAAAAAAATATGTGGCCTTTTGTAATTTAGCATAATATTCTCAAGGTTCATCCATACTGTAACATGTATTAATACTTTATGTATTTTATAAATCAATTCCTTTTTATTGATGAATTACATTCCATTATGTGGACATGACCACCTTTTGTTCAAGGCCATTTGGGTTGTCTCTACTTTTTGGCTATTATGAATAATGCTACTACAAAAGCATCCAAGCACAGGTTTTGTTTTGTTGTGTTGTGTTTTTTGTGGAGATATGTTTTCATTTCTCTTAGGTGTGTAGTTAGGAGTGGAAATTCTAGGTCTCGTGGTAATTTTCTTTTTAACATTTTAGAGAACTGCCAGACTGTTTTCCATTTCCTCCAGCAACATACACAAGTTCCAATTTCTCCATATCCTTACCAGCACACATTATCAGTTTTTTTATTTTAGCCACTCTAGTCAGTGTGAACTGGAATCCCGTATTAGCTTTAATTTGCATTTCTCTAATATCGAATGACGTAGAGCACATTTTCATGTGCTTATTAGCCATTTGTACATATTCTCTGGGGAAATGTCTTTGTGAATCCTTGGCCCATTTTTCAATTGCACTGTCTTTGATTATTGAGTTGCAGGAGTTCCTTATACATTCTGGACACAATCAGATATATGATTTGCAAATATTTTCTCCCATTCTATGGGTTGTCCTCTTACTTTCTTGTGACACATTCAAAGTTCTAACTTTTGATGAAATCCAATTTACCTCCCTCCTCCCCCTACTATGCTTCCTCTCATTCTTTGTCAGACCCACACACTTTGTCAGAGTGCTGATTCCATGAACCTGTCTTTGTTCTGGACATGAAGATACACTGTGACTGAAATTACCTAATGGTTTTAGCTATCCCACTTTCTGTTGAGATTTTATTTCTTAGTTTGAACCATATTATAGACTTAGAAGAGTCTAATTTAGAAAAGCTAACTACTGGTACCAGAATTAATCCAAAAGAAGAGTAATGCAGCAAATCTTATTGTAGTTAGAGAGCTTACTGAAAATAAATGTTTCTAGATTTTCACAAAAAAAGCCACTACAATGCCTTTTTTTTTTTTGATAGTGAGAGCATGTGCATGCCCACATTGGGGGTAGGGACAGAGAGAAAGGGGGGAGAAGAGAAAGAATCTTAAGCAGGCTCCACACTCAGCACAGAGTCAAACATGAGGCTTGATCTAATGACCCTAAAGATCATGACATGAGCGGAAATCAAGAGTCAGACACTTAACCAACTAAGCCATCCAGGTGCCCCACTACAATGCTCTCTTGAACATATTAGTTATAATGCTGTGGATTGAACTGTGTCCCCCAAAAAGACATGAAAGATATGTCAAGGCCCTAAACACTGGCACCTGTGAATGTGACCTTATTTGGAAATAGGGTCTTTACAGACGTACTCAAGTTCAGATGAGCTCATTTTCATTAACGTGGGTCCTGATCCAATATGACTGGCATCTTTATAAGAAAAGAGGCAGTGACACAAGGAGAATGCCATGTAGTGAAAGGGGCAGGGACTGGAGTGACAGGTTTTCAAGCCAAAGGCCTGCCAGTAATGCCAAGAGCTAAGAGACAGGTGTGGAAGAGACCCTTCCTAGAGCACTTGGAGACAGCACAGCTCTGCTCACACCTGGACATGGGACTTCAAGCCTCCAGAACGGCGACAGAATACAAGTCCTTATTTAAGCCACCCAGTTTGTGGTACTCTGCTCTGGCAGCCTTGGGAAACTAAAGCGTATCATAAACTGAATACTTAAGTTATATTTAAAATTCAACCACAACATATCAAATTAAGAACTGCTTAGCAGTTAATCTGTCCTTACAGACCTAAAATATGCATACATGCTCACGTTACATGTTCATGTTAAACGCTAAGTATGTAACAAAAGGCTAATCTTGACCGTTTACCTCTGCAAAACCAAGAAGACTAAAATCCACTTGAGTGTTATACTATGTGGGCATGACGATAATCACTGCTCATCAGTGACCTCAGAGAGGTAAACCAGTCTGGGTGTTTTCTGTTCCAAGGCAAAACAGCTCCAAGGCCCCAGTGAGGACAGCTTGTTTGCCTTCTCCCCAGGGCTTGAATAGAAGGAGACATTTCTGAGAGCAAGATAGTTCTGAGAGCAGCTTAGACAGAGAGGCATGAAACAAAGAAGTGTCACTGAGAATGTCTAGTAACATAACTGTATGGGCTTCTCTGTGTCCCTGCTCCCACCCTCAAATTCATGAGTACTAACCCCCAGTACCTCAGAGTGACCATATTTGGAGACAGGGTCTTTACAGTGGTGATTAAGTTAAAACAGGGCCATTAGGGTGGGCCCTCATCCGATATGACTGGTGTCCTTGCAAGAACAGGAAATTTAGACAAAGACCTGAGCAGAGGGAAGATGATGCGAAGGCACAGAGAGAAGACGGCCAAGATAAAGTTCTGTTGTTCAAGTTCTGCGAAAATAAAGTTCTGTTGTCAAAGTCACCCAGTCTGTACTACTTTGTGATGGCAGCCCTAGTAAACTAATACGACACCACAGAATAAGGAAGGGACTTCGCTGACTAGACTCACCTATCAAGGAGGAACGCTGAGGAAAGATAATGGTGGCAACTAGAATTCCCTCTCTACTGTCCTCTTAAAAATAATCGTCTGACACATGAAACGATGCTCAACGGCACTCACCATCAGGGAAATACAAATTAAAACCACAATGAGATACCACCTCACACCTGTCAGAATGGCTAACATTAACAACTCAAACAAGGATAGATGCTGGCGAGGATGCAAAGAGGAAACCTTCTGCACTGCTGGTGAGAATGCAAACTGGTGCAGCCACTCTGGAAAACAGTATGGAGTTTCCTCAAAAAATTAAAAATAGATCTACCCTATGACCCAGCAATTGCACTAGTAGGTATTTATCCAAGAATACAGGTGTGCTGTTTTGAAGGGACACATGCACCCCAATGTTTATAGCAGCACTATCAACAATGGCCAAAGTATGGAAAGAGCCCAAATGTCCATCGATGGATAAATGAATGGATAAAGAAGATATGTGTATTACTGGACAATCGAAAAGACTGAAATCTTGCCATTTGCAACTACATAGATGGAACTAGAGGATATCATGCTGAGCGAAATTAGAGAAAGACAAATATCCTTTGACTTCACGCATATGACGAGTTTATGACACAAAGCAGATGAACATAAGGGAAGGGAAGCAAAAATAATATAAAAACAAGGAGGGGGACAAAAACATAAGAGACTCTTATATATGGAAAACAAACAGAGGGTTACTGGAGGGGTTGTGGGAGGGGGAATGGGCAAAATGGGTAAGAGGCATTAAGGAATTCACTCCTGAAATCATTGTTATGCTATATGCTAACTAACTTGGATGTAAATTAAAAAATATTAGTAATAACCGTCTGAAATGAAGCATCTTCTCTGTAGGAAAAGTAAGAAAAGAAGAGAGGAACAGAGCCCACAGACTCACAGGGATTAATCAGATCACAACTCTTTTACTCGAAAGCCCCAAGACTTCCTTCCTCATGCCGACCAAAAGCCAAAGTCCCAGCAGGTACTGGTAAGGCCCTTTGGAATAGGGTCCCGTGTCACCTCTCCCATCTCATGTTTGGCTTCTCTCCCCCAATACACCCTTTCCCAGCCACACAGGTGACTCATGCTTCTGCCTCAGAGTTTTGCTCCTGTCCTTCCCCAGATTCCCTCAGGCCCCCAGGTCTTTGTTCCCTGGTCACCATATGGGGGAGGTCTTCCCAGATGACCCATCTGAATACAAATCTGCCTCCCTCTCCAGCTGAGCCAGACTTCCCTGCCACACACCCCCTCTCACAGCTTTTTCTCCAAGGTACACGGAACATCTAAAATACTGCTTACTTGGGCACCTGGGTGGCTCAGACAGTTAAATATCTGACACTTGATTTCTGCTCAGATCATGATCTCACGATTCATGAGATCAAGCCCCACATCAGGCTCTGCACTAACAGTGGGGAGCCTTCTTGGGATTCTCTCTCCCTCTCTCTCTCTCCCACTGGCTTGCATATGCACACACTCTCTCTCTTAAACAAATAAACTTTATTTTTTTATGTTTTTATTTATTTTTGAGAGACACAGAGACAGAGTGTGAGAAGGGGAAGAGCAGAGAGAGAGAGGGAGACACAGAATGCGAAGCAGGCTCCAGGCTCTGAGCCGTCAGCACAGAGCCCGATGCGGGGCTCGAACTCACAGACCGTGAGATCATGACCTGAGCTGAAGTCGGCCGCTCAACCGACTGAGCCACCCAGGCGCCCCATAAACTTTATAAATAAAATGCTACTTATTTGATTTGCTCATTTTCTGATTGCCTCTCAGCTTCACTTAAGAGCTTAATGCAAAGATTTTGTTTTTTTCCACTACTGTATCATCATCACCTAGTTGGTGCTCAGTAAGCATTTCTTGAATGAACAAATTTGTACAATCTTCCTTGCTGGGCAGAGATTAAGATTCTGTGCCTCTTCCTAGTCTGTCCCTTCATCTCATTTTTACCCAGCTCCTACCTCGGTCAGTGACTCACACACAAAAAGTCCCCAGACCACGTTTCCTGTTGCCTCTGTATGTACACACTGTAAGGCTCTGGCCCAATTCTTCTTTCTTTTAACACTCTGTTTCCTGATGGAACTCGAGCAGGCCTTGAGATTCTCACGGGAAGGCATTTGCTGCCTCTTTGCTCTAGCTCAAGACCTGCACTCCTTGCAGTGACAGATCTATGAGCAGAAGACATACATGAGGAAGGGGCAGGGATATGCTAGCTCCAGGCCAAGGATAAGGGAGCTGAAAGCCAGCTTCACACCTTAACCATTCCTCACTTTCATGCCTGGGTAAAATCTCTTCATTTGAAGGGAAACGAATGGGAAAAAAACAGAATTTTTTTTTTTTTTGAAACACAGAAGGAGGAAAGACTACAACAATACAAGATACAAATCTTAACTAAAGAAAAAAGTTAGGGAAATTATGAAATATCAACCCACTGGAGTCATTTAAATAACTATTAAGATTATATTTCAAATTAGAAATATTAAGATTAAATTTTAATGAGAAAAATATCATGAAATCATGCTTACTTTAAAAACAGAAGTACTATATGCCCAATGATTTCAGTCTGCAAAAGAACTACTGATGAAGAAAGTTTAAAGAAACACAGAAATACAAAGGTTCTTGTTCGCATGAAATTATACTTACTTTCTCTAATGCTGCTGTTATACTATTATTTTAATAAATTGGAAATATTTAAATATAAGCCAGAAAAATGCTCATACTTGCTAACATTCTGACAGGAGAGAAGACCTGCGTAGATCCAGAAACTTCAAAATGTATAGCTGAAGAAAACAAATGGTTCTTACCCTTGTGCCTCTTCAGCTGGGGAAAGCTGCTAATTGTAGTTGCTTGGATTATTTCCACTACAATTTGATACCTGATATTTAAAAAGAGAGAAAAAGAAAAGATTGAATAGGAAGAAAACACTATTTTCAGAGATCCTTTTAGACTGTTTTGTACTCATCAAATAACACAGAGGAGCAGTAAATCCTGCCCAAATATTATTGAAACCATCCATCGTGGATTAAGCACTTACAACAGGCCAGATGCTGTGCCCTGTGCTGAGACCTTCATGTAAAATCATGATCTCACCCCCAACTCCATTCCCGATACCAGACGCATCACCACCTGCCCCCTCTCTGAAGACAGAAACTTTGAGATTATATTCAACTCCTCCTTCTCTCTCACTCCCCACAACTACCCTCTCTCCCTACATGGTAACTGTAGCCTATGGACTCTACCTTCTAAATCTGTACTATCCAATAATGTAGCCCTGGGCCACGTGTGGCCACCTAATTAAAATTTTAGTTCCTCAGCTGCACACCCCATTGGAAGTGCTCAGTAGCCAGATGCACCTCACAGACCGTACTGAACAGTACAAATAGAACATCTTCATCCTTGCAGAAAGTTCTGTTGGACAGTACTGTTCTATTGGACATCCTTCTCAAAGCTATCCTCTCGCCTCCAGTTCCACTCCTACTCCCTTAGTGATTTCGCTCATTATTTCTCACTTCGAAGACCATTCCAGACCAAGAAAATCAGAGTATCTGCAGTGGGACCACGACATCAATACTGCTTGCGCTCCCAGGGAACTCTCAAGCACAGGAAGAGTTAGGAACCACTGGAATAGAGCACCAGGTATATGAACGGTAACTGAAAACACCTCTGAGTCAGGAAAAATAAAAGTTCACACTGTAAGCACTGGGTATAACCCTAGAGTTGTGGCTATTCTGAGCACATGCAGCTGGCCTTTAAGTTCTTAAGAGCTATACAATGGTTACCAAGTATTGCCCTAATCGAAATCCCCTAGCCTGAGTGTTTCTTAGCTCTTAATTATACCAACTAACGGTCTTTCCGTAATAAAGGTATTTAACATTAATTCTCACTCTGAATATAAACTTTGCAGCATCCAAAGATGTAATGCCACATTTGGCTGGCTTCATACATCCTTTGGCTTTTCAACTGAAACCCAGATGACAGACATAAATTCATCAGAGTCACAGCCATTCATGGACACCTCACAAATTCACATCTTTTTATTCCTTCATTTGTATGATAAAACTATCGATGCTTGCCTTTCACCACCTCAAAGAAGAGGCTGTTAGGAGCACTGTCAGCATGTCACCTGGAGACTGTGGCCAACACTGCCGGTTGCCAGCATTCTTCCTCTCTTTCTTCTTCACTAACCAAACCAGTTTTATCAGGGAAAGCAAGGCACCCAACTAAAAATACTAACCTTCTCCCTAGCATTGAGGAATGGCCACTCGATATACAGCTGACCCTTGAACAACATGGAAGTTAGAGGTGCCAACGCCCCAAGCACTCGAAAATCCACAGATAACTTTTGACTCCTCAAAAACTTAACTAGTAATAGCCTACTATGGACAAGAAGCCTTACTAATGACATAAGCAGTTGACTAACACATATACTGTATTATATACTAGATGGATTATATACTGTATTCTTCTAATAAAACTAAAGAAAAGAAAATGTTAAGAAAATATGTTTACAATATTGTTCTGCATTTATCAAAAAACCTGAACCATTCAGACTTCGTTCAAGGGTCAACTGTAGCTCTAACTTATGAGATAAAGGCAGAAGTTGCTGACTGGGGATGCCAGGAAAGCTTTTGATAGGGACAGGCTCCACAGAAAAGCCCTTGCAATTCTTTCATCCTGTCCTCCCTCCGTTTTCCTGCATTAAACAAGGATGCAGCTGGATAAAGGCACAGCAGCCGTGAGGATGAAAGCCACAGGTGAAGATGGTGACATAAGACAGGAGTTTGGATCTCCAATGACATTGCCCAGCCATAACAGCCCCCAGACGACCCATCCTAGGACACCGTGTTACATGAGGAACATCAATCCCTACCTTGTTTAAGTCACTCTAAGTCAACCTGTCTCATGGCCTAACGCCATCCCTACTGACAGAGAGCTCCCTGAAGACCCCGTACGTAGAGGATGGCTAAATACACACTCAGCAATGTTTTCCAAATGGGAGCCCGGGTAGGAAATTAATGATCAATAAAGATTTCTGATGAAACTGCCTTCATTCCTCCAAATAATGGTAAAGCACAACAATAGCTCCTCATGTGCTTTTTCCCTCAAGTTACTGAATGGATGAGGAAACAGCTTTTAAGAAGCATACACAAACCTGGAACCATCAAAGTTTAACGCTCCCTAACCAAGTCTTAAATTTAACCTTAGAATTAGGTGCTACGCGTGGAAAGCACAGACTTTCACTCAACGGCGGCACGGTTCCCCACGCTCACCCTTGCGGACTGCCATCCGGATGAACTGCAAATAGACGAGGTCCTTTCACACAGCAATCCCAACTCCCAACCTTATCGTAAGGAAATATCTTAACAGAAACAAACAGAAAAAAATCGTATGCATGCTTATTATAGCAACTTCTACAAAGAAAAGAGATAATCTATGTGATCGACAGGCCTATGTTTCTAGCCACTCAGGAATGAACAGCACCAATATGGTCCCTGCTTTCAGGAAGCTCTGGGGATCTATCAGCCTAAGGGGAAAAATTCAGTCAATAGTATGTGTAATTATAAGAACTACATTAAAATATATTTTAATGACACACTAATTCTAAAATGCAAAATGACACAAACATTCAGGATTTCAGATATGTAAATACGAGGCATATGAACCAGGGCTATAATCCAAAAGAGAAATAAAGGAAAATTCAAGGCAATTGTATCCAAATGGTAGTATTATAAGTCATTTTATTTTATTATTTTTTTATAAGTCATTTTAAAACATTTTCCAAACTGTTCACCTATCTCTACCTATCTGCATGCCTGCCTACCTACCTAACTCAGTCTGTCCAAACTAAACCTACTTTCTGTACTACACAGTAAGCTTTCTTTACCTCTCCATTCCTGCACCAGCATCTGTCCTTCCAGGCTCAAAATCTTATCTTAGATATCCTCCCGAACAGTAAATATCAGTCTCAAACCTCTCCTGACTTGCCCTTTGAATCGTTCAACAAGTTGCTTTCTTATTCTTCCATTCATCACCACCCTATCTCAGGCCTTTTCACATGGGGGTCACTGCACAAACTAGTCTAATTGTCTTCAATCCTTTCTCCCATCCAAACCATCTTGAGCACCCCCCATCAAAACATTCCTAAGACCACTCTCATCTCCCCCCTCCCATGCTCAACACGTCCAGTGACCTCCCCTAAGCAAGAACTGTACGTTCCAGCTTGCATTCGCTCTGCACGTTGGCACCAGCCCTCTCATCCAACCCAGCTTCTTTTTCCCCTCCATATAAACCTGGACTCAACCAAGGCAGTTTTTTTTCCTTCCCAAGTTTTTATTTAAATTCTAGTTAGCTAACACAGAGTGTGATATTAGTTTCAGGTGTGGAATTTAGTGAATCATCACTTACATACAATATTCAGTGCTCATCACAAGTGCCCTCCTTAAGCTCCATCGCCTATTTCACCCCCATCCCCACCTCCCCTCCAGTAACCGTAAGATTGTTTTCTAGAGTCAAGAGTCTATTTCTTGGTCTGCCTCTCTTTTTCCCATGTTCATTTGTTTTGTTTCTTAAATTCCACATATAAATGAAATTATATGGCATTTGACTTTCTCTGACTTATTTCACTTAGCATTAGACTCTCTAGTTCCATCCATGTCATTGCAAATGGCAATATTTCATTCTTTTGATGGCTGAGTAATATTCCACTGTATGTATATACCATATCTTCTTTATCCATTCATCAGTCAGTGGACATTTGGGCTCTTTCCATAATTTGGCTATTGTTGATAATGCTGCTAAAAGGGGCACCTGGGTGGCTCAGTTGGTTAAGCATCTGATAATGCTGCTATAAACATTGGGGTCCATGTATCCCTTCAAAACTATATTTTTGTACCCTTTGGTAAATAACCATTAGTGCAATTGCCAGACATTGGGTAGTCCTATTTTTAACAGTTTGAGGAACCTCCATACTGTCTTCCAAAGTTGCTGCACTAGTTTGCATTCCGACCAACAGGGTAAGAGGTTTTCCTTTCTCTGCAGCCTCACCAATACCTATTGTTTCCTGAGTTGCTAACTTTAGCCATTCAACCAGAATTACACTCACTTTCCAGGCTTTTGCTCATGCTGTTTCCTTCTAGAAACAATCTCCCTACTTGTCCACCTAAACAGATCTTACACATACTACTATTTCCTTCTAGTTCACATGAACATTTCTCTTCTCTGAAATCCGAGCTTCCTTCTGCTCTATAATAGTACCTGTTTATCTACTATTTTATATTGCTGTCTTAAAGAGTCACATTTCTACAAAGAGAGCTATGATCTTAAGAAATGGGATGTCCAGTCCTTTCAGGGCTAACACTTCTCTGAGAAATAATACACCTGAAACTAAGATAAAATTGCAGCTTTGTCTATAAGAAAGATATGCTACCTTTTTTCTCCCCAGCTAAATAAATCATGAGCCTCTTGAAGACAGGGATTGTGTCTTATATTCCCCAATATGACCTAGCTTGGCACTAAACATAGGATGGGCACTCAATAAATATCAGTGAATACTAGGAGTTGAATGTTTTGTTCCCCCAAAATTCATACGTCGTAGCCTAAACCCCAATGTGATGGTATTTGGAGGTGGGACCTTTGGAAGGTGATTAGCCCTTGTGAGTGGTGCCCTCATAAATGAGATGTGTGCCTTTAATAAAAGCAGACCCCAGAGAGCTCTTTCCGTTTTGTGAGGTTACAATGAGAAGGCAGACCTCTATAAACCAGGAAGTGGGCCCTCAATCTTGGACTTCCCAGTCTCCAGAACTGAGAAATGTCTGTTGTTTTAGCCACCCAGCCTATGGAATTTTTGTTACAGCAGCTCAAACTAAGACAAGAAGCTAAATTAACATGCATTAACATCTGTAAAACTAAATAGGTACAAATAATATTCTGAACAATCTGTTCTTCTGATATTCTTGTGATTCATGCTCTGGAACAAATGAGTCATCAATGGAACTGAAGAAATACACGCTATTCGAGTGAAGAGTTAAATTTCTTAAATGAATCCATAAAATTATTATGTAATATCGGCTAACATTTATAGATTCCTCTCATTAGGTACCAGACACCTGTTTAGATATTTTGTCTCATTTAATCCTCATAATAGGTATTGTAATTATTCCCACATTACAGAGGAAGAATTTGTTAAGGTGGATTAAGCAATCTATTCAAGGCCTCATTGCTTTTCTGTACTAGAGCCAAAATTATAACCTGGAGCCCTGCCTGATTCCAAAGCTCATGTTCTTAACCATTTCCTGCTACCCTAAAATTTAATGTGGGTTCATGTTTATTTGTCCCAGTCCTTTCCAAGGATAAAAGCATGGCCAATGCCAGGTCATCTTTGCAGCCTCACTGCCTCCTATATCCCTCGTGGATACCGTTTTCCTGCCAAACCAGATCACATGCAATACCCCAACACATTCAGCTCTTTCCTGACTCCCAGCCTTTGCTCTGTTTCTTTTCCCTCTTGCACACAACCACTCCCCTTTATCTGCTGAAATCCTATTTCTTCCAAAACAACCAGTTCGTAACATTCCTCTCTGAGGCTCTACAATTCCTCTCCTCTACGGGAGAAGCTCCTACTCACTTCTCTTTGCACTCCACCTCCGGCCTTAAAATCTTGCTTCACATTTAGCGATTTGTACCCACATGGGTCTTCTATGCTAGACTACTAATAACTTGATGGCAGGGGAATAAATCCAATGACACACAACCAATTCATCTTTACATACACCAAACCCTCCTCACACATAACAGGCATTTGAAGATAATTGAAGGGTGCCTGGGTAGCTCAGTTGGTTAAGCCTCCCACTTCAGGTCAGGTTATGATCTCATGGTTCTCAAGTTCGAGCCCTGAGTTGGGCTGTGTGCTTCCTCTCTCTCTGCCCCCAGCCTCCTCACGCTCTATCTCCCTCTCTCTCTCAAAAATAAACAAGTATTTTCTAAAAATGAAGATGGTTATTGAATTTGTAACATTCACCCTCACCTGATACCAAAAGATGATGCGGGGAAATGAGCAACTTTCATTCTCAACAAAAGCACACAACATATATAGCTGACCTTTGAACAACATGGGTTTGAAGTATGTGGGCCCACTTATATGCAGAGTTTTCTCAATATAGTGCAGTACTACAAATATATTTTCTTTTTCCTTATATTTTCCTATTTATTTATTTATTTATTTATTTATTTTGAAAGAGAGAGAGAACAAGCAGGGGAGGGGCAGAGACAGGGGACAGAGGATCCAAAGCGGGCTCTGTGCTGACAGCAGAGAATGTGGGGCTCAAACTCGCCAACCATGAAATCGTGACCTGAGCCGAAGTTGGACATGGCCAACTGAGCCACCCAGGTGCCCTCTATTTCCTTACATTTTCTTAACATTTTCTTTCCTCCAGTTATTGTAAGAATACAATATGTAATACATAAAACATACAAAATATGTTGATTGAGTGTACATGCTATCAGTAAGGCTGCCGGTCAACAGTAGACTATTACTAGTTAAACTTGGGGGGAGTCCAAAGTTATATGCAGATTTTTGACTGCATGGGGGGCTGGCATCCCAACCCTATGTTTTTCAAGGGTCAACTGTACATCCAAATGCTAGCTATCCTTGATGGCACAGGCTTCCTAGTCTTCTGGAAGCCGGCTCTTCAGAGATAGCCAGCACTCACTCGGCTTTCTTCAACCGGAGGAGCACATGGCCTTGCTGGTGCCGAGTTTAGCTCAAGAATCTGGAGGACCGCTATTTGTGAACATTCTCTTGATCGGAAGTGCAGAGCTATAATGTGTGTTTTCCCAAAATGATACTGCGGAACTGCAATATTAAGAGCAAGCCACCAACAAGATCTGGCTCTTTCCTAGCGATGCCGAGATCTTACTTCTAGTATCTCTTGTCCCAGGGACAAGAAAAAAGTGAAGTCACGTGAAGACATATATCCCCTGTCCAAGTTATCACCTCACCTCGCTTTAGTTTTTTTTTTTTTTAATGTTTATTTATTTTTGAGACAGAGAGAGACAGAGCATGAGTGGGGAAGGGGCAGAGAGAGAGGGAGACACAGAATCCAAAGCAGGCTCCAGGCTCTGAGCTGTCAGCACAGAGCCTGACATGGGACTCGAACCCACAGACTGCGAGATCATGACCTGAGCTGAAGTCGGACGCTCAACCAGTCGACTGAGCCACCCAGGTACTCCTGGCTTTAGTTTTTATTGGGGGACAGGGGATGACAGGGAGAGAGAGAGGGAGAGGAAGGGAGGGAAGGAAAGAGAGAGAGAGAGAGAGAGAATGAATCCCAAGCAGGCTCCACACTGTCAGCACAAAGTCTGACACGGGGCTCTATCTCACCACTGTGAGATCATGACCTGAGCCAAAATCAAGAGTCAGAAGCTTAGACGACTAAACCACCCAGACACCCACCTCTCTTTAGTTTTGAACACTTAGATGCATTAATAAAGACTCAGAACAGGTTTGTATTTTTCAATTCTTCCCACCATCTCAAACTCACTTGAAATGCTACAAAATTCGTCTTCAAAATAACCACCTTAGAAATACATACATTTATTGCTTTTTACTGTCAATTATTCACAACAGCTTTGGAATCCTATTAGAATTGATTTCTAAGTTATTTACACACACTCCCCCAAATATCAGTCTCCTCATTTCATTACATACACGTTACATAGATTTTTTTTTTAAAGTTGGGACGCCTAGGTGGCTCAGTCGAGTGTCCAACTCTTGATTTCAGCTCAGGTCACGATTCCATCCCAGGGTCATGGGATCAAGCCTCATGTCGGGCTCTGTGCTGAGCATGGAGCCTGCTTAAGATTCCCTCTTTCTCTCCCTCTGCCCCTCCCCCGCTTGCACTCTAAAAAAAACAAACAAAAAACAAATAACAAAAAAAACACATTATCTTAGAGCTGTCTTGGGCATGCACACGAGAGTCAAAAGCTGAACAAATCCTAGTCTTGGGTGTACAACATGGTAAATGGTTCAAAATAGGTTTTATACTAAAATTAGCAATGACATATTATAGATTAGAATACCATATACATAAAAGTGTTTTCTAAAAAACTAAAACCTGAAAATAATGTTTTTGGGGTTTTTTTTTTGAGAGAGAGAAAGAGGGTGCAAGTGAGTGAGGTACAGAGAGAGACAGAGAGAGAGAGAAAAGCAGGGCTCACTTGATGCAGGACTCGAACTCACAAACCACAAGATCATGACCTGAGTTAAAGTCAGATGCTTAATCTACTGAGCTACGCAGGCGCCCGAAAATAATGTTTTTCAAGTTGCTACATGCTACTTTGTCCTAGGCTAGAGATAATGTTTTCATTGAGAGGGACTTCAGTTAAAGCATTTGAGAAGGAATAAAGGCATGGTGATTTCAGGGGCTACACTCAAGCTGTTTCTCAGCTTAGTGTATCAGAAGTGGTTAATCATGCAAGCTTCGGCACCAGGTGGCCTGTGTTCAAATCCTGCTTCCGACACTTACTGCGTCACCCTGAAAAAATTATTTAAGCTTTCTCTCAAGAGTCCTCATTAGTATAAAGAAGAATGACAGTATTTTTCCTCATAGAAAAGATTAATGAAGATTAAGTGAGATAACACCTTTAAAATATTTGTAATAGTGCCTGACCCACCATGAGAGTTCAAAAAATATTAACCATTACTTTTGTCCGTTAACACTGCCATTGATTGACTCTTTGGATATGTAATATTTACGGAGATGATGTATGTGCATGTTAGTAAAATACATATAAAAAATTTTAAAGTAGCCTTACTGTTTTCATGGTTTTAAGTGTCTCGGCCTAATCAATCTAAAGCCACCAAGGTCACTGGTCCAACAAAATCAAGTTTACGGACTCATTTCAATAAGCAAGAAGAACCGTGGGATGTCTCCCCAAACAAAGGAAAAGATAGTGCTATGGAATTCTGGGGGAAGTGAGGAGTGTCGATGAAACTGAAATGAAGCAGCACGGTGACAGGTTCGAAGCAGAGCTACGTAAATCATCACCTTCACATGGATCCAGGGTCCCTTTTCCCTGGAAACTACAAGGGTATGATAGACATGGAATGGTCAGTCCAGAAAACCCTTATCCGCAGCTGTAAACCTGAGTTAGAAATGAGGGTGCTTCTCTGTGTCCAAGTGACAAACCCTCCAGGCAAGAATGGGATATGTCACTCTTACAGGTATAATTTCAAATGGCAAAGTCTGAGATTTGAGAGAGCAAAGTTTCTCAGTGAGTCAGAAAGCAGTAGTCATTCAGAGAAGGTTATCATTATGACATTTTACAGCTGCTGTGTATACTTAGAAAAAAAGATTGCTTCCTGTGAACTTTGTAGCTGGCTTTAGTATCTGTTATTCCAACCTGATAAATGGTTGGGCAGATTTTACTTCCTCAGTCTGAGCCCATTTTTACTTTCTCCAAAGTAACATATATTCGTTGAAGAACATGGGAAAATATACAAAGCATAACATTCAATATCAATCACAATTAACATTTGGTATGTATTTCCAGACTTCTTTTCAAACCTATTATTTTTTGGTTTTTTAAGACGATATTTATGCTATCAAAGGCCTTAGAGCCTTTTCATTTTATCAATTTATACTATCTTCTGAAATTATTAAATACTCTGATACGACACCATTGTTATGTGGCCACCCATAGTACAGACGTGTCAACATTTTTTTAACCCAAACTAATGGTCAGCCATTTTAGTTATTTCAAGGTTTTCTGCATTTTAAATACAATTGCAAGAAATATTCTTGGAGAAATCCTTTCACACATTTGTGATTATTTCCTGAAGATAAATTCTTGTGATGGATAACAACTATCAAAAGAATGCACATTTGTGATCTGCTTTCATACTATAAAACTATGTGACAGAAAGGCAAGAACTCCTGCTCTACCAGCAGGACATGAGTTGTCTGTTTTTCTACATCCCTGCCAACACCAGGTGTCAAATTTGTACCCTTCACCAATACCATGAACAAAGAAAAATATCCCAATTTAGTTTTTAGGTCTGAGTCCTAGGAGGATAACAACGTTCTGAGCTCTTTTCACTAAGTGTGTTTAATGGCATAGAGCAGGACGTGCAGGAAGCTGGAGCACAAACGGGAAATGTTTTCGGTCAGGACTCGGAGTAAGAGGCTCTTTCCACGAACGGGGCTTTTAAACTGGTTTTCCATTTTACTGGTGTGTAGAAGGCAGCTGATTACACAGAAAGACGAAGGCATGCTTCCTAACCTTTTTCCATTTGTGGCGCACACGGCAAATGCTAAGATTTGAACAGAACACGGTGGTAATCAACCATCCCACGCCCTACCCAGACACCTGGAGGGCTGAGGAGACCTTTATCTCCATGTGCCTACACACATCGCACCAGTTAGAAAGTTCTGGACCACAGCAGCCTGAGGTATCCTGAACTTACATAAACACACGTCCACAATTCATGTTATATGTACGGAAAATAACCTGGAAATATCCATACCAAGTTATCAACAGTTGTCATCTGTTTGCAATGTGACTTCTATTTTCTTCATCTTGTATAGATTTTCCTAAAATAACAGGTTACCATATATTCATTTTCTAGTCCCGAAGTCTATGGAAATTACATGTTACAAAAAGCAAGCAACGCTATGTCACCACTGACTAGCTGGTGTCTTTCCGTTAACCTCAAGAAAGCCAAAACTTTTTTCTCTGCTACCTGTATCTGGTCTTTACTAGTGTTCCTCATATTTTTATATTAGCTATTAATGTCACTAGAAAGTGTTTATTTATAGACCAACGTATAGCACTGCTGTTGTAGTCCATTCTCAATTTCTGCATAAAGCATTTTCACTCAGAATGTTTACTAAATATCCTCTTAAGTTGCCTACTTTTATGTTCTGTATTAAAAATGTCATAATGACTTTCTTATACATTGTAAGTGAAGTTTTTCTGATATATGGTATTGTGTTGCCTCCTCTAATCCCTTAACCCTATTCAAGTGACAATGTGAGAATTCTGTTGCCTTCTGATCACTGTTGTATCTTTAGGTCTTACTGGGAGCCTAGCATGTCCTGAGAACGGTGCTGATGCATTACATGCATTATCTCATTTAATTATCACAACAGCCTTAGGAAATAGGAACTATTTTCTCTACTTCACAGTTAAAACTGAGGCTCAGATTTACATGACTCGGGCAGGGCCATGCAGCCTATAAGCAGAAAAGTCAGATGCAAACCAGGTCTGTGAAATCCAGGCCTGACTCGAGCCCGTATTTGCAGGTAGAATCCACTTTGGATGCTGACCTGGAAGCTGTAGGTTGAGTTTTTGTGTTGTTAACCCTCATCTACCTCTAGGAGAACTGCGATTCTGTCTACTGCATGGCCATCAAAGACAGAACCTGTGTGGCCTCTACTCAGTGCTGTGCTGGAGACAGCTCACGAGGCTCGTGTTGGCTCATGAGATTGGCTGTTAACTTTTCGGGAATTAAAGTCTACCATTATTAAAATTACACAAACTTGCTATTAAATTAGACTATTTAAAAAAAAAAATTTTAGGGCCGCCTGGGTGGCTCAGTCGGTTGAGCATCCAACTTCGGCTCAGGTCATGATCTCACAGTTTGTGGGTTCGAGTCCCGCGTTGGGCTCTGTACTGACAGCTGGGTGCCTGGAGCCTGCTTCGGATTCTGTGTCTCCCTCTCTGTCTCTGACCCTCCCCTTCTCATGCTCTGGCTCTGTCTCTCAAAAATAAATAAATAAATCTTTTCAAAAAAATTTTTTTAAAGTGTACTCATTTATTCAAGTAATCTCTACACCCAACATGGAGCTCAAAACCATGACTCCAAGGTCAAGAGTCACTGCACTCCTCCGACTGAGCCAGCCAGGTGCCCCTAATTTACACTTTTTAAAAGGTCAAAGTACTTAAAACTCATCATTTCCTAATAATTTCATTTTTCTATCATCTGTGTTTAAGGTTATTTACATCGATTGCATGAGCATGGTGGAGACACGATGTATAAAATGGTGTGCAACTGGAAATCTCTTCCCAATGATGCCATGCTTGGTAATTCACGCCACGGGAACCTGCAAACGCTCCGAGTCAGGGTTTCTTACCTCTCCTGGCAAAAACCAGCTGTTACCATTACCAGCACACCACTTCTCCACTCTTCCCTCCCATTCCTTCAGTGTACCTTGTGAGTCATAAAATTCTTTTCTGTTGAGGAGGGACCTAGCACCACAACTTTTGCTTGCCGTAGAGAGGGAAGAGGTCTTTAATCTGACCACAGAGGAGGAGGAACTGGGCATGTGAAGCATAGCCCTTCTGTCCTCCTTCCTCTTAAGAGCATGTGTTCTCTGCCTCCAACGGCAGCCAGCAGGTGGACTCGGCACCTGCCAGAAAGATGGGGAAGGAGGGAGAACCAGGGACAAAGCCAGGGGGGAAAGAATGTCTGATTCTGAGACTCAGTTTTAAAGAGTCACTGCTTGCATATAGAAGACTACATTCTCCATCATCTATCAGTAATAAGATCACACTTTCTGGCCTTCATTTGGCTTATTTCTTGGACCTAATGTGGTTCAAACCTCAGGCAGGAGAGAGACACATTTCTATTTACTGGGCATCCTCAAACCCCCAAATAAAACACTGCATTCTAGTGGGCCACGAGTAATTGATCAGTGTTCATGATGAAATTAAACCTATTTGCAATCCTTGGTCTAATGATTGTAACAACAAGAGCAGCACCTAACAATTAGGAATATGCAGATCCTGGGCTAAATACTTTACAGAAACTGACACGGTCCTCACTGTCATTCATAAAGCAGATACGCCTTACCTACAGTGCCGCTTTGCATCATGAATTCTTTTATTTCAGAGAGATCATAAACTTCCTTATACCAAAATTTCCCCTTTTCGGATCAAATTTTCCACTGCTGTCAATCTTTCCTCCCAAATGAAGATATTTTATTTTCTGATATTTAACGCCCACCTCTGTGCCCTCTGCCATTTCTCAGACACCAACAGAAGGAATCGCAGTCTGTAGTCAATGTACTTTTACTTTTTATAAAACTGAAAGATCTTTTTGAACGTTTTCCATCAACGGCCTTGCATTTTAACGCATTTTTTGGAACTAAATTTATATTCATTTATTCTTTTCATAAAAATTTGCCAAGTTTCTCTTTGTTTTACACTTTGTGATTTCTCGTCTCCTTGCCCACCCACACTAACCTCTCCTTCACGGTTTACATGTGCTTAACTGCTTTCTGACATGGGGTAGCAGTGTGTGGAAGGTATGCTTGACTTCTTTGTCCATGTTCCTCCGTAACATGATCCAATTTTACTGCTCGTGAATCACAATATATATCTTCAGAATCATTGTTCAAAACACCACTCAAATAATTTAAATTCTTCTACACAGAAGCATGCAATTTTAAGAATTTTGATATTTTTAGTGTATTACCTCATGTGCAAATGCACCTAAACTAATTCAGAGATGGAAATCCGTCCCCTTAATATTTGAAGAAAAAATATTTAGCAAACCCCCTCAGTAACCCACTGCACCATTCGTTATGATCTCTTAATCTATTATGCACGTCGCCTCTTGCTTTATCCTAGAGTAACACAGAAAACACATCAATCTCGGTCCACACTCGATAAAACGTTTCCTTCATTTCTCCAAGCTAAACAATATTTAGTCTTTTTAATTTTAATCCTTTTATTATTAGAATTTCCTCTCTACTATTTTTAGATTCGCCATGTTGCTCTTTAAATAGGGGTCAGAAATAAACAAATCCAGAACTGAAAAATCTAATAAAGACTGGGCTGGCGGCAAATGAAATTACAGCAGTGACTGGCTGCTCTGATTTTCTTGATTACTCCTGTTTCTCTGGCAGTCCGTCACCATCTCACTAACAAATGACAGTATCTCTGATGGGACTGTTCTCTGTGCAAGGACTAGTGCCTGCAAAGGCTCCTAGACAGAAGGGAGTTACCTCCACACTTGTGGGAAATCCCACAAGGTTGGGGTCGAGTGTCACTGTTGTTTTCTGCCCACCTGGCTAGTAGGCTACCCAACTTTACATGTGGGATTTCAAGTCAGATAGACCTGAGTTCAAATCCCAGCAGTTATTTATCAGCTAAGTGATCCAGGGCAAATCACTTTACTTCCTTCAACTGTAATAATTCACATAGTTGTTACAATGGTCAGATGATTAGAAGTTGACCCTGTATTTAATGCATATTAGATATTCAACAAATGGCAGCTTAAAAACTTTGCAAAGAAGTTTTCTCTTTCTTGAGCCTGTGCTTGGCATCTCTTTAACTTTGGCAAGTGTCCAGTCCAGGCAAATAATATTTGTCCAATGTATGTGTGGGATGTAGCACTACCCTGCCTTGCTAGAACTGTACAACATAGAGTACTAGACCGAAAGTCATCCCACCACCCAGACGGGCAGTGGGAAATGTGGTCAGTTGTCCTTGAAAATCCTTCATCAACATGACATCCGATTCCTGGCTCCTGTTTTGTTAGCAGAGTGGATCACTGCTTCTACTAGAAGACACTGGAAAATTCAAAAGGTTGTACCAGTCCAGCTACCACATCCTCACTTCAACATCTTGGATGCCAGAAAAGAAGAAAAAGAAAATAGCTACGAAGGACAGTGAGATATCCAGTTGTGATTTTTTTAAAGCCTGGGTGATTCTAATATATAGCCAAGGTCACTAGCTTAGTGTTCTTGAAGGAAGCACTTCTAGGTCTATAATCCTACAGTAAAGCAGCTCATGCTGACTCAGAAAAAAAAAAGACAAACCACCACAGAACTACAAATGTCACCATCGAGGTTGTTTTGGTTTGGTTGTTTGTTTTTGATGCATTTCAACCCAACGGAGTTTAATGACTTTACTTCCTTTAGAAAATATGCATCTATCTCCCAAATATGTATGAAATAAAAGTGAATGATTTCATCAGCTGCTTAGTCTAAATAAGACACATTCCCTGCCTTAGGCAGCCTATCTCAAAATCTTACTGAGAGCAATGTGAAGATAGTAGCCTAAAATGCAAATAAAGTCAGACAGCAGAGTACTCTAATTGTACAAGAAAAACAACAGAATAGTTCAGACTCTGACTGAAGAAAGCAGCTCCATTAGTGCTAAGCAGCCGATAAGCTTCATCGATGCTGGCTTTAGACAGGAGTCTGATAAAAAGCTATTTTGATTGTCAATAACAGTAAGCAGACCCTTGAATAGAGGCAAATTTTCTATCAGATAAACAATAAGTAGCCAAGTAGCCAGATTATTTGTGCAACATCACCTTTCTGGAACAAAAAGATCGACCTCTGCCACGGCAGAGTTGTTCCTGGTAGGCTTTCTAGTTCAATCTGTGCAAAAAGCAAAGAATGTAGGTTAGCCTCTCAGGTACCCTCAGATACTGTGAATAGGAACACTGCCCCCCTGGATAAAAGACAGAGCAGGGCCATACCAAACAGAACTGCCAGACATTTTCTCATACGGCAAAGCCCAAGGTGCTGTCCCATAGTCATAGGCCAGGGCGAGATGCCTCAGGATAATGCAGTATTTATAAGAGTATTCAGAAAGTAACTCTGGATGTGCATATCTTTCATTGAGAAAAATGCCTTCACAGTATTTTTTCCCCCAAAGTTCTTGAGGGGCCAAGCTTGTTGAGGGGGCTATATACTCTTCAGGATTACCACGATCGCATAGCTGATGCTGCCTACTGCAAGCATTTTGCAGCCCTTCCAAAGGAAGTCATCAAGTATTTCCCAAGATGTAGGAAATGAAAGCTTAAAAAGAGAAAGAGGGCAGAAAAATAGGTCATTCCAGTTGCACTCAGTCATTACGTAAACATAATGCAATCTGAAAAAGTATTCTTTTTCTAAGAGAATGGGCACTTTAAGAATTTGATTATCTAATCACCAAAGTACCTCCAAGGGTCCTCCCCATGGACCCTGAACTTTGTTGGAAACAGACTCCAACAGTGAAGTGGAGGACACAAAAGAGCAGAGGAATATATAGGGGATAGGAAGAATGCACAGAGGGAAGACCCCTTCCTGGTGTCTTGGACTCAATCACTCCTTGTTGGGGGCAGGTATACAGTGGGGAAAGATGGAGGTAGGAAGAGATTAGAAATCTACAACATTTTATCTTACTCTGTTTATCAAGTCACTGATAGTACTTCTGAAGATGCTCAGTGGTAACTCGAAAAGGCATTCTTTAAAATGCAAACAGCCCAACTGTCCATCGACTGACAAATGAATAAACAAAAGGTGGTATATGCATACAATGGAATATTATCCAGTCAACGCAAGTCAATACGCAAGTATTGATACATACCACAACATGGATGGCCCTTGAAAATATCATGCCGAATATAAGAAGTCAGGCACAAAAGGCCACGTGTTGCATGATTTCGTTTATATGAAATGTCCATAATAGATCCATAGAGGCGGAAAATAGATTAAGGGTTGCCAAGGCCTGGGGGGAGGAGCCATGGGGAATGACTGCTAATGGGCACAGGGTTTCTTTTTAGAATGATGAAAATATTCTGGAATGAGAGGTAATGGAGGCACAGTCTGAATATACTAAAAACCACCGAATCATACACTCTAAAATGGTGAATTGAATAAGTTGTAAACTGTATCTCAAGGTTTAAAAGAAACAAAACAAAACAAAAAAACACCACTCTTTAGTTCAGCATTTCTTCTGCCCCTTAGCCTCTCAGTGATCAACAGAGGGCCTGCCTCTCAACCCACCCAGTGTGTTAGCCTTCAGTATTGCCCTATTTATGACATCAGGGGGTAGTGGTCATACAGAAAGACTTAAGCGCTCATGCCATTTTTGTTTCATTATTATAAAGGGAAAATGTCAAACCAGAATTTCTAGTGTAATCTTTGGCTGCTCAGGCAAAGGCAGTCCAAAATGCTCCTACTGTGACAAAAGCAAGCTGTCTCATCATCCTGGGGCTGTTGTTTTTTAAAGGTCAATTCTTGATGACTTACTTCTTTACCTACGAGATGATGAACTGCCAACATTAAGATATCTATAGCATTTCAAATAGTTCTGAGCCTTTGATTAGTACATTTTGAAAAAGGTAGACTTTAATTTTAATCAAGATCCATTCATCTTATAATACAGAACTGTGCTAGCATACCAATGGTTGACCATCCAAAAGAATTACTTCTGATTTTAAAAAGTCTTTTGGTACCTATTTGTTATACGGTTATCTAGGTCAACGTGTGCAGTGCTGGGATTTTTTTGTTTGGTACACAAAACAGAGCACTCATTTGTAAGTCTGGAAGTAGAAAGAATACTGATTCAGTTAAGTATCTGCCATAATTGATATAGATTGTTATCTTAAACTCCCTTGGAGTTACCAAATGGTCCACATCTGACTGTATTGTGGAAAGGCTGCTTAACAGGGAAAAAGTGTTTAGGAATGCCACGCCTCTGCAATTTATCAACATGAAGTACCGTCTGCTCACAAACAATGTCTTAACAGAAAATTCCAATTTCACAGAGGGTGTCATCATGACACCTTTGTCATACCACATGCAATACATCTGGGAACAATAGGTGTAAGAGCACCAGGTAGAGGAATACTGGAGTACAGGTCTGAATGGCACCTCCAGCACTGTGTGCACGCGCGAGGAGGCACGCTTGTGTGTTGGCAATTTGAAGGGGAAGAGGAGGCAACAAGGATGTCCTGTCATTGTGAGGTCTTTCACGTTCTATGGAATGACACTTTTAAAGGAGTCAAAGAAAGCCATGCAAAGGATGACCTTTAAGTGGGCATAACCTATGAACCTCAGATAACAAACCTGGGATATGGGGTCTTGGGTTCTCTACCAGCTCAAGTGTCACAATGATCAAAAAGGAAATTACTTACCAGAAGCAAAACTGACATATCAGAGTTGCCTTTCTTCCTCATGTATTATTGTTTGGGCATACTAAAATAGAGGAGGAACTACAGAAGCCCAGAAAACCCACAAACTATACATTACTATAGAATCATACTGTATGTGCACATACTATAGAAATAAAAAATAAATACACAAAAACACATTCGCCCCTAAGGTATCTCAAATATGATAAGGAAGACTGACCTCCCCTATAAAAGAGATTCGTGGGGTACATTTGAAATGTATTTTTTCAAAACAACTAGTCAAGAACCCGTGATTCCCAAAGCTGGGTCTGCGTTTTCTGAGAAAAATGAAAATCAACACAATGTTCTGCTACGTGATTCTGAAAACACATCATCTCCTTCCGATGCTTCTCTAAGGTAAGCATTTGCTTATCCAGCTAAGCAGGTCCTCCTACAACGAAACAGCTTTCAATCTATTATAATCTAATAACTTGAAAAATATGATACTTTGAGAAAAGACTAATTCCTCTGCTAAAGGAGAAGGTGGATAAATTCAGTGGTCACTGAATCGTGAGACTTACAGGCTTCCTGTATTTCTGCCTCCCTGACGACCACATTTTTTTTTAACCTAACAAGGCAGAGGATGCTAATTAGTAGCTATTATAATTAGCTATAATTAAAGGCCAAATACCTTAGCTGCTTCAAGAACTCCACATCAGAGTTGCTGTTAATAAGCTTGATGAACTCTTCATAAGAAGGAGCATAAGTGTAGGCTCTCTTGTGATGCTCATTCATCTGTTCTCTGCGCGCCAGCTGGGCAAGCAGCATCTGGTTGATGTAATCTGGATTACTAAGTAACTCCACTACCGGCTTCAAGACTGTGGACGGAGAAGAGAGCACCACTGAAAATGGTCCTGTCCTTTGGAGGAATTGTTTTTCCTTCAAAGAATTGACACAGCACTCAGGAAATGTTTTTAAACTATCCGAGTGGGGAACATACGAACAACTCAAATATTCAAAACCACATGTGCGCGTGCAGACAGCCGCCCATCCCTCTGGCTACGCTACCAGCTAGGGCTGCAAGCAAGTGGCTGTCTTAACAAAGGAGTTAACTTTAAAGGAATAATGAAAGAAAGTCATTTGGAACCCAAGCTCCCAACAAAGATATGGAAATTAAGTACACGGATTTCTTTTTTCTTTTATTTCATTTATAAGGCTTGTTGTGTGTTGTCTGCCAGAAGGGGAAAGTGAACGTGCTCCCAGCTGGTGAAAGCAGACCTCGGGGAAGAGGCGGTTAGAAAGCCAATGATACTACTACCAATCCATCCTACCAACTTTCGGTTAAAACGTTCGCTCTTCTCTGTGGTTGGCATCCACTAAAAGCCACAGATAATAAATGAGATACTCCATCAATGCCTATCAAAGGCAGTGTTATTTGAGATTTTGAGATAAGAGAAATTTCTTTGAGGTCATATTTTCTTCCACTTTTCTTATTCTGGCCAAGCGTCTCCCTCGATATACTTTCTGTAGTAATTCACTATATTGTGGTGCAGTTCCTTTTTTATTTATTCCAAGTTCCCAAAAGTATGTATAGATGTTATCCATGAATCTTCTATCTTAAAAGTGTTTTAAGTAAACGCACGCTAGAGTATAGATAGTCTTTCATTGATGTTTTGGATAACTCAAAAGCTATCCCAAATGGATGTTTCCCTGTGAAGAGAATAAGGACTGATTATCCAGCGTCAAAATAAATAACAGAATGGACTATGCATTTGGCAACATGTTATGTAAAAAACTTGATTATCATGGATGGCCAAAAAAACGCCCTCTTTGAGTGACACGTAAAGTTTGAAAATTTGAAAATATTTTAGCTCCCATATGTCCCAGAATATGCAAGGTCTGCACAGATGCACACAAAGTATTATCCCATTAAGTATGTAGCACTTTTGTTTACACAATCATCGCATTAGTAATGTGAATTATTTATAAAAGTACCTTTTGTTGTGAGAATTTCTGCAAGCATTATACATAAGCTGAGAGACTGGACATCCTTTGAGGGGAGCAGACAAAACACCAGAACCCGAGAACACATTTGTAGGAATCTCACTTCATCATAGGAGCTCCTCAAGCATGCATGCAACACAAAAGGCCTTGGTTGTTCTTCATGTCTAAAAAAAATTAACGAAGAGAGGGAAGAGGAAGGAAAGAAATCTCTGGAAACAATTTGGTTATGTTTCACTAAGTATAAAATATCTCAGATGGACAATATATTAATGTTTTAATAACTATGTCCACCCCTCAAAAATACCAATAGCCAATTATTTTCTCAATCACATGAAAAATGTAAATGCATGGCCTTTTGGGATTTAAAACCTTAAGTAGCATCAACAATTATACACGACTCCCAAAGCGCAGCAACAATCCAGTAAAGTAGGAATATTTCTTTAACTGGATTATTTTTAGGTCTCCTAGATATCTTCTTAAATGTGATCTACACTTTTATCAAAAAACAAAAACAAAAACAAAAACAGCTAAGAAAGCATAAGCCAGGGGCACAAGTCAGCTTTCCTGACTAGGTAATCATGAGATAAAAGTTCTGTGGGTTTTCCTACTGATGAGACGGTTCATGACTTGATGCTACATAAATTGGTGGCAAATTTCCTTCTGTGAAGCTCCCAAGTATTTTCTTTGTTTTTTTAATTTGTTTTATTTAAGAGAGAGAGAAAGAACGAGTGAGTAGGAGAAAGGGGCAGAGGGGGAGGGAGGGAGAGCAAAAAGAAGGGAGGGAGAGAAAAAGAAAGAGAGAGAGAGAGAGAGAGGGAGAGAGAGAGAGAGGGAGGGAGAGAATCTCAAGCAGGCTCCACACTCAGTGCAGAGCCCGACACAGGACTCGATGCCATGACCCTGGGGAACATGACCTGAGTTGAAATCAAGAGTCAAGACACTCAACTGACTGAGCCACCCGGGCACCACCCCCCAAGTATTTTCTAAACAGTCTTGCCGACCCTGGCCAGAGACTTCCCTATCGGTACTGACCTATCCTTATCCCAGCACGATTAATCTGGAGGATCTGAGTGATGAGAAGTAGAAACTAGAACTTTCTATACCTCCTTTTCCACACAGTATCTTGACAGGAGTAGTGACCAAGAAAGACTGGGAAGCTAATTTTTCTAATATCTAATATCTACTACCAGATAAGATGCAAAGTTTAGGGACTTCTTACAGTAACCAGTGGTCAGTCCTGGGGGCAGGGGGACACTACACAGAGGAGCAATCAAACTGGGTAATCAGTACTATTTAGGAAATGAAACAAATGCATATTGGCGCCTTTACGACTAGACCTCCTGGGAGTTCATTGCACGCTTTCTTTTTGCACTAGAGACTGAAGACTAGTTTCCAGCATAGGCACTCTAAAAAAGAAAGATTTCCTCTTTGTCTTCTATGACAAACAAGAGGAAGTCAACACTAATGTGCAAAGCCAACAAAATAAACAGATTTTAAGAATAAGCCTTTGCACATATACTGATACATGTTGACTTTTTAAAATGGCATTTAAAAATGGCATCTTCAGGGATGCCTAGCTGGCTCAGTTGGTAGAGCATGGGACTCTTTATTTTGAGGTCATGAGTTTGAGCCATTGGGGGTAGAGTTTACCTTAAAATATATATATATATTTAAGATGGCATCCTGAAATTATTTTAAACTCTATGCTGCCAGCTAGAGTTGTTACTTTAATACAGTAAGATCTAGATGCTATTTTTGTCATGCCGAGCACTTTTAAGGGTAACGATTTACTTTCAAATATGTATTTGGTTAATGATTATTGGGAAAAGCTGGCCCCCAAAAAACAAGAGAGGCTTCTTTCTGTAATGCCAAAATCCCTCCCAAAGTGTACACAATCCTCTCTGTTCTGATGGAAGGCAGATCATGGTAAGAGCCTGGCCCTCAGACTTCTACAAATTCATCTCCCTCCTAGAACTGAGTTAGGGAAACCTTTCTGAGTGAGCCAAAGGCCAGACAGCGGGTCAAACTAGCTCGATCTATGGAAAAAGGAGAGGCAAAGGCTTCCCTGGAATCCCTCTGTTCACTCCAGCTCCTAGTCAGTGGACCTCAGGTATTGTTGAGACCCCAAGAAAAGATCACGAGGCACATGGCTACTTCTGGGTCGGGAGGTGTCATGCGCCTTCTCCATCCAGGCAGCATACTCCTGTCCCAGCGAGGATCAATCATTTGTTTCCTGCAATTCCTACTACTTACATGTGGGTTCTCATGCCTTGAGTGAGCAGATGAACATTAGCCTTTTATAAATCTCCTTTGTACAATATTACTTAATCCTCCCACCTACACCAAGAGGCAGATGTCATCATCACCATTTCACAGATGAGAGTACTTAGGATCTGAGTGGTTACATGAATAGTCTGAAGCCAGAGGTAATACATGGTAGAAATAACTCTCCCGTTCTGCCTGACTCTCACGTCCAGGCTCTTTACACCGCTCTATAATCAAAGATTGCAAAGATGAAAGGGGGGGGGGGTTTCAGAGATAAAGACAGGAGACATTAATAAAAATTATTTTCCCCCTTAAACAGCATGCCTGTGCTTGACTAGTAAACAAAACACAAAGAGATTGTAAGAAGAATATAAAATTAAAGATGCTGTTGATTAAACGGCACACAAAGAATCAGTTTTAGATTTTCCTGAAACATGCTGGAACAAGACAGATGGGACAAAGGAAGAAGCAGCAGAGGCAAGAATTAAATGTGATCTGGACGGGTTTATGGCAGCAGAAGAATGCTGGCCTGGAAATAAATATGAGCTGACTGGAAAGCTGTCTTCACACAATTGCCTAACAGTCAACCAGTGTGTTGTGTTGTTTTTATTAATGCAATTTATTATTCTCTTGTCTGACAGTGGCCAATTCAATCGGGTGCTTCCCAGGCTGCCAAAGTCATTTCACAGCCGACAGATATCTGCACACCAATAGAGATTTCTAGGACGAGGGCACTGTTTACCTGGAACAGGCAAGTGTAGACACAGCAATCAAACCTAGACACACTGTCTGCCAGTCTCACTGTGTGATTTGTAGACGATAACACACAATCAGATAGGAGCTGTCTGGGGTTCACTTCCAGGGCACAATCATCTATGTGAAAAACACCCATAACCTACTGGCACTTTTTCAAATATCTGTAATACCAGGAGAGAGCGAATATTTTTTTCTTTAATAAAAACCACCAACTAGAGCTTCTGGGCATAGCCCAGATAACAGCAAAATAAATCTACCATTGGTATAAGAAAACTAGAAGCCCGGGGAGAAGGCGTTTCTAAAATGGAATCAATTCTCTGTTTCTATTATTGCAATGCTTTACCCATATTATCTTTATATTAGTCACAAAAGGGGTATATTAGTCAGAGAAGCTGGCAAATGCCTCCGTGAAAAATATATGTTCATGTTCAAATTAGATAATCATAAAAATACTAAATTTCTCTAACCCCTTGCTCTTCTCCCAAGCCTAAATCCATCAGTCTTCCAGCTGGAATAAAACATGGATTTAAAATACTGTCCTCTATTGGACCATAATTTAAATACTTTAAAATGAGCTTCCACAGAGTTCAAACGAGTCTTGGGCAGTATCTGCCAGGCAGAACAAAGGAGCACTTTATACAACAGATACCACAGCAAACCAGCAGGCACTCCAAGGGGTTGCTAAACACTCAAAAAGAGAGGCTGAAGCTTTTGAGACTCCAGGGATATAAGCCAAGAGTCCTCATTCTCTCACATTCCTTATTAGTTCACATACTGCCTTACTGAAAGCTGCTTTCTCCAGCAACAGCAGTTTGCAAAGGGTGGTCTGGGGACCCCTTATGTGCAATACAGAATGTCGCCCGTCTTTTTCACTCCTGTTCTCACAAGCACCGGGGAGCTTCCAGAGGCCAGAGGCTACTTGATGTGTGCTGACATCACTCTACTGGCTGATGGGAAGTGTATTGCATATTCGTGCACTTTAAATGCTTCTTACTTTTAATATGTCACATGGTAAATATTGGTAATACAACAAGAAGTGAGGTGGTATTAGGTTTAACAAATGGCTCCCCAAAGCTCTGATTTGTAGCACTCGCCCATTGCACCGTGTAAATACTCCCACCATGGCCAACTGCAAGCTAACAAGGTGACATCGCTGATCTCGAAGTGGTGAAGAGATGTGCCCAGTCAGCTCTTGCAAACCAGTACAAGCTGGCTCCAGCTCCCCAGGAGATAGGGCCCGCAGATATAAACAAAGTGCTTTTAGGTGTTTCAATAACTTTTAAGAGTAGAGAGGGGTCCTGTGACCAAAGAAGTCTGAGAACCGCTGCTCTACAGTAATATTTTCAAACCTAGGCTGTGACCCACAAGGAATACAATAAAATTTAGTTCGTCTCCAACACCGTTGAAAAAAAATGTTAAGAAGGTATCAGTTATCACAGGCAATAAGAGTACTGTTTTATGAAATTAGATCACAAGAGAAAATATATTTCTTACTATGGGTCATGGTTTTTTTAAAAATTCCAACACACTGGGGGTAGCAAGCTGGCAAATGACAGGCATGAGATGGCTCTGTAAATGTTGATCTCATAAGCCTGTGCTAGGAAGACTCTGGGACAGAAAATGATTCCTAGAAAGAGGCAATATAGCCGGGAACAGGAGCTGCTGCTGGACCATGACATTTAGCAGCTGGGCCCCACTGAGCAACAGCCCAGGGCAGAACAGGGCTGCTCGCTATAAATTCACACGGCAAGGCTTCTTAGGAGAGAACAGCAGTTACCACCTGCCCGATAAGGATGCCCATGCTTATTCATCCTCCTGTGTGTCTGTCAGATACCTTCTCTCTTCCCTGAATGTAGAGATAGGATAAAATCAGTGAGAATAGGCCACGTTAACTGTAAGGAGCCCATCTCCTGCGAGTCCATATCCTAACAGGCAGAGGGCCACTCCTTTCAATAAGATGACTTTTACGTACAAGTTAGAAATGCTGTAATTTGGCATTCTTGCACTTGCTCAATAACAGGACATTCAGGAGCACCTGGGAATGGTGTGGGGAAAACTGGACAGTAACACGCAAAAGAGTGAACCTGGACCACTTTCTTACACCATGGACAAAAATAAAGTCAAAAGGTATGAAGGACCTAAATGTAACACAAGAAGCCATCAAAATACTAGAGGAGAAAGCAGGCAAAAACCTCTTTGACCTCAGCCACAAAAGCTTCTTACTCAACATGTCTCCAAAGGAAAGGGAAACAAAAGCAAAAATGAACTACTGGGACCTCATCAAGTTAAAAACAAAAGGCAACCAATGGAATGGGAGAAGATATTTGCAAAGGACATATTGATAAAGGGTTAGTATCCAAAATCTATCAAGAATTTAACAAACACCCAAAAACACAAATAATCCAGTGAAGAAATGAGCAAAACATATAAACACTTTTCTCAAGAAGACATTCAGATGGCTAACAGACACATGAAAACATGCTCAACATCACTCATCATGAGGGAAATACAAATCAAAACCACCATGAGATACCACCTCACACCTATCAGAATGGCTAACATTAACAACTCAGACAACAACAGATGTTGGCGAGGATGTGGAGAAAGAGGAACTCGTTTGCATTGCTGGTGGGAATGCAAACTGGTGCAGCCAGTCTGGAAAACAGTATGGAGGTTCCTCGAAACATTGAAAATAGAACTACCCTATGACCCAGCAATTGCACTACTAGGTATTTACCCAAAGGATACCCAAGTGCTGTTTCAAAGGGGCACATGCACCCCAATGTTCCTAGCAGTGCTACTGAATAGCTAATGTATGGAAAGAACCCACATGTCCATCACTAATGAACGGATAAAGAAGATGTGGTATATATACAAAATGAAATATTAGCGATCAAAAAGAGTGAAATCTTGCCATCTGCAACAACATGGATGGGACTAAGCATGTATTATGCTAAGCAAAATTAGAGAAAGACAAACATCATATGACTTCACTCATATGTGGAATTTAAGATACAACACAGATGAACATAAGGAAAGGGAAGGAAAAATAATATAAAAACAGGGAGGGGGACAAACCATAGGAGACTTCTAAATACAGAGAACAAACTGAGGGTTGGGCGAGGGGCATTAAGGACACTTGTTGGGATGAGCACTGGGTGTTTATGCAGGGGATCAATCACTGGATTCTACTCCTGAAATCATTACTGCACTATATGCTAAGTAACTTGGACATAAATTAAAAAGAAAAGAAAATGTACAAAAAAAATAGGAATTAGACTAAAAAAAGGAGATTGGTATTTCAGAATAAAATAGTAATAATAATAAATAAATAGTCAACTTTCAGGATACTGTGATGAGACCGAGTTCTTAACACAGAACTCACAAAAAGAAACATGAATTCTAAACTTTTCCGAAAATTGTAAATTCACAGATACTCTTCACAGCATTCACAGTATAGGTACTCCTAACGCTATTAAAAAAAAAAGTCTACCCTACCAGCACACTATAATTACTACCCCTCAATATATGTACATCTCAAGCCAAGTGCCAGCAAGACGCAGAAAATTCTAGAGTTTTATCTTGACTTTGACCACTTTCCATAAAAGGAAAATATTTTAATGTGGAAAAAAGTGGGGGGGGGGTTGTTCATATTCCAACAGTTACCTGGCATTTGCAGCTTTCAGGTCACAGAAATGAGCGAGTAAAGTTCTTACAACGTCGTTGCAGACGACTTTAACCACATCCACGTGGCTCAGTCTGTGGCGCAGCTGTCTGGCAACTTCCCAAAAGTCTTCCAAGAGCAGATGGTAAAGCTGCCCCTCGTCTCGGCTGAGATTTCCATACCAGGACAGAACGTAATCTCTGTAACTGTAGTCAAACACTACCAGGAATAAACAGAGCAAGGAGTAAAACTTTGATGAAACACCAAGGCAGCATTTCCACTGGAAGCTACTATTTAACATTCTCTGTTTAAGATACAAAGAGCATAGATACCAAAACAAGAGAAGGTATAATCTTTCCTAAAATTACTTCAAAATAAAAGATTCTCATCTAACTAAGATTCTAGGAGTGTGGTGACCATATGTCCTCAAAATTCAGAGGCGACCCAATTTTTAAATACTCTATCTTGGAGCCAAACTAAGTTTATGAAGACAACAGAGCGTCTTACACAGTGGCGATGTACTTATGGAGTGTGCCGGTCATCAGTTTACTGCCTCTCTCTTGCAAATGCACCATTTTTTGCCCTGCTTTAGGATACTGGAGATGGACCCCATAAACATTTCTTCTTTGCCGACCCAGGTCACGTCAAGGTTTGTCGGGAGAGGGTGCAGGAGTGACTCTGGCGGAGGAAAGGGCTTCTCCCCTGGTTCCTGTGTGCCCCTCTCTGACGGGCCCTGCGGTGTGCTGCACACGGCAGCATGTGGGGCACCAGATTCCAATGGCGCTCAGAGGACAGCTTCCCAGAGAACTGTGCTAGCACCCTGGGGGTGGCTTCCTGTCACCTGTGGTGTCTCCCCAAACCACTCCACCATCACATGGACGATGGCTGTGCCCTCTCCAGTCAGGCCCAGATCTCAGCTCCAGGGTGAAGGAGGAACCCTCTCCCAATGTGTCCCTCCTTAACATGCTTTGCTTGCCCCTAGGGGTAGTGCTCGCTCCCATTATCTGCTCCTCCTGTATTCTTTGGAGTTCTCTCGATCTCTCAGTAGCTAAGTCTCTTTACAAGTTAATAAAACTTTATATTAAACTTTCTTGTTCTAGTACTATGTGGTTTCTGTCTCTTAATGAGACCCCAACTAACGCAGAAAGAATCCCATTAAGTCAGGTATCACACCAGGCTCAGCATCTGTAGCTGACCACTTTCTTTGGAAGATTTCTAGTCTTTCTTTTCTTAATTCTGGACCAATTTTATGTCTTAGAAATAAAAAATCTGAGCTCCAGACCAGTGTTATCCAACAGAAAAAGGAGAGTCACATGTGTAATTTTAAGTGTCTAATAGCCATGTTAAAAAGGGAAAAAGAAACGGGTTAAATTTCAATAGTATATTTCAACTAATATATCCAAAATATTAGGATTTCAATACATATTCAATACTATAAATTGATGAAATTCTTTTTCCATACTAAGTCTTCACAAGCTGGTATATATTTTATACTTTTAGCGCATCTTAATTTGGACTAGCCACATTACACGATCACCACTTCGGTACACTAGTCACTGTATTACTCAGGGCAGCTCACGTCCACAGAGAAGGAAGATAAAGACTGAAAAATAAAAATGTTACAGGGCTTAAGTGGCAATTCCCCCGAGGGAGGAAAACACTTAGCGACATACTCGTGTCCCAGCTCAAGGATCCCTGTACTATTTTTAAGCACTACTTATTTCTCAAGGTTTTCTTTTTTTCTTTCCTTCCTCAAAGACCACTTGATTTGGCTTAATTTTGATATGACCATACATCATCTCAGATAAGCAGTGTATCCTCTTGCTTTGCTTTGTCCCCAGGAATCCTGTGGAACAAAGTGTAACTTGGGATCCTGACTTACTTCACAGCTGGCCTACAAAAGCCTAACCTCTAATTCTCAAACACCTGTGCAGTCCAGGATTTGTTGCTCATTTTACTCATCTTGGCCACTACACACCAATTTCAAATGCGCTTGGCGGGGGGAAGAGGAGATCCTATTTCCTAGAAAACTGAGTCACGAATGGAACCTTCAGCTCGGGATCAGTATTCATCTGTGTGAGCACTCCGTGTATGTGCAACAGCCCAGCCCGCAAGTCAAGGAAAACACCATTCTTGTTTAAATATTCTGTGACAGTCTTTTTTTTCTCAGAATATCAACTGTGAAAGTATATCCAATGCTTCTCCACATTTCCAGAATGCCTGCGTTACAGCTTTATAATAATTTACAAAATGGCATCTTAAATCTCATAGGTCGAAAACATACGAAGAGCGCCAAGAATTTGTTCACAGATACATGTGTACAAAGGTTTAGCTAAATTCTCAAAGTGATTCCACTGGCCTCAGTAGTGGGATAAGATACTTAAGATAGCTGGGGCACCTGGGTGGCTCAGTCAGCTAAGTGTCTGACTTCAGCTCAGGTCATGGTCTCACAGTTTGTGAGTTCGAGCCCCACGTCAGGCTCTGTGCGGACAGCTCAGGCCTGGAGACTGCTTCAGATTCTGTGTCTCCCTCTCTCTCTCTGCCCCCCCCCCAAATAAATAAACATTAAAAATTTTAAAAAAATAATTAAGATATCTAAGCCTTACAGCTGAGAACCATTACTTGCCAAAGACTAATGGGGTAGGCATTAAAAAAAGAAAAAAAGATACTACCTTAATCTTTCGTTTTTCATTAAATAAGTATTTAATTCTAATATTGTAAAACAATATTAATTACAATATTGTAATATTGTAAAATATTGGGATTCTTGGTCTCCCTCTCTCTCTGACCTTCCCCACGGTCTCCCTCTTTCTCAAAAATAAGTATTTTTTAAAAATTGTTATGTTTTCTAGAGGTTACAAAAAGTAGTCACAAGTCATTCCTAATTGGACTACTCCATTTACGAGAAAACAGGAAAGGTTTCTGACCCAGATATTTAAGAAATAACACCAAAAAACGGGAATAGGTCAATCCTATAATCTCATTTATTGGCAACAAATAGATCATTGTTCCTACACAGTAATTGAGCTACATGCTCTCAGTAAACTGAGACTCCAAGAAGTGAAATAACTTGCTCACAGTCAAACAGGAGGCAAAGCCAAGTATCCTACCTGCCAGTCAAACACTCTTTGTACTCAGCACATAGCAGTCCCACATGAAGGTGGAACAAAACAAGTCACAGGAGTACAAAACATGAGAAATCTGAAATAGCTTCCTTGCCCAGTGGACACCCAGCTTGTTTAAAACATATTTATATGAAAAAATATGCAAATGGCTATACCATTAAAAACTGCCCTAGAAGGCATTAATAGAACCAAACAGGTGGAAGTCACAAGACGTTGTTTATTCTGTTCAACATAAGGAGGACTTGAATAAAAACATTAAACCTATTCAAGACTCACAGTAGATAGTGAATATTCCATCAGACGGAACTTTTAAACAGCCAGATAGCCAATGGACAAGGATGACACAGAAAAAATTACTTCCTGAGATGGTAGGGTGAACTATGTCACTTCCACAGGCTCTTGTCTGCAAGTCCGTTATATCCTTCTCCTGGACATCTCAATGCCAAGCAACAAGAGCCACCTTGACAACAAAACACTCATTTGTTCATTTGCAATTCTTGCTCCCTTACTCTTTCATTAAACAAAGTTTTCATGCCACAGAATTTTTAACTAGTAGCAAATAAATCTACAATCCAAAACATTTGAAAACAGAAGCATTTCTCCTTTCGTTCAAATTTACTTTCAAATTATAGAAGGAAATTAAAAGCAATTGTAAGAGACTTAATATCTTTAAAATAAGATCTTCTTAGTATGCTAAAGGATTTATGTGAATGGCATATTCGTCTACATAATGTCTCATTATGTTTGTTAACCACATTGTACATGCTAACTAATACAGCTCTAAAATATACTTCCAATAGTACATTTTGGTTACAAATTGAAAAAATGAATATTGGCAAAAATCTGAACTCAGTAATAGAACATATACCTGTCACACTAACAAATCTCTATCAATAGCTTATCAGTATCCCTTTAAGCTAAGTATTATAAAACTATAACAAATATAAAAAGTATCAAACAAGGGCATTTGGCTGGCTCAGTCAGTAAAGCATATGACTCTTGATCTCATGGTCATAAGTTTGAGCCCCATGTTGGGCAAAAAAAAGTATAAAACAAAGCCATGATTCTAAGTATATATTACATAGCTACATATACTCATTTACACAAGTATATATACGAACAAATTATTTTCAAATATACTCTATGAGTCAATTTGAAGAGACACAGAAATTCATGATAAAATTATTTTATGCTCTCTATTAAGAAATAAGCATACGGATGCCTGGGTGGCTCAGCTGGTTGAGCATCTGAGTCTTGATTTCAACTCATGTCATGCATGATCCAGGGTTATGGGATCAATCCCCGCATTGAGCTCCACGCTGTGTGGGGCCTGTTTAAGATTCTCTCTCTCCCCTCTCCTCTGCTCACATACACTCTTTCAAATAGAAAATAATTTAAAAAAAAGAAATAAGCATAAATAATATAACAAACCACAATAAGAAAGAATACTTATCCTCACTGCCGAGCAGAGTCTTTCTTCTAAACACATAAGAGCAGCCAACAAAAATCAAGCAGTATTATCAAATCTATGTTCTAGACTGCTCTCAAAGAAGTAAGCAAATAAAAAGAAATCACTGAAGATTACATACAATGAAATAACATGATCAGAAGTTTAGTGAGATTACTGTAAAAGGATGATTTAGGGTAACAAAGTAGGGTAAATCTAGAAGCAAGCCTGATGTGGGGCCCGAACTCACATGAGACGATGACCTGAGTTGAAATCAAGAGTCAAGCATTTAACCGACTGAGCCACCCAGGCACCCCTAGTTTACTGTTGCTTTTAATGACTGCCGAATGAATATATTTTATTCTCACAACCAACTTTATAGCAGCCTTTAGCTCTTCTTTTGGTAGATAATGTTCGACTTCACTGAAAATCATTTTGCTTAAAACAAAGAAGAGGAAATTGTAAAACTAAGAATATAGTGGGGGGAAAAAATTCCATATCCAAGGCTTTGGATAATATTGTTTTCGAAATAAATCACTGTGCAGAAAGTAGCCTGAGGATAATGTGGTTTGGGAGTTTTTTGGTTTCATTCTGTTTTGGTTTTTGTCAACTAGACCTGAGCCCTGGTCTTTTCTGTTCCATAAACATTCTAAAACAAATTGGTCCATGGTAGATAAATATGCCATGTTTAAGTGCAGAGAAACTTTACAGTCTTAAAAAATTAAAGAGATACTCATGTTCATAGCAGCGTATTCACTATAACAAAGAGCTGGAAGCAACCAAGATGTCCACTGATGAATGAATGGATAAAGAAACTGTGATTACAGGAGGTGCCTGGCTGGCTCAGTCGGGAGAGCAAATGACTCCTGGTCATGGGGTCATAAATTCACGTTGGGTGGAGAGTTTACTTAAAAAAATAAAATCTTAAAAAAAGACTATCTGGTTATAGACATAAAATGGAGTAATTGTCAACCTTTAAAAAGAAGGAAATTCTGACACATGCTACAACATGGACTAACCTTGAGAACATTATGCTAGGTAAATATGCTAAACACAAAAGGACAAATACTATTTGATTTCACTTATATGTAGTAACTAAAGTCAAATTCATGGAAACAGAAAAGAATGCTGATTACCAGGATCTGAGGGAACGGGGGAGGGGGAATTATTTAACAGGTATAGAGTTTCAGTCTTACAAGATGAAAAGAGTTTGAAAATCTTTACACAGAAATGAAAATGTACTTAACACTACTGAACTATACACTTTAAAATGGTTAAGTAGGTAAATTTTACATTATGTATTTTACAATTAAAAGAAAAAAAAAGGCAGAGTTCCAATTCCAGGTATGGTAGAATAGCTTATATCAGACTAACCTTCCTATAGAAAACAATTGTGAACTCTGGAGAAAAAATATTAAAGAACTATTTAAAGGCACTGGAAAGCAAAAATCAGAGAAACTGAAGGGAAAATCTACCCTTAATAAAAGGGACTGGTGCTGGTACGAATCATGTTTATATAACTTTTCCCTGAGGCATTCAACAGTCCTAGAGACACAAGGCAGTTAAAACTTACTTTTTTTTATGTTTATTTATTTTTGAGAGAGAAAGACAGACAAAGTGTGAGCAAGGGAGGGGCAGAGAGAGAGGGAGGTACTGAATCCAAAGCAGGCTCCAGGCTCTGCGCTGTCAGCACAGAGCCCAACACAGGGCCCGAACTCAAGAACTGCAAGATCATGACCTGAGCTGAAGTTGGACACTTAACAGACTGAGCCACCCAGACGCCCCAAGGCAGTTCAAACTTAGACTGAACATCCGTGTGTTTTTTATTTTAATCTAAGATATCAGAAACAGAGTTAGGAACTGCCAAAGCAGCTGACAATAAATGCAGGACATTCAAAAAAGGATGGAGCCACAAAAGCTGGATTATAAACTCTCACACCCATCGCTGACTCTGTCCTACACGGAAGTACGACTGCAAGGAGATCAGTTCAATGCAACAGCTGGAAGACTGAATTAGCTGAGCAGATACTTGAACTGTTGTCCGCCACAGAGCTGGAATCCTGCCCAGCTAGAGATGTGACCAGCGACTTTCCACTGAAACTGTGTAGGGAACATGAACGAGAAGGGTTAAGCCTATGGCCCAGGACTGAGAAACCCACCATAGACTAAGGACAAAATCCAAGCAAACCTGCCCTAAAAATGTGTGTAAAACCAAGTATCCCCAAGGCGAACAGTCAAAAATTAAGCCGCGTACTAGAACAAAAACTGACGCTCTTCAGAGGACAATAACAGAAACTAGAATGTCTAGAAAGTAGCATCCACATCGTTCAGGGCACAATCAAAAAAAGAAGACCTGAGAAGAAACAAACAAACAAAAGTAACACATACTGAAGAGCAAAATCCAATCGACAGAAACCAACTCCAAAATGGCCTACATTTTGGACTTCACACAAGGAGAATTTAAAGCAGCTATATAAATATGTTCAAGGAATTAAAGATAAAGATGGTCATAATAAGAGACAGATGGGGAAATCTCAGTGGAGAACCAAAAACTGCAAAAAAGAACCAAACAGAAATTTTAGACATGAGAAGTACAATATTTAAATAAAACAATTCACTGGATACACTTAACTACAGACTAAAAATGCCACAAAAACAGTCCGAAGACAGAGGAACAAAAATTATCCTATCAAGAGAACAGAAAGAAAAAAGAATTGGTAAATTAAATGTCATCAAAATTAAAAACTTCTGCTCAAAGACAACATTTAAAAAATAAAAGGCAATTTACAAACTGGGAGAAAGTATTCACTGTATCTATATTTAAGAAGGAATGTGAAACCAAAAGAGATCTTTAAAAATACTCCTACGAGCAAATTGTAAGTTAAATAAATTTATTTTAAAAAGACTTGAATAGACACATCACAAGTGAAGATGTGGAAATGGTCAAAAATCACATGAAAGGATGTTCAACATCATTAGTCACCACAGATACGCAACTTAAGGTCATAGTAAGATGCTGTTTTACATTTATCAGAATAGTTAAAAGAGGAAGAATGACAACAGTAAATTTTGGTGATAACGTAAAACAACTGGAATGGTCATACATAGTGAGAGTTGAAATAAAGACATAACCACGTTAGAATATTATTTGGCAATTTCCCATAAAGTTAAACACACAACTACCCTTGGCCCTACAACTCTACTCCTAGGAATTTGTCTGAGACAAATGAAAAACATATGTGCACAAAAATACTAGTTTACACCAACTTTATTCAGTATGTTTCAAAAAATTAGAAGCAACCCAAATATCCAAAAAGACAAAGGATAAATATATTGCGACACAATCATATTAGTGTAAAGGAATACTACACTCAGTAGCAACAAAGAATGAACTCAGGTCATGATCTCATGGTTCATGAGTTTGAGCCCCGCATCAGGGTCTGTACTGACAGCTCAGAGCCTGGAGCCTGCTTTGGATTCTGTGTCTACCTCTCTCTCTGCCCCTCTCCCACTCATGCTCTCTCTGTCTCTCCAAAATGAATAAACATAAAAAAAAATTTTTTTAAGTGCTAAGAACAGAAGCCAGGCATAAGACACTACATCCTGTATGATTCCATACAAACTTCTATGGGGTTTAAGAATAGATAAAACTAGGGGTCTCTAGATGGCTCCGTCAGTTAAGCATCTGACTTCAGCTCAGGTCATGATCTCACTGTTTGTGGGTTCGAGCCCCGCACTGGGCCCTGTGCTGACAGCTCAGAGCCTGGAACCTGCTTCGGAGTCTGTGTATATCTCTCTCTCTGCCCCTCCCCTGCTCCTGCTCTGTCTCGCTCTCTCAAAAATAAATATACATTAAAAAAATTTTAAAAAGAATAGATAAAACTAATCTACGGTGATAGAAATTAGAACAGGGAAGGTGAGTTTCATTAGAGGGGAACAAGAGGCAAGCTTTCTATAATGACAGAAATGTTTCGGGGCTCCTGGGTGGCTCAGGTGGTTAAGCATCCAACTCCTGATTTCGGCTCAGGTCTTGCAGTTCGTGAGCCCAAGCCCCATGTCTGGGAATCTCTGTCTCCCTCTCTCTCTGTGCCCCTCCCTTGCTTGCATGAACGCTTTCACTCTTTCTCAAAAATAAATAAACAAACATTAAAAAAAAACATTTTAGTTTGCAAAGGGTCCTGGTTACACAGTTATACACATTTATGAAAATTACTGTATTATACGTACACTTAAGATTTGTGCATTTCAAAGTATGTAAATTTTACTTCAATAAAAGCAATTAAGAATTATTTTCAGGGGCGCCTGGGTGGCTCAGTTGGTTGAGCGTCCGACTTCAGCTCAGGTCATGATCTTGCGGCTCGTGAGTTCGAGCCCCACATCGGGCTCTGTGCTGCCAGCTCAGAGCCTGGAGCCTGCTTCAGATTCTGTGTTTCCCCTCCCCCCCTCTTTGCTTCTCCCCCACTCACGCTCTGTCTCTCAAAAATAAACAAACATTTAAAAAACAAAAAAAAGAATTATTTTCAAGCCACGATACTGTGATTATGAATATTAAAAATTATTGAATTTTAAATTTGGCTTTTATCAAAGCCATTGTACTTTACTAATAGAAATATTTTAAAAGTTTAATTAGTTTCCAAAGTTCTAAAATTCTATGAATACACACAATTTCAGACTGTCTCTGTACTTACATAGTACTTACACTCAAATTTTAATACAGTCTTTCCTGTGAACTATGAAAGTAAACATACTTGTTTAAGTATATATCACTTACTCAGTTCTCTCAACTTCATATCTAACACCATGCGTTCACTTGAAAAACTCAAGACTTCTTTCCTGCACTTAAAGTGAAACTGACTTTTTAGATATTTGATTTTAAAAATATTATTTCAACTTTAATTTGATCAAAATATATCTTCTCAATTTCAGTATCTGTAATTACGCCTACTTATTTCCACTTCTACATGTAACAATAAACAATACTGTGCCCTCGGCAACCCGCCTTCAACCTTCTTCAATACCACTTCTACGGGCATGTCCTTCGTTCTCTCAGAAGGCTGACCACTACCCCTTAATTTGTTGTCAACGAGTGAGCCCAAGTGCACTCGTCCCCAACACACCTTGTCTAGGTTGTATCTAAATGAAAACATATTTCCTGATACCTATTTTAGACAGCAGAGATCCTTGTTTCACACGGCAGAGCTAGCTTCACATGGCCAGTTAGCTCCATGATCTGGAAATCCTACTTAATGAATATTTAAATCCCATCCGTTCAACTAAAATATGGATGTATTTTTTCAGTCATCATAAAAACTCATGAATAAAAATTCTTAAGGCTACACATAGACAAGAAGGATAAATTTGTTACAGGTTACAATTTTCCCTTTAGAACATAATAAATTGCTTTACATGGTAATTATGTACTCTCATTTAATCCTTACCTTCTTTTAGAGCTTTGTCCATATTATGAGAAATTACTACCCTTCTAGACTGAACTGACTCAGGTGAGTTTCCATATACAGGACTCTGAAATGTAAGAAAAAACAACAAAGACACAGATTACTGAATGAATAAATCATAGATAAAAATAAAACTCAAGTTTATACTTCAGTTTAATTACCATTTAAACAAGGTATTTAGATATTAAAAGATTAAAAAGTTCTTCTGGAAAAAGTAAATAAATGCTTAAAGTTAGTTAAGACATTCTTGAAAAGAAAGGAAGCATCTTCCATATCCAATATCAAAACAACACGATGCTAGAGAAGGAATACACAAATCAACAGAACAGAAGAAGTACAAAAACAAATGCATCTACATAGGAGAAACACATAAGAAAATTTGAAATCAGTGAGGAAAACAGATTATTCAATAAACAGCGTTGGGATAACTGGATATTCATGTGTGAATAAAGGTTAGAGTGTCACCTCATACTTTAAACATAAATAATTCCAAACTGATCATTCCAAACTGAGTTAAATAACAAAGTATTTTGTTAAACTAAAAATGTGTTCAAAGGAAATAAGGGAGAAGTTGTTTATAATCTTGGGATGGAGAAGGCCTCCCTAAAATAAGACACAAAATTCAAAAGTTTTAAAGAAAAAAAAAAAAAAAGAACTGACAAATACAACTACATAAACTAGACAACTCCTGTGTGGCAAAATATAACTATAAAATATAAAAATGATAGAGTAGGAGACTCTAATGACAACATATATAATGAAAGACTATTATTTAATATACACAGAGCTCCTAAGAAAAATAACTAAAAAGAAAACCAAGCAAAGAAATTTAAAGGGCAATCATGGAAGATAAACAAATATCAATAAATATAGGGGGGAAATATGCAACCTCCCTCTTAGTTAGAGAAATACAAATTAGAGCAATGAGATCCCAAACTGCCAAAGCAGGGGGAGAGGTACCTACTCTCAAATATTGACAAAGATACATAGATATACTCATTTTCATACATTATTGGGGGAAATTTCTATTTCTAATGAGACCTTATTTTTAATTTTTAATGTTTATTTATTCTTGAGAGAGACAGAGAGAGAGAGTGAGCTGGGGAAGGGCAGAGAGAAAGGGAGACACAGAATCTGAAGCTGGCTCCAGGCTCTGAGTTGTGAGCACAGACGCTGGGCTCGAACTCACGAACCGTGAGATCATGACCTGAGCTGAAGTCAGACGCTCAACCGACTGAGCCACCCAGGCGCCCCGGGAAATGTCTATCTCTATGAGCTACAATTTCATTCAGCAATTCTACTCCTAGGAATCCAAGCAACGGAAATACTTGCACATATGCAAAAATGTATACAAAGAACTTCTCTGCTCTGTTGACTTTAAGGGTAAAAAATTAGAAAAAACCCATGGGGCAGCTGGTAGCTCAATCGGTTAGGTGTCCGACTTCAGCTCAGGTCATGATCTCAACAGTTCGTGGGTTTGAGCCCCACGTTGGGCTCTGTGCTGACAGCTAAGAGCCTGGAGCCTGCTTCAAATTCTGTGTCTCCCTCGCTCTCTGCCCCTCCCACACTCTTGCTCTGTCTCTCTGTCTCTCAAAACCTTTTTTAAAGAAAAAGAAAAAACCCAAGTGTATATCAATAGTCAGAGTTAAATTATGGTACGCCCATATTTGAGAATATAATGCAGCCATTAAAAACAATGAACTGGCTTGAACTATACAGAGAAGATTAGCATGGCCCCTTTGCAAGGATGACATGCAAATTCACAAAGCATTCCATTAAAAAAAAAAGAATGAATTACAGATACATATACCGTCATGAAAAGTTTTCCGTGATGGGAAAGCATGTACAGCATGCTTTGGGAGCATATACCCCAATACCCCAACTATTAAAAGTAATTTCTTCTAGGCAGGGACATAAGATTTTAACTTCTTACTCCACATATGTCTGTGTAACAGTAAGTTTAAAAAAAAATTTTTTTAATGTTTATTTATTTTTGAGACAGCGAGAATGAGACAGAGCACGAGCAGGGAAGGGGCAGAGAGAGAGAGAGAGAGAGAGAGAGAGAGAGAGAGAGAGAAAGAGACACAGAATCTGAAGCAGGCTCCAGGCTCTGAGCTGTCAGCACAGAGCCCAATGCGGTGCTCGACTCCCAAGCCTTCGAGCCATGAGATCATGACCTGAACGGAAGTCGGCCGCTCAACCAACTAAGCCACCCAGGCGCCCCTAAAATTTTTAATTGTACAAAGATACTCGGCAAAAAGCAGTGGGGGGCGGGGGGAGGGAATCATGTAAAGAATTAAAATCCTATTATCTGGCTAGTAAGACTACTTAAAGAAGAAATTGCTTTAATTGGTCACATACCAAAGTGGTCGAAAACATGTATTATGGGATTGGGCCCACTTCTTGGTTTCAGAGGATAAAAAGAAACTGAGTAATGTTAACAAAATGTAGGATACTTCCCTGTGCATGGGAAGTATTAGCATCGACTAGCTAACTTGACTAGCATTGCCGCATCACTACTGAGACCCAACTGGCTAACATCACTAGCATGCTCAACCAACAAACAAGCATGAGGAAACAACTTTGTTCTCCAGGCAGGGCCACCCCAACACAACTGCCATCAATCCCATGACCCTGGGCCTCCCAACCTGGAGTGCAGAATTTCTAGTCCTTAGCTTAGTTCCATACTATCCATGGGTAGGGAGCCAAAGTGTCATCCATTTTGTTGTTGTTGTTGTTGTTGTTGTTGTTATTAAAAACAAAAAGCCATAGTTTTAAGATTCCTTAGTTGAAATACTTTTAAAAGCCTTGAGATGTGTTGTACTCCTGAAAGAAAAGAATCCTTTTATGCTACAAATTAACATAACATTCAACACTCTCCCAAAGAGTTACCGAAAAACAAAACAAACAAAAAATAAACTTATTGCCTATAGACAAAAGTCATTATTGCATAAAATACACTCTCAACCACTTAAAACTATTTTTTAGTCTCTCAGTAGCTTGCTATAAAATTAAATGTAAGTATATTTTAACTTTTAAATTTAGTTTGTGAGAAAAATTGAAGAAACGAGGAATTTTAAAATTCTAGCAACATTTTTTTTAAGTTTACATATTTTGAGAGTGTGCATGTGTACCCACATGAGGGTGGGGGGAGTTGGAAAGGCGGGGAAGGGGCAGAAAGAGAGGGAAAGAGAGAGAATCTAAAGCAGGCTCTAAACCGGCAAAAGCGCAGAGCCTGAAGCAGGGCTCAAACCCATGAACCGTGAGATCATGACCTGAGCCGAAACCAAGAGTCGGATGCTTAAGGACTGAGCCACCCAGGCAACCCAAATTTTAGGGATTCCTAAAATACCAGATATTTAAAACCTTACTCACTTTTTAGACAGTTGTTTTGAACTAACACTTTTACAGCGCTATTCTAATAAATAATTTTAATCATAATTCTCAAGCTTTTGGCTTCCCAAATCTAGATTTGGTAGTTTTAGTATATAATACTAGTTGGATGAGAAACCGCAGCCAAACAAGACTTAAAATAGAAACTGCCTGTAAGGGCTGGGAGAGAAGCAGTTATGAATGTGACGGACAGGCAGCCCGTGGATATTTAAGCATATTCTGTGCTTACGTGTCTATCTTCCCAAATTCCTCCAACACTGAATGTTTTCATTCTTACCTTTTACTGTTTTTGTCTTCCTACTTATGGCTCTGCTACCTCTTGCCATCTGTCTACATACTTCTTTTCTCTCTCTGCTTCATACTTAAATGCAATGCACACATAAACATATGTCTGTCACTACTGACTATCGAAGTCCTTTATGCTCTTTAATCTAAAAAGCTTATGAGAGTAATGTTCTCTACTTTGGCTCTTTAAGTAAAAGTTCTATTATTTTTTCAATCTGTTTTTCCAATCTGGGGTTCTGGTTATCCCCACAGGCCATCTCCCAGGGGTCACTGGCCCTTACCGGAAAGAAAAAAGTTCATCATCCCCATCCCATCCCAATAGCCTGATGGAGACTCTCTAAGAAATAAGAACAGGAAGAGGAGAAAAAAAAATCATGGGCTCAAAATAACTAGGTAATCATGCGTGAAAATTCCTTTTTTAAGGACTTAGTATTTTGGGAGCCAGACTCTCATGTCTAAATGACTACACAGTGTGTAAGTTACTCACTACCACACACGGTCTACTGCTTTTAGATCACAAAGACGGAATTTACTAATCTTTACCCAAGGTGGAGAAAGGAAAGGAAGGAAAAGAAAGGAGGGAAAGGGAAGAAGGGAACAGAAGGGGAGAAAGCCAGCTAGCTGCAACAAATGCAAACTTTGAATAAATTCCTGTGGCTCAGCGCAGTTGAGCCAAAACTCTCTTCATTTTCCTTCTATTTATAGGGTTGAAAACAGAAACTCCGCATGGCAGAGACTTCCCCAAAAGACTTGTTCTTTAAGGCAAATGCTAACTTGCCACATCTGCACTGGCACAGGCCTCGTTTCTCAAGGAAAGCCTACCTCTTCCTGACAACCCCTTTCCTAAAATGCCAGTGTTAGGAAAGAGGAAATACAAATATCTATTCTCTTCCCACTGCAACAAAGAAAAAGTGAGAGAAATTTTCAGTAAGATTTCAAATCCAGAAATTAGAACTTTAACGTAGTCCGACTACTCAGCTCTCACAAGTTTTTAGTATCCGTATCACACTATTAACTCATAAAAGCTTTTGGTTAACCAGTACCCCTGTCATGTAAAAAAATACACCTCATTTTCTATTTAATTAAAACAAATTCTGTCTTCGTTTTAAGATTTAAATCTAGCTTAAAACTAACGAGATCATTTTTAATCACTCAGTGAGTTCTTGGAGAGAAAATGACGTCTTAACATAGAACTGCTAATTTTAAAAATGCTTTCCTAAGAGAGAGCAAAACCAGAAAGCTTTTCTCTATGCAACTAAATCCTCCAGCATCAACGAGCAGATACCGTATCAATAAACCCTTTGCTGAAGACCTATCAGCTTTCTATTCACTCCTGAAATGTCAGCTTTTAATCTATAACCAAAATATACTCAAATTGTCTTTGTGTCACAGCTAAAGACACCCTCTCCCAAGGAAGCAACATCCAGAGAAAATCCATGTGGAGAAACCTGGCTACTCTGACATTAGCAGCTAAACGACTAGGAAGCACCTGGAATTCAGCCAAGACATATACCTCATTGCCCATTGTTTATAAGCATGACATTGCTTCCTGTGCTGCTTCCTGCGGGGACACAGACGGGGCCAGGGCAGCCAGCCCGGGACTTGGAATTACTTTCATGCCCATTACCTGGGCTCCTTAAATAAACAAATGCCACTTTCCTTCAGTACACGCTTATACACTGAAAAAAAAATTTTTTATTGGGTTTTGGTCTATTTTCAAAAGAAAAACAGTTGCAGAGTTGAAAGACTGATGGGTACAATTTCTTATAAGGTACTGAAACAGTGATTATCTTAGGAAAACAAACACAAAGCCCTGAGCATCACCATTAACCACATGGAGCCATCACATGACTGAGTCTTTCCAAGTATTCTCAGCATCTGACAAGTACTGGCATCCCATGACTCATATTCTCATTCGCAAACTATGTTATTCTCAAAACCATGGCTCCTTTCAAGCCAATCACATTCTGCCTCAGCCTCAGAAAATAATTTCTCCCAAACCAAAGAAATGCAAGAATCACACAGAGCCTTCCTCAGAAGATAAGGGAGTAAGGAACTTGAAAGGCTATCTCAGGAAGATAGGAAAGGACTAAAATAATTAAAAATTCATCTCATTTGACTAAGACGCTGACAGAAGATTGTGACACGAGTATTGAACACCGTGCCCAACATGGAAGCTGAGTAGCCATGTTACAGAGTTATGAGGGCAGCGCAGAGCAGAAAGAACACGGGCTCTAAAGTCCAACGGTGCTTTTTACTAACAGCAGATCCTTGACCCAGCCACTTCCCTCTCTATCTTAAGAGGGCTTATGATACCTGAGAGGATTAAATAACTAACATCGGGAGTCCCAAAATGAAAAAACACAGCAGGAGCCTGGTAAGGGATGTAAGTGAGTTTAGGGGGTGGCCACAGCTGTATCTGCTAGATGTTCCAACTCTCTTCTACAAAAAAACAAAAATCAAAAATTTCAGATATTATCTACAAGTAATCCAATTTCATTTACAACACTGGGCTTATACTGTTTGGGCCAAACCGCGAGCCACGTTCAAATCATGGGCCTCTGTTCCGTAAGTGCTGGTTCGCAGAAAGCGTTTATTAGCAGAGTGCCTAGCACCTAGTAGGAAATAGACCTATTATTACTGATAAAACTCAAAATGTTACCAACTTTTAACAGATGTGAGGCTAACCAGTGGGTTGGCTGGCTGGATGGTTGGTTGGTCGGTTTTCTGAAAGGAAAGAAATGGTGGAAATGAACGCAAGAAAGAAGGGCTAAAAAGTTAAGTAACTGGAAAATAAGACCCAAGATAATAAAACATATTGTTCTAGAAATATTTTCGCCTTTGAAGCTACACATTACAGAGAGGAAAGTGTACACTTCCTGGAGATATTCTACAGCATATGTGCCTTTACACTTATTATTGCTGGTGAAGTATTTGAATGTTCAAAAAAAATCCAGTTTGACCAGAAGCCAGTTTCCTGGATTGTGCTTTACAACATTTAACCATGAACTAAAAAAGGTCTCATTTTCTTTACTGATAAAAGAAAATTGTCAAACACATATACGGAGAGGTTATCATTTGGGGAGATTGTACTGATAGAAAGTAGTGAAATTTGTATCTTTTTTCCTCTCTTAATCAAGTATAATTTCGGGGCACCTCGGTGGCTCAGTCGGTTGAGCATCCAACTCTTGGTTTCGGCTCAGGTCATGATCTCGAGGCTTGTGTGTCCATGCTGACAGTCCAGAACCTGCCTGGGATTCTCTCTCTGTCCCTCCTCTGCTCTTTCAAAATGAATAAACTTAAAAAAAAAAAAAGTATAATTTCTACTTCAGACAGAAGAAAAGCTTCTTTGAAACCCATAAATATTCTCTTGTTGTTTTTCTAGATTCCAAACATGTTTTATTTCTTTTTAAAATGCTATTTTCAGTAATATAAATAGCAAGACATGTTCTACATGATAGATATAAAGAATTAAATTGACCCATAACACCATTAGTCCAGAAATAATCATTACTGACATTTTGGTGTATTTCCTCTCAGCCGGTGACTGCAACACTTACTATGTAACTTTGGGAACCTATTTTTCTGTACCTCAATTTCTTCATCTTTAAAAGGTAACAATAGTACCTACCTCTTCAGGTTGATAAGAGCATTATTAAATGAGTTAATACACATCAAACACTTACAACAGTGCCTGATGATACAGTAATTCAGATTATTGGTGCTTTGATCATTTTCCTGCTTTTTAAAAGAAATTAAGATAACAGTATTCACACAGCTCTGCAACTGGCTTTTAATTTTTTATTTTTTAAAATGTTTTTATTATTTTTTTAATGTTTATTTATTTTTGAGAGAGAGAGAGACATACAGAGTGTGAGCAGGGGAAGAGCAGAGAGAGAGGGAGACACAGAATCTGAAGCAGGCTCCAGGCTCTGAGCTGTCAGCACAGAGCCCAACATGGGGCTTGGGGCTCGAACCTAGGGACCATGAGATCATGACCTGAGCCAAAGTTGGGCGTTTAGCCAACTGAGCCACCCAGGTGCCCCTCTTCCCCTTTTAAATGAAAAAATATTTTCACTTCTATGCTACTGATCTAAGTATAAGACCACCAGAAACATTCTAAAAAACTATCAAGTGTCTATTAAATATGTAGTTGATTTGGACTCTTGACTTCATTTAAAGCGCTGTGTACCTCAACAATTTTGTGCTTCATGGAGAGTCTCATCAGCTAAGAAGAAACTGAAGGAATTGAATGGGGCATAATAGGAGGGTGTTAGGGGATGATCTGAAGCACAAAATATGCAGAGCTGAACTGGAAAAATCCCTTTCCAGCCTCTTCCGCCAACCCTGAACTACAGACCTGGAAAGCCCGATGCTGCAGGGTACATCCAGACAGGGAAAGAAGTAACGGACACAGAGGCAGGAGCAAGTCAGGGCCTTCTTAGCCTGAGGAACACTTGGGCAGTGAAGCCAACCTGGCCTCCAGAAATATAAATCTCTATCGTGATTCTACCTAAAATGAACTTGGCAAGAGATGAATGGTAGATTAGATCATCAGTAGCTCCCATAGCTTATTACACCATTTATCAAAGTATTGTTGTGTTCAGGCTAAAGGCCAACCCTGCCTGCATGCATCAAATATGGGAATCAAGGTTCTGTTTATATTTCTATAATGAGAGATTTTCTTCAGCTAGGATAGCTTTGAGACTAGATCCCATGAAAGAGTATGAAATCAGACCTTTTCTCTGAATAAATATGAAATTCAAATGTGCTTTATGCTGGAGCACAATCCCCCTATTACTAGGGGAAAAGCATATGACATTAATTACATTATACAGTGGCAAGAACACTAAATTAAGGCCCAGAAACTGTAGGCTGTAGTTGGTTCTTTGCCATTTTCTTGCTAAGTTATAGTAAACATATTCACCTCTCTGAGATTCAATTTAAATGATTTTTGCTCTATTTATATTAGAGGATTGTTCTGCATTTCAAGAAAGATAATGCAGTTAAAGTGCTTTAAAATTACAAAGCAGTTTACAAATATAGGTTCTTATTATAATGCCAAGAGTCATGGTCTAATTTTTTTTACAATTGATAATTTCCTTCCCAAAAAATGATTACAGTTCTATTACATGTGATTAGTGTCATGACTTTCACGCTTTCAGGTCTTACTGTCACAAGCAGATCTCTTGGTTAATGAGGAGATAAATGAATAGTTCTCTATTAACTGATCGACAGAGGTAGATTTTGAGGCAGGTTAATATATTTAGGATTGTTTTTCACTCAGTTGGAAGAATTAGACTAACGGGAAGGGAAATGTGTTTCATTTCTAATGTCAAGGACTCAAATCTGAAGATCCTTAGAAAATACACTTCACTTGATTCTAAGAGGAATTTAAGTATATTTCAGATCAGACACAGGTTTGGAAACTGAAATAATAACATGGACTTGGAAGCACAGAGGCAGACAGCGGTTTGCCTAAATTGGCAAGTGCAGAACAGATACTAGGACTGGGAGGAGGAGAATGAGGAAAAGCAAATTGGCTCAGGAAGGGCAATTGAAAACGGACATTAGCTTTGTGCATTCCTGAAAAGGTTCATGTAATAAAACTTCTATAACCATTTTGTTGCTGGCTTCCATTGTAATTTTGAGTTCATGAGGGAAATCACAGGCTTCCACGATATGAATCGCATTTCCCTCAATTCATTCAATCGTCTAACATTTGCTGAGGACTCTGTGTGTCTGCTACTCAGTTGGGTACCACAGAGACAAAGGTAAATAAATTACATTCCCTGTGCTCAAGGGCCTTAACTGATTCTTGACAGAAGCTTATCATCAAGTAAAAGAGGTGAGAAAAGGTTTTGGAAAAAGAACTCTTGGAGAAAATAACAGCAAAAACATTTATTGAGCCCTTAATGTTGTACTGGGCCGTATGCTAAGTACATTCTCATTTAATCCTTAGTGACCCCATGAGAGTTAGTGTTATCCCCTTTTTATGGATCAGGAAACAGTTCTAAAGAGGTTCAGTTAGGCTAGCCATACCACTGAGGAAGGTCGTGCTTAGGAATTCTAATATTCTTCCTTATTCTGGTATCTTCTATACATTTTGATCTTCAGCCCAGGACATGGAAGAAAAATTACTCAGTATACAGTCAACCCATGTGATCATTTCATAAGAATTTAAGTTCACACATATTTGAAGTATATTACAAGAATTATTCTCATTTCATTAGAGTTCTCACCGAAACCACTCGACACAAATGATCAAGGAGCCAGAGTGGTTACCTCTGCTTCTAGGCTATCGTGTAACTCAACAAATAGAGGAGTCACATAGAATTGCTTTTTTCACAGAGTCCTTTAGTAACAAAAAGCAAGTTTTTTGTTTCTTTAATATTTCATTGCTGTCCTGAAATATCATAATACTATTATTAATTTGTTGGCTAGCTTTTAAATAAAAACTGGTAATTAGATATTTAGTACATACCAAGTTGGAAAAGCTATTACATTGGTAATCTGATTCAGTAGCATCTTTATTTCATAGTCCCCTTAAAGCAACAAGCTGAGCTCTATGTACAGTGCCCAAACACACATATATACTTAAATGTGGGAGATGAATTACTGCCCTAAAAATACTGGTTGTATAAAATCAAAAACACAATTCAATAGAAACTACTCAAAGAAGTTGACTTTTATATCCCTTCTAACTGATGGGTAAAAAGTTAACTGTCCCGGCCTAGATGTAGATCATAAAAATTATTCCTACCATTTCCATCAAAAATTAATGTTAATTTCAAAGAATAAAACTTCTGGGGCACCTGGGTGGGCAGAGAGAGAGGGAGACACAGAATCCAAAGCAGGCTCTAGGCTCTGAGCTATCGGCTTCTGATGCGGGGCTTGAACTCACAACCTGTGAGATCATGACCTGAGCTAAAGTCAGATGCTTAACGGACTGAGTCCCCCGAGGCACCTCAAGAGGTAGTTTTTGATGTAGTGCTTGAATCAAAAATTATTTCTATTCCTAGAACGGCCTACACTGAGTACAGGCGCTGAATGAAATTCCACTAAAGAAAAACCACCACTCTATTACCTAACTGCTATTGCATTTAATTCGTAAAACTCCCTGAGTACAGCTCCAAGCAAAGGCCATAAAGGACATTGGAATTGCCAGAGCTGGCCTTGGGCCAAACAGTCAAGAGACAGCAACCCCAATCTATGCACCTTAGTCTCTCCCACTGCCTCTGATTTCATAATGTAGAACGCAAGCTTTCTTCTCAGACATCATCTTCCCAGCGAGCTTCTGGACACAAAAGAAATAGGCAGATGAACCACGTGGAACATCAAGGCACATCACACCCACGACACAGTGCCTGGCTCCTCAGCTCCACCACCCTCCTCTCCTCTCCCCCTTTCTCATGGCCACACCAAAGGCTTGGTTAGGAGACTTACTATCTCTTCTACTCTTCCCTTCCTCTACGCTCCCTCCTGGCCTTGGATCCTTCCTTGGTTTAGCCGATGCCTGAGCAACTCCCACTTGGATTCCTGACCCCTGGTCTGTCCCACAGCCTGACTCTTACTCAGCTCCTCTACAGGAGCCGAGTGCTCCTCCTACAAAAATATCACAACCAGGCCAACGGGTATCACCACGTTCTCCTGGCCTCCAACACACAAATTGCACTTAACTCTAAAACAATCTGCCCGAGGTGCCCCAATGGCTCAGTTAGTTAAGTGTCATCTCTTGATTTCAGCTTGGGTCAGGATCTCACAGTTCGTGAATTCAAGCCCCGAGTCGGGCTCTGTGCTGACAGTGGGCTCTCTCCTCCGTCTCTCTCTGCCCCTCTCCAACCTGTGCTGTGTGGGTATGTGTGTGTGTCTCTCTCAAAATATATAAACTTAAAAAAAAGCTTTTTAATAAAAAAAAGCAACTCCTGTGCTCCTATCTTAAAAAACTAAACTAAATAAAACAATCTGCCCACTTATCCTTGCTAGGCTTCCTCCCCCTGTGTGGACGTAGAAGCAGAGTCTGAGAGGCTGGCTCCAGTGTCAGAAAAAGCCTGGATCCCTGGTTCACAACCTGACACCTTTGGCAAGTCACTTACCCTCTTTAAAACTATTTCCTGGTTCAAAAAATGGGGTTGAGAGTAACTATCTCACGGGGTCCCTGTAAGGACTAAATGAGGGTGTTACTTCCTACAGGGCCCAGTACAATACTGAGGGCTCAATAAATGATTTTGCTGGTATTTTCTCCAACAGTTATTTTTACCCCCAAACTTTTTACCCCCTATCTTAAAATTACCCTCTACACAGGTCATCCTCTTAGCCATCAGCAATTAACTTTACTTCCTACTTACCAAGAAAGTAGGGGCCACCTTGAAACATCTGAATTCCCTGCCAACCTCCTGAGGTTCTCTGTCTACCCTCCCCTTTGTACGTCTTTACCACTAGTCTCAAGTCTAAACCCTCCACCCGTGCTCTGGTCCTGTGTGCCTACACCCGGCCCTATCGATCATTCTCTGGCTCTGAGACTTCCAGGCCTTCCCCGTCTCCTTTTCAAGATTGCCCTTTCACCCAGAAATGTGTTTACATCTCTCCACTCAACAAAAAGCTACACACACACACACACACACACACTATCCTATAAATGCTGCATTCTCTTCTTTCTACATGTGACCAATCCCTGTACTCCCCCCCTTTTTTTAAAACAATAAAGAGATTAAGAAGTAATACACAATCTAAAGGTCTAGAGGTAGGACAGGCCCTTTGTGGGGAATGTCAAGCCTCCATCACCATTTCTCATATTTTTCTGCCCTCTCCTGACGTGTATTAGCTCTCAGACTAGTGGCCAGGTGATGGGAGCAGTCTCAGTACCACGGCCACACCAGATGATATCCAGAGGAAGAAAGTCCCTTTTCGCAACAAGGAAAAAGTTACTACAAATGCCTCTGTCAGTCTTGCTCTCACATCTTATTGGCTAGGTTTGGGCAGGTGTCCCTAATGAATTGTTGGCAAGGGGACAGGATTTCTGTGATGGACCTGGGTCAACCTTTAGAAAGGAAATAAGTTATAGAGTCAAAACAATGAGTACTTCCTAGTCTTCATGACTAGGGATAACCTGTCTTTTTAGCCTGTCTTCCACATTTCTGCTCATGCTTTACTTAAATCTACCTTCTGGGGCACCCTGGGTGGCTCCGTCAGTTAAGCTTGATTTTGGCTCAGGTCATGATCTCATGGTTTGTGAGATTGAGCCCCGTGTCGGGCTCTGTGCTGACAGTGCAGAGCCTGCTTCGGATCCTTTCTAACCTCTCTCCCTCCCCCACTTCCCCTCATTCTCTCTCTCTCTCTCTCTCTCTCTCTCTCTCAGAATAAATAAGCATTAAAAAAATACCTTCTGTTCCTGAATTTACCCTCGTGTGGTATATGCGTGAGCACCCACATGCCTCTGGGAAGGCCATTGCCCCCGTTTCTACCCATTCAGTTCTGCTTGTTAAAGGTCCATTTCAATTGACCTTCCGTCCAGTCAGTTGTACCTGCTCTTTGGTTCTGCCCAGTGAATGTTGATTGTGGCGAGGAGAGGGAAAAGTCTAGGTTAATTCCAGGGTGTGGCATGGGTGGATGAATGGCTTCAGGAACCATTTGTGCAGGTTTAGAATGGTGGTAGGTAGTGGGTTTTTGCCGTGTAGATTTTGAGAGGCCTGTGGATATGTTCAGCCTGCAGTTAGGTGTGCAGATCTACAATTTGAGGGAGAGGCCAGGATGAAGGGAGGAGATTTGTTGCCAGTTGGGTTACAACATGGTAGTCAAAACTACAGGGTCCATGAGACTGCCCAGGACAGCCTGTAATGGTTGAAACCAGGGAGCCACAGGGCAGGCCGAGGAGGAGCCGTCCACTGAGGTGTGAGGGGAAACAGTGCTGAGACAGCGTGCAGGAGAGAAAAGCCCAGAGAAGCCAAGAGAGAAGCAGGGAATAAGTGTCAAGTAGTGTCAGGTGTAGCAGAGAGGTCCGAGGGAGGACCAAGAAGTGTCCACTGGGTGTGACAACTGGGAAGGTCTTTGGAGACTTGTGACAGTGATGTTTGGGGAGGCAAGGATGGGTGTGGGGGCAGAAATGATATCCTTGAGGGTGAAGAGTGAGTAGGAGGTGAGGAAGGAGAGACAGTGTGTAGACAGTGCTCTCTAGAAGCTTGGCTGAGGACAGGTTATCCCGAGTCATGAAGACTAGGAAGTACTCATTGTTTTGACTCTATAACTTATTTCCTTTCTAAAGGTTGACCCAGGTCCATCACAGAAATCCTGTCCCCTTGCCAACAATTCATTAGGAATGGACACCTGCCCAAACCTAGCCAATAAGATGTGAGAGCAAGACTGACAGAGGCATTTGTAGTAACTTTTTCCTTGTTGCGAAAAGGGACTTTCTTCCTCTGGATATCATCTGGTGTGGCCGTGGTACTGAGACTGCTCCCATCACCTGGCCACTAGTCTGAGAGCTAATACACGTCAGGAGAGGGCAGAAAAACATGAGAAATGGTGATGGAGGCTTGACATTCCCCACAAGGGGCCTGTCCTACCTCTAGACGTTTAGATTGTGTATTACTTCTTAACAGATCTCTTTATTGTTTAAAAAAGGGGGGGGGGGGTACAGGGATTGGTCACATGTAGAAAACACATAGGGGGTTAAGTTTTTTTCACTTTTATTTATTTTGAAAGAGAGAAAGAGACTGTGCAGGGGAGGGGGCAGGAAGGGGGGGCAGAAAGAGGGAGAGAAAGAATCCCAAGCAGGCTCCATGCTGTGAGCACAGAGCCCAACATGGGGCTCAATCTCACCAACTGTGAGATGATGACCTGAGCCGAAATCAAGAGTGGGGCACTAAACCCACTGAGCCACCCAGGCGCCCCAAAAACACAGGGTTAAGAACAGTTTAACAGATACCTTTATTATAGGATTTCTCAGAATGTTAACATAATGTACATTATAACGCTTCAAGAACTTAGTTTTTCAGATTTATGTTTGGAAACATGCCTCTCATCCTGCCTCTTGTTTTTGCAGTGTACCTAAAAGTATCTCCAAGAATTAACTATTTATGGATCATAGTTTTGAAAATTGGTTTTTACCAGAGCAGATGAGAAGAACGTGTGAGTGTTATGATATAATACAATGATGACAGTAATGCAGACACAGAAACGGGCTATGCGAATCCAGAGGGATCACTGCCCTCCTGGGAGGTTCTCACTCAGAATGGCAGAGGAGTTTCACATTATGTGCCAACTCTAGCAAATATTTACTGGTTGCCTGGAATGCTATATTGAAAGGGATTCTGAGACCTCATCCAGATTCAGCAGGAAAACAAAAACAGCCTTCCTCGATTATAAATGATCATCATGAGCACAGAAGGGGCAGTTGGGACACAATTCTAGTTCATCCTGAGGCTTCGAAAGTGACATCACTTCCTAAACAGATCCTAGAATCATCCCAAAGAATTTCAAGTTTTTTTTAAACTTTAATCAGGTGAGATTCATCTTTAATAATTAAAAGGGTAATAAAGTGGTTAAGTATATAGACTCCAGGATAAGAGAGACCTGGGTTTATTTATCTTTTTTTAATGGTTGTTTATTTTTGGGAGGCAGAGAGATACGGTGATAACCAAGACTATGATAAGCGAGTGGCCAATGATTACAAAACACAGTTCAAATTAAGTGTTACTTGCCTTTAAGAAGACCTGTAGAGTATATAAAGCTAACATCTGAGATAATTCTCTGCAAAACACATTTTTCCAGATCCCTCCTTAGAGAAAGCCAAGACACAAGGACGAAACCAGTATCAACAAGCCTCCCTAACACATAGAATGAGTTTTATTTTTTTCCCCTGGGGCACAGAACTTTCAGAACTAAAACCAAGACAGTTCAAAGCAAATCAGGTCAGTTGGTCACCCTACAAACAAAGAAAGCAAGTCAAGTCCCAACAGCTGGGTCTGGGCTTGGCTGTGCTACTCAGAGCTGAGGTAGAATACCATTTCCCATTAAAAGAAATGGCTAATTCCATGTGTGAGAAGAAAATGCTCAAGATGAACCTGAAATATTCTGTTATATCAGATAGCAAGAAAACTCTAAAAACTAATTAGGGTCATATCAAAAGGTAGGGTCAAATAGAAAGGTCCCGGGAGCCAACTTCAAAAGGCTCCCACAGGCCAAAGTTAGGCTTATATAAGCCTCAAAAAAGAGAATTACAACTGATCAAAACCTATTATATTCTCATCTGCAAGTTCCATAATTTTTTTTTCAAAACACATAACTAATTATCTTCAGAGGATGAAGAGTAACCACCTCATTATTTTAGAAATACTGGGGAAAAATCTAGCATTTACTCTGCTTTTCTATATGAACTGTACACTGTGTAACCAAATAGATGAGGGAAACATGTCTCTTTAAAAAGTATTCAGCAGTGCCAGCATGGTTCAGTTGGTTAAGTATCTGACTTCAGCTCAGGTCACAATCTCACCATTCGTCACCCACATGGGGTTTTGCACTGACAGTGCAGAGCTTGCTTGGGATTCTCTCTCCCTCTCTCTCTCTCTGCCCCTCCCCTACTTGGTCACATGCATGTTCTAAGTGACTAAATACTTAAAAAAAAATTTTATAAAAAATATTAAAAAGTATTCAAACCAATAAATGAAAAGTAAATAACAGAGTTCAAACATTACCATTTTGTCACCCCCAACAAATTAGTGGATCTAGCTATCAAGCATCAACAGCTCCTAAGAGAACAAAAAGTCAACAAGATGTTATGTGCCTCCCAATGAAAGGTCATACCACCACCTATAATCTGTGAAAGGGATCGAACACAAGTTTGATCAAGCCTCTGGATCCAGCTGCCAATTTGCGGGACATACAAAGGCGAGGACATGTTGAACTGCATTGTTTATGTGTAATCAGCAAAATCCAGACTACAGGATACTCGGACACTCTACAGGACAAATGCCCCATATTCTTCACAAATAAATTGTAATGAAAGAAATGGATAGAGGAGAAACTAATTTTTTTTAATGGGGGGAAAAAACTATAATGCCACTATTGCACATTTGAGTGATAAAACTATAATGACATCCGAGGAAGTGAAAATTATGAAGACACTTAAGTGGAAGAGAAGGGGCTGGCATTGGGTGGAAATACAGAAGGGCTTCTGGAGTGTCTGTAAATTCCAAGGGCGTTCTCTTTATGATCATTCATCCAACTATACATTTATTTTGTGTGATTTTCTGAATCTGCATTTGTTATTTTACAAAAAAAGGTTTTTTTCAAAAAAAGGTGATAGTGCAAAATGAAACATCTAACACCTATATTCAAAATACAAATTCTAACACTTATAAAAGTATTTTCTTTTTTTAATTTTTTTTTTTTAGCGTTTTTATTTTATTTTTGAGAGACATAGAGTGAGCATGGGAAGGGCAGAGAGAGAGAGGGAGATACAGAGTCTGAAGCAGGCTCCAGGCTCTAAGCCGTCAGCACAGAGCCCAATGCAGGGCTCGAACTCACAGACCGTGAGATCATGACCTGAGCTGAAGTCGGCCGCTTAACCGACTGAGCCACCCAGGCGCCCCTAAAAGTATTTTCAAACACTATAACATTGTTCCCAATAACCCTTGAAGGTATTTATTATCTCCATTTCTCAGATAAGGAGACTGAGGTCTAGAAATGTTTTTTACAAAGTGTTTTAATGTTTATTATTTATTTTTGAGAGAGAGAGCATGCATGCAAGTAGGGGAGGGGCAGATGGAGAGGGAGACACAGAATCCCAAGCAGGCCCCAGGCTCTGAGCTGTGAGCACAGAGCCTGACACAGGGCTTGAACCCACCAACTGTGAGATCATGACCTGAGCCCAAGTCGGACACTTAACTGACTGAGCCACCCAGGCATGAGGTCTAGAAATCTTAAGCAGGTTGCCCGTAGTCACAGTTATTAGGGCAGAGCCATCCATGATTCAAGTTCAGAGAGCGGCTCCAAAACCATTATCTTATTGTCAATGCTCTATTAATTCCCAGTTATCTGGTCAAGAAAGATTTATTGCTTACCTACTAAATCATGCTAACTGTTAAAGATACAGGGGAGTTTCTGCCTTTGCGGAGATCAAGACAGACAAGGAATCATCCAAGGGAGTACGAATTACAGCTGTTTGGTAGATACGGTAAGGAAAAGGTACGTAGCGCCAGGAGAATACACACAGCAGAGAGGATGACCTCCTCTGCACCAGGGATGACTGAGGTCTGGGGAAGAAGTTAACTAGGTAAAGGGGCAGCGAGCCGCTCCAGGCAGAGGGAGTACTGTAGGAAGTCGCCAGTGATGGAGGAAGAATGGCCCTTTGAGGACAGAGATGGAGTATGAGGATGAAGGTAGTGAAGACAGAGGAGGCTGAAAAGCTGGGAAGACCAGGAAGCCACTAGTGGATTTTAATTAAGCATGTTGTTGAAGATGGATTGAATCAGGTTTGCATTTTTAAAACACCAACAAGGTCGGGCCGCCTGGGTGACTCAGTTGGTTAAGCGTCTGACTTCAGGTCAGGTCATAATCTCACGCTCCACGAGTTCGGGCCCCACGTTGGGCTCTGTGTTGCCAGTCTGCCTCAGATTCTATGTCTCCCTCTCTCTCTGCCCCTCTCCTGCTCACACTCTCTCTCCCTCTCTCAAAAATAAATAAAGATTAAAAAAATTTAAGAAAATGAAATGCCAACAAGGAGGCAGAGAGAGGAGTTGAAAGGCTACTGCAGTCGTCTAGGTGAGACATGATGGCAACTGGGACAAAGGAGGAGCGATGGAAAGAAGTGGATGCGTGCAAGACACTCAAGAGGTAAGAAGGCAGGACCTGATGATGGACAGCATACGCAGAGTGAGGAGAAGATGTCCAGGGAACTCAAAGGCTCCTGGCCGTGGGGCCTGACTTTTAGAGGTGCTAGTAATGGACATAAAGGACAACTGAAGAGGGATGGAGACACTTGGACTAGCTGAGTTTCAGGCACCACCACGAATGCCAAGTGGAAATGTCAAATCAAGCAGTTGAATAAATGAGTCTGAGGCCCCCAAAAAAGAGAGGAATAAACCTCTCATCCTGGGTGTAGGGATGGTTATTACAGGGGCTCAAGGATGAGTCTGCCTAAGAGTGAGATAATAAAAAAGAGACCTCAAGAACAGCCATAATTCAAATCTGGAAAACAAAGCAACTTCCAGAGGTTATCTAGAGATTATTGTAACCTCAGAAAGGTTTAATGAAACAGGGGGAAAAAAATCAAAAGAATAAAGAGGAGATTGTCTCAGAAAAAACACGATGAAATTTCTGCAATACTTAAGATGTTAATTTCATGTCTAACAAGTTGGCAAAGCCTGCATCCTGCTCTCAGGTAGATATTTTAAGAGCTGACTTGCACAGGGTAATGAGACCTTTTGGGAGGTGGCTTGCAGGTATGGGCTCAAGGCTAGAGACAGAAAGCTCTGAAGCTAGGAAAGAGCTCTGGCTGCTCCTGGCCGGGTAGGACAAAAGGGAAGGGGCTGTCTTCTCAAGAAATGCAAACAGGAGTATAAGTTCCTCAGTTTCTCTAACAAGGTGAAAAAATTTTTGAGAAGCATACCGTAGAGAAACAGGGCTGCGCTTCAGCTGCTATGAAGTACATATGTGGCTCTGGCTCAGAGAGAAGAGGGGGGGGGAAAAAGGGGGGGACCAAGCACACCTGGATATCCAGCTTTGGGGGACTGAGACCCTAGCAGCCCAACAAGAAATGTGCTTTTTCAGACTGACAGTTGTGATGGCAGAGAAGCCTCTCTCAAACGCTTTGCAGGCACCAGAAACGGAGGAATATAAATGAGCTTATTCACAAATACAGAAGACACTGCCTAAGGACTCTCAGAAATCTTGGGGAAGGGCAGCTAGGGACACTGCGGACCAAGGTCCTGCATGAGCAGACAGGAGCGAACACCTGTACAATTTTAGTTACCACCATTAATGTAAAGTCACTCATACATACAGGTGTTTGAGAACGACAGAAATTCAGGTTACTTAAAAATAAGTACTTGTAGGGGCGCCTGGATGGGTCAGCTGGTTAAGCATCTGACTCTTGGCTTTGGCTCAGGTCATGATCTCACAGTTTTGTGGATTCAAGCCCTGCATCGGGCTCTGTGCTGGCGACATGGAGTCTGATTGGGATTCTCTCTCTCTCCCTCTCTCCGTCCCCTCCCTACTCTCAATGTCTCTCTTTCAAATAAAATTAAAAATTAAAAATTATTTAAAAAAAATATTTGGAAAAACTTACCTAACTTTCCAAGAGCAGTATTCTACACTACACTAAACTGAAAGCTTACTAAATAGAACAAGTTCATGTTTCTTATCCTAAACATGCACAATTCATTACTCTTCGTCCTCGGCCCCAGAGGCATTTTATCTTAAGTTAACCATATTCATTTTTCTTCACATCGAGCTCGTGGCTATTCAGACATGGAAACCCCAGGTGGCTGACGAATGTATCAGGACTGGCCAGTGTCCACAGTAACTGAGCAGCACGGGTCAGCCCCAGGGACAGAGAAGGCACACCTCACACTCCTAACTGCATTCTCCCAAAGCATAATCTGAGCTGGGAAGAAACCCACCAAAACACAACCAAACTGGTTCGCTGGGCTTTCTGGAAAATTCCACTGTGTTTGGAGAAACTATACGAGCACACAGCCCAGGACTGACACAGGATGAGGAAATGAGTAACTGGGCACAGGCTCTGGCCCTGGGCTTGGGGTACCCTGGTTCCCACCCATGCTCCCAACCCTAGTTTAGAAAGTGACCTAACAGTGAAGGGTAAAAAAGTTCCAGGTTTGCGATTTTTTTCTTCCAAAAGCAAAGGTGCAATTTTTTTTTACACAAGTTCGTACACTCTTATTTTAATATTTAAAGCCTTCTACAGACAACGTTCATTTTCTAAGCCTGAGCCTTCAGGACCAAACCTGCTGAGTCACCTTTTTAGTGCAACTGTGTGCACCATTCCGACTACAAGAACTCACATTTTCAGGAATCTGGGGGTACTCCCTACCCCCAAAACTATAAGGTTGGGAAATGAAACCTAAGGTATTTTCAAGAAGGCAACTTTCAATCATGAAGGTGACATCACAGCATGCTCCCAAAACAAAAGCAGCTGGAGACTGAAGAGAGCGAGAAATAAACCTCCCAGGAAATGACCAGAATTTAGGCTCTAAGTTTGGAAACTGTGTTCATCTTGTGAACAGGACAACCCTTTGTTTTGGGGCTGAATTTACTGTTTTGTTTGTTTATTTGGGGGGGGTGATGTTAGTGGGGGAGAGAGGAAGAAGGGGAGAGAGAGAAGGAGGGGGAGGGGGAGAGGGAGCGGGAGCAGGAGCATCTCAAGCAGGCTCCATGCTCAGAGCAGAGCCAGCTCGATTCCACGACCCTGTGATCATGACCTGGACCGAAATCAAGAGTCGGATGCCCAACTGACTGAGTCACCCAGGTGCCCCTGAACTTACTGTTTACAGAGAATGTTAGGACACTCTGGAAAAGATCCTTAAACCTATCTGCAATGATAACTAATGATATTTTACCTCAAAGAAAAAGCTCACTCAAATTTTTTGCCTCTTGTCTCCATTCACACAGCTTCATTAACTCTCACTTTTTACCACTGCATTTAACGTGGTATTTCTCCTCCTGAGTTCATCCCAATCAGTTTTCATTAAACATTTGTAAAGCCCAGCTCTGAGGCTACCACTCCAGTGCTCAGGAGATGTCAACACTGCCTGCTTGCAGTCTAAAATCCAGTTTTACCCTCGATTTGAAGACTCTACAATGTGGCCCAAACTACCTTTCCAATCCTAGCTCCTGTGATTCATCTCTCATACTCAGGGGCAACTCAAATCCTGAATGGTACATGTACTCTGTCAACAGTTTAATTTGTTTACTTTTCGTACAAATTATGAAAATAAAAATTGTTTCCTTTAGACCATTCTGCTAAATTCAAATAAATTTTTTTCACTTCTTAGCATTCATGTTCCATTTTTGATGAGCATTATTTTTTGTTCTAGATTTAATTATGTATCTTCCTACTTTGAAGTTATCATTCATATATAACTTATATTTCCTGACCTTAAGGAATAGTACCATCATAATGAAGACATAAAAAAAATAATTGTCCTATACGTGTAATCATTGTTTTTGTATCAAGAGCTTATAGGTATCGAAAACTTCTCTTTGAATACATATTTGTGTTTGCTTTTATATGCATAATATGTATCTGGAAGAATAAACAACTATTAATAGTAACTGTCTACAGGGAAGAGAAAATTTTGCTGTCTATAGGGATGACAAAATTTCACTGTATACCCTTTTGCACTTTTTTAAAAACATGAATGTTATCGACTGCATAAAAAATTAAATTTAAAAATTATGAATAGTGTGAATTTAAAGGAAAACAACCTTTATACCTATCAGAGAGAGAGTTAGTGACGATTCTGTGATTTAAGGGGTTCTCAAAAAGCCATCTTCCTCAAAAACATTTTTCCCACTAGCCACCATGACTTATATTCCCTGGTTAAAACTTTAGCAAACAAATATTCTGAAGTCAGTAAGTATATCATGCCATTATCAATTATCAAATTATTGAGGATTACTTTATCACATCAGCATAATAAAGGAAAGTCACAAAGAGGCTGTGTATAGTCTCCTTAATTCCTGTTTCTTTTCCTTTTTCCCCTCAAGTAACTAAATTAAGTTTGTTTTACTCAAAGAACTTTTGTATTCATAAAAGAACTCATTTAGGAATTCTAGAAGTCCTACCCAAGCCAACTGGCACCATGGATTGCTGTGTGACTATTTCACTGTCTCTATAAACATCTGCCCTCCCATCCAGTCTTCTCTATCAATCCAATCTACTCAGCCTGAGAGGGCAGGGACAGGGAGATTCCTGTTCATCTGTGAATCCTCCCCGACACTGCAAACATTGCCCTGCATTTCCAGAAAGCAATTTCCCAAGCTCTTAATGAGCTTACTGCAAGACTCTGACCCTTCTCTAGGATGCTGGGGTTAAATTTTCAAATCTAAAAACGTCAGCAGGGGTGCCTGGGTGGCTCAGTCCATTGTTAAATGTCTGACTTCCGACTCTGGCCCAGGTCATGATCTCGCAGTTTGAATTCGAGCCCATCCTCGGGCTCTGGGCTGATGGCTCAGAGCCTGGAACTTGCTTTGGATTCTGTGTCTCCTGTCTCTCTGCCCTTCCCCTCTCATGCTCCTCTCTCACCCTCTCTCTCTCAAAAATAAACATTAAAAAAAATTTTTTTTAATTTAAATTTAGAAAATTGAAATGTCAGTAGGATACTTAAATTTGCTATTGTCTCAAACAATAATCCACTTACTCAGGCAAAACTGATCTATTGAGAGCCTACTATGTTCTTGGCACAGGCATTGAGCAACTAGGCAAAAAGTGATCTAACAAGATCGCAATAGCAGCTATTGAGCAGATATTCAGTAAATGCTTGTTAATTAGATTTGATTGGGGCACCCGGGTGGCTCAGTCAGTTAAGCATCTGACTTCCTGCTCAGGTCATGATCTCCCAGTCCGTGAGTTGGAGCCCCGCCTCAGGCTCTGTGTTGACAGCTCAGAGCCTGGAGCCTGCTTCAGATTCTGCGTCTCCCTCTGTCTCTGCCCCTCCTCTGCTCACACTCTGTGTGTGTCTCTCTCTCTGTCTCAAAACTAAAAATTAAAAAAAAAAAAAAAAAGATTTCATAAACCACTTGAACTTTTCCATCTGCCTGAACTTTGAAAAGCCTGTCATTAATGTTTTCTTCATATAGTGGTGGACTTTGGTTTCCCACGTGCTATTAAGCATTTCACTTGTGTGGACATTCTTGTATCAGCCTTCTGATGATCATTAATTGCTTATTTTTGAATTTACAGAACATAAATCAAGAAACATCCAATAAGTTACAATGCAAAAGAGAAAACCCATACTATATGTGAATAACTGAAAGGGAGCTATTCTCTTCTCTTCCTATTGTCAATAGGTAAGAAATAATTTTCCTCTTTTCTATTATATGAAGATGTGCTTCGTATTGCTGGTTCAATAAGGAAAGTAAGTTTTCTAAACTACCGATTCGCTTTTGCCATATTTCTCTCTCTGTTTCCTTGGTTAGATGAGGTGCTAAGGTCAAAGTAACTGTGGCCAGTGAATCTGAGGCTCTTGGTCCAGATATAACCGACCTGGTACAAGACCAAACACAACCTTGGACCAGGAACACCGTACTATGACAGCCTGCTCAGCAAAGTTAGGCTAACAACTGTTAGTTACCCCAGGGGCAGGCCAACCCCAGGGTACCACAGCTCCAGTGTGCTGGCTGCAACGAAGTCCATGTTTTTTCTTAAGCGGGACCCAGAGAGCAACTGTCAAGACTTTCCTGACCATACAAAAAAGCTTCCTCAGTACCTGAATATATCACTGGATATTACTTCTACCTGAGTTGAAAATTATCGTTACTACTTTAATCGGTAGTAATTCTCATCCAAATAAAATAAAAATTCTTGCACAAAGGAGATGCCCAATTAAGTACTACTACTGGATTAATTGGAGGGGGAAAGCATGAAGTCAGCGAAAACAGACAATTTTTACCATCACCTGCAAACACTCCTGGAGCTCCCGCTAGGTACAGATATAGCAAAGGTGTCAATCATGGGTCCTGATCACACGGAGTTTACAGCCTGTAAACACACTGGGAGACATGCAGAAGCATTTTAAACACTCCTACACACGAAAACCTCTTTTTGCTTTTAGTTTAGGCCTTTTTAGCTGCCTACCTTTAACAATGTGTGCATTTTTTTTTTTTTGCTCTGTATGCATTTTTTTTTACTCTGTAGGGGACCAAGAAGAAAACAAAGAGGAAGGAAGGAAGGATGGACAGCCAGAAGGATAGCATTTTAGAAGGATCTAAATGTGTGAGAACAAATGAGGATTCTTTCCTTCATGCTGAATCCAAATTTCTGTAGTAATGCAATCACTGTATCTTAAAGAGGCACCATTTGGTTCACTACTAAACAGCCTCCCCCTCCACATATGTTAGGTGACCTGTGTGGTCCAGCTGCTACCCCCACAGAACCGACAGATATTTTGTACTACACCACATGCTTATGCTTCCATTCATAAAGAACAGAGCATTAAAAAAAAAACAAAACCTTACAGACAAATTAGAAATATAGCACAACTAAAGGCTTGAGTAAATAGCACCAGTACTGTTAAAAAATATGTAAAATTTTACGTGAAAAATCTGCATTTCAATTACAATACAGAGCTTAGAAAGTTTCTAATGTGCTTACTTTCTCATTAAAGACTAATATAAGAATCCAAGTTCAAGAAAAATGACCAATAATCTACTTTCCTTAAATATACTTCACTTCTTAAAGTACCTGAAATCTTCAAGATTACATATGCTGCTTCATTTTCTGTCACCTTTAAAATACTGTTTTCTTGGGGCGCCTGGGTAGTTAAGCATCTAACTTCGGTTCAGGTCATGATCTCACAGTTTAGGAGTTCAAGCCTCACGTTGAACTCTATGCTGACAGCTCAGAGCCTGCTTCAGATTCTCTCCCCACCCCTCCCCCGCTGGTGCTGTCTCTCTCAAAAATAAACAAACATTAAAACAATTATAAAATAAAATACTATTTTCTCTAATTCCTTTACTAAACCATTTTTCTGGATGCTAATCCTAGTTTTATCTACCCAAAAGTATAAGGGAGTTGGGATGTTTGGGGAAACGTATTTTCCAGGAAATAGGATGGTAACTAACCCACGACATGCAGCTTATAGGCCTTCAGAGGCAGAATGCAATACTATAGGGTTTTGACCTTGACCTCACCATCTAAACTTCCTGCTCCCACTTACTAGGCACTCTTAATCACTTAACTCTTACTTTTTGTTTCAAAAGCATTTATCACTAACAAAAAATATCTCCTTTGTTATCTGATCTCCCATAAAACTATAATCTCCAGAGAGCAGGGTTTTCATGTCTCATTGATTCAATCCCATCTTCCAGAATAATACTTGGCTCATATAAAATACTCATTAGGGGAGCCTGGATGGGTCGGTTGAACTTCCAACTTCAGCTCAGGTCATGATCTCATGGTTTGGGAGGTGGAGCCCGGCATTAAGCTCACTGCTGTCAGCGCGGACCTGGCTTCAAATCCTTTATCCCCTTCTCCCTCTTTGCCCCTTCCATGGCTCATGCTCTCTCAAGTACAAGTAAAACACTAAAAAAAAACCTCGATAAACACACACGGAATAAATTATGATTTCTTCCAATACTCAAAAGAACTGGAACATCATTTATAAATCAATAAGCCAACTAGTAAAATCTTTGGGTCCTTATTTTTCTATCATTGTGGAGAAAAATCACGAGAAATAAAATACACCTGCTTACCAACTCTTGCTAAATTAGATGTGAAAAAAAATGGATAGTTAAATGAAGGTTTTTAAAGGAAATAAACGTTACTAATTTTTTTAGACTACCGGGGAAACAGAAGTTCCTATTCCTTCATATACTGAATTCCTGATCGGTTTACAGAGTGAGGATGCCTGACTTTCTTACCTACAACCTTCCAGCCATTATCTCAGGGCTGCAATCCGAACCGACAGACCCAGGACAGGATAATTTTGATAAAGAGTGTGAGGATTTTTACACAAGAGTAAGCAGATCATACCACAAGCAAACACAAAACCCAGGAGGCAATGATCCCTCCTCTAACAAATATCTTTACGAAGTTGAACCCCTGCCATTTCCCTTACCCCAACGTGCTTGGGCAATTTCAGTTTCATGACAGGATCATATTCAGTCAAGCAGCGAGTGCCAAATTATGTTGTGTATTGATCTGTTGTCATTCCAAGTCCATAGGTCTTTGAATTAAGTGAAGTTGTTTCGATCGAATTTGAGAGATCGTGTCAAGATGGTATCTGCAGAACTGTTGTGCTGAGTGCTTTTCGATATGAAAATATGGAGGAATAAGTATGATGTAATGGGCTTTAAATACCAGCAGTTTGTGTGGACCTACCCAGCCAGAGTGTTCAGTCTGGGCAAGGCTACTCTTTAATGATCGGAACAGCTTCTTTGAAGATCTTGAGACGCTTACTCCCGCCGCGGTCATGCCTTGGTGAGGGTATTTCTCGTAGGCAGTGGTGCAGGCTGTGTGACTGTCCCCAAAGTACTAACCTTCCCAGCAGACGGCCTGGCCTACCGACACCAAGGCCACCGTCCACTCGCTACATGTCCCAGCAGCTAACACCCAACTTTGGGTTGAAAGGACTTACTCTACCAAGAACCAACTCCTAGAGAGACACACGTCAAATCAATCTGGACTTCATTTATTTCTCCACTGCCTGGAACAATAGTATCATTCACCTATCATGGGTTTGTGGAGTATGTTATTTCCTTACCGGAGTATTGAGAGACATTATCCTGTAACCTATGGTTTATGAAATATGTTATAATTCCCGTAGTAGACCCGTGGTAAATAAATTATTGGCAGAAACAAATCTCAGGCCCGGCATAATGTGCCCCGAACAAAACGAGCTACAACAGAATCAAGTTTTATTTAAAGGGTTATGTATGAAAGGAAGCTGGGAGGCTGAGCGAGTAGCGGCTTGGCACGCAGGAAGAGAAGAGCTCAATTAAAACACTCATTTCCTCGATTTCCTAACCACCTCCCTGCTGTCCCACCCCTCCCCGAGGAAACCTTTGCTTCTGCTGCAAACCCAAGTGGTATCTGACATCCCCTTTCAAAATCACAGAAACTAGCTGGGGCTGCTGATTAACATGGTGGAAGACAGGATGCCGCGGAAAGAAGGGTCCAGAGCCTCGGGTGAGAGAAGTCCCGGCAGGGTGAGCGAACGCAAGCTGGCCTCTCTGAGCAAGTTTCCGCATCTGAGAAAGGTCATAAAGTTACCTCTCCCAGGAAACGGTTAGAAGCAGCAAATACCATGACCCGCACAGGGCGCAGCGCGTGCGTACAGTGGGTGCTCCCCTCGCCAACTGCAGAACAACAGCCAAGATTCGGATTATTCAGCTATCAAGGTTGTGCCTGAGGATGGCTGTGGAGCAACTACACAGCCTAACAACGTGCATCTCCGCGAGCATCCCGCAAGCCCGGAGGAGCCCGGAGCCCGTACCCCCTCCTCCCCCCCCCCCCGCGCGGACCGAGGGAACGCTCGCGGCTACCCGCCGGGCCAACCAACCCCAGCCGGGTCTCTCTCCGGGAGCCCTGGAGGAGGGGAGCGGCCACGCCGCCGCCACCCGGAGCTCCGAGAGCGGGCGGCGGGCACCGGAAGCGGCCCGGCCGAGGCCCCGAGCGCGCGAAGCAGTGGGGGAGACCGGTACTTACCCCCGGCCCGCGGTGGACGGCCGCGGTCAGCCGTCTCCAGGCGGCGACGAAGTCGGGCGGCGAGGCTCGCCGGCTACGGCAGACGAGGGAGAACAGAGTCCCCAGGAGAAAGGCGGCCGCGGCGCAGCCCAGGTACAGGCTGAGCCGGAGCAGGACGGTGCACGGACCCGCGCCTCCGGCCGCTTGCCAACAACCCGGCCCCAGGCAGGCGAGGCACACGGCAGCGAGTGCGGCCACGACCACTGGCACTCGCCAGCTCCAGCCGCCAGGGCTCCCCGGCGCCGCCGCGTCTTCCCGAGCGTCCGGCCGCCGCTCGCCTGGGGCGCCCGGGGCGCCCGGGGCTGTGCGGCCGCCGGGGGCCGCGGCCGGCGCGAGGCTGAGGCCGGCGCCGCTGCTGTCGGTGGCATCGGGGTGCATGCTGCTTCCTGTGTCGCTAAGGACAGGCACATCTCCTGCCCTGCTGTCCCCCGGCGCTGCCCCGGACGGTGGCCTTTGCGCGGCGCCCCCTCCCCTCGCCGCTCCCGCCGCTCCTGAGGCACAGGCAGTCCGCGCTCATGCCCTCGCCGGCGGCCCACCAAGGGAACGGCTCCAACAGACGCCGCCGAGCTCCTCTCAGCGACCCCTCAGCGCCGCCACCCGGCGCCGGCCCCGCAGCCGTCCGGCCGGGCGCGCCCAGGTAGCCGGACCGCGTTGTGACTTAAGCAGGCGAAGCCCGAGGCGGAGCCGGGGCGGGGGCGGCCCGGAGGTGCCCGTCAGGCGGGGGGCGGAGAGCGACCGCGGCCGGCTGAGTGACAGGTGGGAGGCGCCCGGCCGCGCACCCGCGGCGCGGGGGCGGGGTCCGACCGCCGCTGCCCCTCAGGGGAGGGGGCGCGGCCAATCGCTGGGAAAACTGCTGGGTCCCTGCGCGCCTCCTCCCCTCCCCCAGGGTACCGTCTGTGGATGGAAAATTTTGCTGCAGGTGTCAGAAGCGCTTGTAATTCTCCGGCTCAGGTGATCCCTTAATCCTCGCTCTCCGCTCTTGACTGACAAGTAATCTCCTCGCATGCCTGGGGCTCCCCAAATTTCTGCCTTCTTTTCACCTGCTGTTTAGATTCAATGGGCAACCATTCCTAATCCTCACTTTTAACACAGTTTCCCTAAACGACCTTCCTTTTCCCACCCAGCCGTCTTGGGGAAGGGATCAACGAATGTAGAAGAGTAATGAAACCTGCAGTTGCTAGTTATGGAAAGGCCCAAAGAAGTCGGCCTAGTGCCAGAGAGTGTGCACAGCTGCCACAATCACTTTGGCTCCAAGTCCCTATATTTTGATATTCAGTACAAATGTTATTACTCACGCAAGTGAAAGTGGTCCAAAGCATTTTTAGAGAACATATTTTCCTATTCTCCTATCATGGTCCCATCGTTAATATACAGATAATGTTTACTGAAAAATGCTAATATGCGAGGTAAATACTAGTAAATTACTACTAGGAACAATAAAGCAGCAGCCGTATCTTTAATAGGTAAAAAGAACTGGAAAGGAAATGAAAGAATTCTAAAGAGATTAATGATTTAAAAGGAGGGGTGATAGAGTTGAGAGGACAAATCCAGAATAGGGAGAAGAAAGGGAAGGAGAGGTAAACAGACGAAGGCAGTGAGAAAGGACATGCAAAGTCTCAGAACTGTCTTCAAGTAGGAGTCCTGAAGAATTTCAACAATTTAACAGCACTATTGTTTTCCAATAAAATGACTTATGTCCTTTTTCCCAGGGAGCATAGTTAAGAAAAATAAGCATTAAAATAATATTTTCAAATTACTGTGACTATAAGTCACAGTTTTTCGATAAGGAATCATCTGTCATTATTTTCGATAAGGAATCATCTGTCGTTATTTCTTTTTTTTTAAATTTTTTTTTAATTTCTATTTATTTTTGAGAGACATAGAGACAGAGCATGAGTTGGGGAGGGGCAGAGAGAGAGGGAGATACAGAATCTGAAGCAGGCTCCAGGCTCCGAGCCATCAGCACAGAGCCCAACGCGGGGCTCGAACTCACAGACCGTGAGATCACGACCTGAGCCGAAGTCGGCCGCTCAACCAACTGAGCCACCCGGGCGCCCCATGTCGTTATTTCAACAAAGAAAAAAATACATTCATACGACGTAAAATATTTGGTGGATATTCTTTTTTTTGGTTTTTACTAATTTTTAATTTTTTTGTATTATTTTATGAAGAATAATTTACATACAATGTGCTGTGCCATTTGATTTTTATGTCTGCCAAACATTATTGTTTCAAGTTTTTATTTAAATTCCAGTTAGTTTATTCTTCTAAAACAAAGTATTCCAAGAGGTTATTATCCGAAAGAAGACATCCTGGAAATATGGTGTGTTGATAATCTATTGTTGCATAACAAACTACTACTGAATAACAACCATTTTATTTGCTTATGATTTTGTGGGTCAGCAAATTGGGCTGGGGTCAGTTGGGCAATTCTGCTCTTGTCTTGGGTAACTAATGAAACTATGGTCTCCTGGTGCATAGGCTGGGCTCTTTGGTCTGTGGAGTCTGTTGAGATGGCTTGTCTCTGCTTCCTGTGTACTTATCCTCCAAAGCGTCAGCTTGGCCTTCTTCACATGACAGTTTGAGGGGACGCCCTGTGCAAATTCTTTTTAAGCTTTTGCTTGCATTACATTTGCTAATGTCCCATTGGCCAAAGCAAACATATGGCCCCACCAGTAATTAAACAGAAGTGGTCTACACATGGGCTTAAATATAGGGAGCTGTAATTCATTGGTTGATTTACTTTAACAGCCTACCTCAATTTGCTCTACAGAATACGCTCATCGGTTTCTCGTGAATCATCTGGCTGCTCACCCAAATCAGTGGTATCCAGTGACTTATCACTGCAAATACGTTAAAGTTCACATTTTTTGTCCCTGTAATTAATAGTTCTTCAAAATCTAATTCCATTTACCTATAAAATAAAGAAAAGGACCGGGGTGCCTGGGTGGCTTAGTCAGTTAGGTGTCCAACTTCAGCTCAGGTCATGATCTCACAGCTCATGAGTTCGAACCCCACAACGGGCTCTGTGCTGGCAGCCTGGAGCTTGCTTTGGATTCTGTGTCTCCCTCTCTCTCTGCCCCTTCCCTGCTTACTCTCTCTTTTTCTCTCTCTCCCTCAAAAATAAATAAACATTAAAAAATTAAAAAAAAAGGAGGTAGGTAAGGATAGGGACAGAATTTAACTATGTTTGCCAGTAAAGAGTTCAGTAATATATAGCTTTATCATTTAGCTTTATTTCACTCTAATATTTTCAAGTTATGAAACATAAAGCAAAAAGAAAAATTGTACTTACTTAGGTTTTTATTTTTTTATTTTTCTTTTATTTTTTTTAATTTACTTTATTTTTGAGAGACATAGAGACAGAGAGTGAGCAGGGGAAGGGCAGAGAGAGAGGGAGACCCAGAATCGGAAGCAGGCTCCAGGCTCTGAGCTGTCAGCACAGAGCCCGACGCGGGGGCGGGGCTCGAACTCACAGACCGTGAGATCGTGACCTGAGCCGAAGTCGGCTGCCCAACCGACTGAGCCACCCAGGCGCCCCTTACTTAGGTTTTTAAAAAATAATTTTTAGGGGCGCCTGGGTGGCTCAGTCGGTTAAGCATCCAACTTCGGCTCAGGTCACAATCTCACGGTCTGTGAGTTCGAGCCCCGCCCCCGCGTCGGGCTCTGTGCTGACAGCTCAGAGCCTGGAGCCTGCTTCCGATTCTGGGTCTCCCTCTCTCTCTGCCCTTCCCCTGCTCACTCTCTGTCTCTATGTCTCTCAAAAATAAATAAATGTTAAAAAAATTTTTTTTTAAATATTTTTTAACATTTATTTGTCAGTGAGAAAGAGAGTGCAAGCAGGGGAGGGACAGAGAGAGAGGGAGACACAGAATCCAAAGCAAGCCCCAGGCTCTGAGCTGTCACCACAGAGCTGGACTCGGGGCTAGAACCCACAAGCTGTGAGATCATGACCTGAGCCAAAGTTGACGCTTAACCGCTTAACCGACTGAACCACCCAGATACCCCTGCCCTCACTTAGATTTTGATAGCTTGTATAATTGGGCAGCAGATAATAAAGAAAGAATGTAAGTTGTATTTACTTATTATCTAATTTCTCTCAAATGCATGTGGGCCAAAAAAGCTTTTTGAACTCATCTAGATGCTGTTTCATGATATACATTCTGAGCAGAGTAAAATATAAAGTAGGCAGGGCACAATATTGATTAAATGTACTTGCGTAAATTAGGAAAGAATTTTGAATATTTTCAGACTAACACTATGTATTTAATATTATATAAAGCTTGTATACACTACCAAAAAGAAGCCAGTGTCTCTCATTTATCATTTATTTGCTCTAGGAAAGAGAACATACTTATGGAAGTAAAAATCAGTATTAGAGGGTTTTTTAATGTTTATTTAGAGAGGGAGAGCATGGGGGAGAGGCAGAGAGAAGGAAAGAGAGAGAATCTGCGCTGTCAGCACTGAGCTTGACATAGGGCTCAATCCCATGACCATGAGATTATGACCTGGGCTGAAATCGAGCCAGATGCTCAACCAACTGAGCCACTCAGGTGCCTCCAAAATTAGTATTAGAGTTTTAATGAGTCCTGAACAGGGGTTGCACATAGTAGGCTGTTAATAAATACTTTTGAATGAATAAATCTGATATTCTTCCATGATAATATATCTAGGATAACTGAGTAGACCAAAAAAACTAATAAAAATAATCTCATTTTTTAATGCAAACTTCAACTTTTGGAAATCCTTTTAAAACATATGTTCCCCACTATAACTCTGTAAAGGAAATATGGTAAGCATTATAATCCCATTTTCCAGAGGAGGAAACTGAGGCTCAGAGAAGTTAAATGACTTGCTCAAAATCACAGCTAGGAGGTGGTGGACCTAAATTATAGGATTCTGCTCCATTATGCTATCTTTCAAATATAATAGTTAAAAGTAATGTCGAAGGACAAAATCGCTTTCTATATTATACAAATAATGTCCTTATAAAACCAACGCAATAATAATAGCATTCATCTGACTTTTAAATAGACTGTAAACTTCTAGAAGATAGTATGTGACTTCTATTCATTCTTTCATTCAGTCCAAAAATATTAGGAATGTGCTTGTTAAAAAACAGTATAGAAGCACCTGGGTGGCTCAGTTGGTTAGTCTGACTCTGGATTTTGGCTCAGGTCATGATCTCATGGTTTCTGGGTTCCAGCCCCACACTGGGCTCCATACCAACAACACCGAGCCTACTTGGGATTCTCTCTCGCCGCCTCTCTCTGTCCTTTCCCAGCTCAAGCTCATGCTCTCTCTCAAAATAAATAAACTGTAAAAAATAAATAAAAATAAATTTAAAAATATAAAATATGGTCTCTGTCCTTGAAGAGCTCACGTTCTAATTGGGATGGGGGAGGAAGCATAAAGCAATGTAATGTATATTATTAAGGAATTACAAAGTTCTATGGTGGCAAGAAGAGAGCTACTAATTCCGCTTTGTGGGAGGAAATTCATATGTGAATCTACGTCATTTTGCTTCCTTAATTTCCTCTATTCCAGCATTTATATATATTGAACTACTCCCTTTTAGGTACTTGAAATATATGAAACTTAACTACATTTAATTTCAATTTGGTTTATAAACTTCCACCCAGTAAAGATTTCATCCTTCAAAACTTAATTCATAAATTAAGAAAAAAAAGTTTTCCATATGCTCATAGCATAAAGTTTAGCACAGATGAGAAAACCACCAGCGATTATGCAAAGGTCTTTTAATAGCTCTCTGCAGAAATAGTCAAGCCTATATTCTATTTCAAGAGGTATACGATAAGTGAAAAAAAATTTTTAAGGGGCCAAGGGATATTGTTTACATCTTTTCTGACAAAAGAGTTCAGATTTAATGAATTTGGGGGAAGAGTCTTTTTACACCTCTGAGTTGATGACCCGCTGTGACCAGAAGTATGAAGAGGCACAAAGCAAACTCTCTGGCCTGAAGAAGTTTGTTGACGAATCATGCATTCATTGATTCATTCGTTCAGTATAGACTGAAGGATGGATGTGCTCTTTGCAGGAAAAGAAAACCAGGGAAAAGGCAAAATGTTACAAATTAATAGCCCAGGAAAAAGCCAAAATTAAAGTTAAGATATAATAAGATTTTCTGTTTTTTATTTTTCATCAGAAAACATACACAATATTTAATATTTGAACCATTTTTAAGTGCACAATTCAGTGGCTTTAGGTACATTCACCTTGTTGTACAACCATCACCAGCATCCAGCCGGTGATGATCATTGTCATGATCATAATCATTTTTATCATCCTATACTGAAACTCTGTACCCATTAAACAAGACTCTCTCCTTCTTTCTCCCCATCCCCCACCCAGTCTTTGGTAACCTTTTTTTTTTTTTTTAAGATTTTTATCTTTTATCTCCACACCCAACTGGGGCTCAAACCCACAACCTTGAGATCAAGAGTTGCATACTCCACTGACTGACCCAGCCAGTGCCCCACTTCTATTTTAATTTCTATTACTGTGACTTGCCTATGTGGATTCATAGAATATTTGTCCTTTAGTGTCTGGCTTATTTCACTTAGCATAATGTTTTCAAGACTCATCCATATTATAGCATGTATCATAACTTCATTCTTTTCTATAGCTGAATAATATTCCCGTATGGATTCACAACAGTTTGTTTATCCATCTTTGGTGGACATTTGGGTTGTTTCCGTCGTTTGGCTTTGGTGAATTATGCTGCTATGAACGTCAGTATACGAATGCCATTTGAGGCTCTGCTTTCAATTCTTTTGGGTACATTCCCAGAAGTGAAATTGCTCACATTGTCTCTATGTTCAGTTTCCTGAGGAACTGCCATAGTTTTCCACAGCAGTTGTACCATTTCATATTCCTGTGAGCAAAACACAAGGACTCCAATCTCTCCACGCCTTTGCCAATCCTGGTTATTTTCTGTCCTGTTGTTATAATAGCCATCCCAATGTGCGTGAAGTGCTATCTCATGATTTGTTTGAATTTCCCTAATGATTAGTGATGTTGAGCATCTTTTGCTGTGCTTATTGGTCATTTGTATATATTCTTGGGAGAAATGTCTATTCAAACCCTTTGGATAACAAACTTGACCACAGAATAGACAATCATCCCTGGGAAATGATGCCAGCATAGTTTTATCAAGCAGAATAAAGGGAAATCCTGGATTTTAGTCTACAAAAAAAACAATATGATTCTGTGTATTTGTTGGTAGTTAAAACCAAAAAGTACAAAGTGCATTGTGAAGAACAAAAATAGAGCCGATTCTCTCTCTCTGCCCTCAACACAGAGCCTGCTTCAGACCCTCTGTCTCCCTCACTCCACTCCTCCTCCAGCCTTTCTCTGTCTCTCAAAAAGAAATAAACATTAAAAAAAAAAAAGAGAGACAATTCCTTCCTTAGCGACACTCTCTAGGATATGGATAACCCTTAGATCCTAGCTTTCTTTGCACTTCCTTGTAAAAAATATGTATTGAGTACCCACTGAATTAGGTTTTTAGTGCTGCTATAATAAATTACTACACACTTAGTGCTTTAAAACAACATAAAATTTTTTTCTTTCTGTTCTAGAGGTCAGAAGTCTAAAATTAAAGTATCAACAGGACTGCATTCCTTCTGGAGGCTTCAGGGGAGAATACCTTTTCTTCCCTTTGTCAGGTTCCAAAGGGTTAACCACTTACATCACTCTGATTTCCCCCTGCTTTTTTTTTTAATTAAACATTTTTTTAAATGACAGTTAAAAAATTTTTTTTAATGTTTAACTTTTGAGAGAGAGAGAGAGAACAAGCAGAGGAGGGACAGAGAGAGAGGGAGACACAGAATCTGAAGCAGGCTCCAGGCTCTGAGCTGTCAGCACAGAGCCGGACGTGGGGCTCAAACCCACAAACCATGAGATCATGACCTGAGCTGAAGCCCAACTGAGTCACCCAGGAGCCCCTAAATTGACAGTTTTACTGAGACATGGAACAGCATGTAAGTTTAGGGTAACAACATGATATATATGTTCTGAAATGAATATCACACTAAGTCCAATTAACAATCATCACCTCACAGTTTTTTTTCTCTTGTGGATGAGAGCTTTTAAGCTCTACTGTCTTAACTTTCAAATATACTACACAGTATTGTTAACTATAGTCATAGTACTGTACATTACAACCTATGGCCACCACTCTTATTAATGACTTGGAAACTTGACTCTCATTTTTAAGAATCCATCTGATTACAATGAACCCACCTGGATAATCCAAGTTAATTTTCCCATCTCAAAATCCTTAGTCACATAGACCAAGTCCCTTTCTCCACGTTAAACAGCATATTCACAGGTTCTGGGGATTAGGAGGTGGACATATTATTCTACCACTCCTACAACACATCTGTTGAGTTCAAAAAAAATTACGAAAAATTACGCATTCAACATATTCCACAAACATCATTTTTCTTTCAACTACCCACTTCATTTACCAGTAGTCAGAAGACTTTTTAATGTGTTAGCAGCTCTTGAATCACACAACTAACTAGTTCTTTTATCTGAACTTTGCGGATATAATCACAAAGTCATAGCTGCCCCCATTTTTATTACTGTTGTTTTGGTGAGGAATTACAAGGTCATTAGAGCCACTTTCCCGATTAAATTAGCCAGCCTAACAACTAGGTCCACCCGCATTGCTGTTAACAGCGGGGGCAATAGGCGGACCCCAGCAAGTTCTACAGTGCATCGGGCAACTAAGGGCCTAAAACAGTTTCTTCACGTGTCCCTTCCCACTCGAGAGTAGCGGGCCGGCCCACAGCCGAGCGCGTCGTGTCGAGCCTCTCTAGGCCGCCGGCGACCCCGCCGCGCTCTATGACGCCCGTCGCGAGGACCCGAGAGAAGCCACAAGGAGCCGCCGCGCCGCAAGCCGGGCCACCGTCCAGTTCCCGCGTTACTCGCAGCGCTCCCTCGGCGCCCTCCTTTCCCTTTCCGCTCACTCCGCCTCCGGAAGCTCGAGCCATGCTGCTGGCGGCCAAGAGCGGGGACTGCGTGCGCGCGCTGGCGCGTGTGGCGCGTGCGCACGACCCTGGAACGCAGCGGGCGGCGCGCGAGGCGGCTGCCGCGGCCACAGCACCCAGGTAAGCGGCGCGGGAGCAACTCCTCCTTCCCCGCCCGCGACGCGCCCGTCACCCTCTCCTGCGTTCGGGATCCGTTTCCCCTCTCTGGAGCCCAGGCTGCGGCGAGGACTCAGGGTCGGTATGAGGAAGCCAGCGTGGGAGGTTAAGAAGGCCGGCCGGGACCCCCAGCCCTTGGCTCCACCAGCCCCATGGCCCGGCCCGGCCCGCCCCTCGGGTGGCGGGTGTAACCATAACAAAGACGTCCGAGCCCGCGGTCGGCGGGTCTTTGGGGCCGCCTGCAGCCCCAGCCGGCCCCTGTGGGAACCGCCCGGCCTGCCCTCGGGACGCTTTCGGGGATGGAGTGGGGGCCGGGGTCGGCCCGGAGTTAAGAAGTGGTTATAACCAGGAGCCGGGCTCGGGGCACCGCCGCCCCCCTCCGCGGCCTTGACTCTGAACCTTGGGACCGGAGGAGCTGCCAGTTATCTTCTGCTGCCTGAGGGGTTTGGGGGCGGGGAATGGGGTGGTCCAGAGGAGGTGGTGAACTGACCCTCGAGTTCTTGGAAAACGAGTGTATACTTCGGGCCGAGATTTTTGGAAACAGTATAATGTCACAGTAGCAAAATGACAGTTTAAAAAAATGCCAGATTCTTATTTGTGTGTTTTGCTGTTGTATCTTAAGGAGTATTAGTATTTCTGTTGCCGGTTCTGTAAGAGCTGGACAAATGGCGAGTGTCCCAAGTGACGCCCGGTTCAGCTTTGACAGATACCGGTTTTCATTGAGCCCCAGAAGGGTTATTAAGTGATCTATCATTTAATTTTTACCCTTTCCCAATATGTGGTGAAGAGAATCTTTATAATGTTATTAAATCCATATTTTTATTTCCCAGGGTAAATTGAATGTCATTAACTTGGAAATAAATGTTATCAGAAGGATTGCTTGATGGATGGGATCACTGGATAATTTTTCTGTAAATTAAGTTTAAACCAGTGGAGGGTTTAAATCCTTACAGTAACCCTGTCTGCTGGATATTACCCCTGAAAAGTCTCCCAGGGTTTATGTGCCACCTCTCACTTAGGAAGGTGGGTCCTTACAACTGTCGAGGACTACGTGTACCATGTAATACAGATAAGAGGATAGTTAATTCTGGTGTGGAGGGTGCGGTGGGGGTTGGTGGGGGACCATTGTGGAAACTAGCTCAGGGAAAAGCGTGTCTTTTTCTGCTTACGTAACCAGCAAACAGCAGAATTAGAGTTCAGTCTTAAGTCTCCTAACTCCAGACTCCTTTGTCGGATAAACATTCTTTGAACGTCTAATATTTGTCAGATCCTACTTTAGGCACGTGGGATAGAAGGACGAGCAGGATGCCAGGAATTCCCAGTTTGGTAAGGCGATAAGGCGGGAAACTGTTAGCCATGAAAACTAGGGATTTCAGAGAAGGTCCTAATCATTTGGCCTACAGATCAATGTTGGGATTTAGACCTAGTTCATAAAATGTCGAAGTTGGGAAAATCATATCCTCGGATTGCGTGAATTCCTTTTGTAGCCTCCCGGCAAGTGGACGTGCAGTTTTTACTCCAACATTATCTAGTAACTAATGGCTCGTAATCTTAGAAAGTAAAGTAGCCCATTCCGTTTGAGCAGTTCTTATGTTCATTTCAGAACAGCTTCCTTATACATTATGCTTCCTTTGATGCAAGTTCTACCTCTGGAACTACCAATAACGGTTGTAAAATCTTTTTTTGTAACACAGTTTTTTGAGAATCTGAATCCCCCGTTTTCTTATTCATTTCATGTACTAGCCATTGGATGCCTTGTTCTGTAAACCATTGATCATGACTTAAATTCTAGACTTTTCCCCATAGCACCCAGAACTCAATGCTTCATTCAAGCAGTAGTTTGACAAGCAGAGTGTAATGCAAGTTGTCTTAGAGTGTATATTGCTATCCCGGTATGATTTAAGAGCATTTTAGTCCTTTGGTTTCTAAATCATGCTTTTGCCCGTCAGTAAGCCCCACATCTTTTTTCAAAGAACCTTCTTTTAAGCCGGGGTCCTCTGTGCACTTTCCCTCCTCACCTTCCCTCATTCTGTGCCTGTGTTATTATTTGACTGTTTCAGAGTGTACCTCCCCATTGGGTTTTTAGCTTATTAATTTTCCTCTGCTTGTTTGAGTATAGCATAATCAGAAAGACTGCTCACTGTCTGGCCAGACTGCCTGGATCCAGATCCTGACGCTACTGCTTTCTAGTCACATGGTCTTAAATATGTCAGTTAACCTCTCTGTGCTTCAGTTTCTTCATCGCTAACCTCAAAGTCGTTACCTTATTAAATGAGTTGATCAATGAAAAAGTGCTTAGAGAGTGCTTAGTGCATACTCTATATAAATGTTAGTTTCTTTTCCATTTATCCGGAATCTTCTGAATCCTTTCAACTGTCCGTCTCAGTTTTTTTTTTTTAATTCACAAATTTGATAAAGCTCGAAATCACAAGAAGCATACTTGAAACAAACTCATAACTTTAAATTGGTCAGGCCGTTTAAATTTGCTAGGCCTTAGTTCTAATGTAAGGGGGTAAAATCTTTTCCTTTCAGGACTGTGGGGAAACTCTGAGGGTACAGGAAGGGTATTAGCTCTAATTTGCATTGTTTTGCCATGTACCATCGTGAGGACCTTTACATAAGTCTCACTCAAGGTTATCAGGGATCACAAGATTTGCCTTGAAATGCCGAATACACAAAGAGGAGACTTGCTGGCAGCATTTCAAGGTTAGTGTCTTCCAGAATTGTCCCTCTCCTTGCCAGAAATACCTTTGAAATTCACTACTCACTTTGGAAAGGGGATTTGGTCACAAAGCTCATATTGGATCGTAGGGAGTCACAAGTTAATTCGAAGTTCTGAATTCTTGTTACCTGGGCTAACACCATTTAATTTGCCCAAGGCTCCTGTCATGGAACTTGGTCTGGATCACCTGGCAGAAGAACCAAGCGGTACTAGGAGATCTTGGAAGGCAGGAGCTTTATTTCCCTCCGATGGGTTCAGAGAGATCACTCTCCAGATGTCTGAGTTCCCAAGCGTAAGCAGAGGGAACAATTCATAGTTGGTTACTTCCACATTCCTCATTAGTGGTAATTCTGACGCGCTGCAAGAAGGGTAGGAAGAAGAAGCTGGAAGGGGAGTCTTCTGTCAGGGACTGGAATTTCCCTACCAGTCCTGTCAGCCATCTTGTAACAGATTTTTCCTATCACTACTAGTGTATTTAATTTGTGGGGCCAGTGAGATCTGTTCCAGTTTACTTTGTTAGAGGAAAACCGCTACATGGCAAATAAATCCAGCAAAATGCATGGCCATCACTGGCATGTGCATCTAGTTTTAACTGCACAGACCATCCTCTCCTGCAGCGAACTGCTCCTAAAACCACATTGCGAAACAGGTTCTATTTTCCTTTAAAAATCCCAGTGATTGGGGCGCCTGGGTGGCTCAGTCGGTTAAGCAGCCGAATTCAGCTCAGGTCACGATCTTATGGTCTGTGAGTTCGAGCCCCGCATCGGGCTCTGTACTGATGACTCAGAGCCTGGAGCCTGCTTCGGATTCTGTGTCTGCCTCTCTCTCTCTGCCCTTCCTCTGCTCATGCTGTCTCTCTGTCTCTCAAAAATAAATAAACGTTAAAAAAAATTAAAAAAAAATCCCAGTGATGAGAAGAAAATCTTGTTATCTTGCCCACAGTTTACCATCATGTAAATCATCGATAATCACAACAATGTATCTTAAAGGTTAAAAAAAAACTAAACAAACAGATCTTAGTTCCTTTGGAAGGACCACTTTAAAGCAGAATAGAACGGTGGTTAATAACATGATCCTTAAACTATGCCTGCTCTAGAATCCTGGCTGTGCCACTTACTAGTTGTGTGATTCTGGGCAAGCTTGCTCTGCTTCATTTTTCTCATTGGTAAATAGGAATAATAAAATAATAAAACCTCTTAAGCTTAGATACATTTTAGCTGATAGTTGTACTAATAATAGCACTAATAGAAATGGGACTTATGTTAATTTTGTATTTCCTGAAAAATTTAAAGCTTCTCTGAGGTATGGAAGATAGAATGATTTGGATGATTTGTTTTTGAAAGATTTTTTTTTAATGTTTATTTATTTTGAGAGAGGGAGATTGAGAGAGAGAGAGAGAGAGAGAGAGAGAGAATCCCAAGCAGGCTCTGCACTGTCATTGTGGAGCCCCATGCCTGGCTCATACTCAAGAACTGTGAAATGATGATCTGAGCCCAAATCAAGAGTTGGACACCCCTGAAAGAGTTGTTTTTTAAACTGACTAGGAAAATTTATGCTTCTGGCTATGGCATGAAACCATTTGTTTTGAAAATTTGAAGAAACTTACAAAAAAAATTTTTGTATTAATCACAAAGGTATTCTTAACCATGTAACAAAGTGAGAAAGTAAAATAACAATAACTCCTTTTTTTCCCATCCCTTGACATTTTGGATTAAAGAGTTAATTACCTTACAAAAGAGGGTAATTTTTTTGGGAATTTAAGGACAGTGTTTATAAGAGCTGCTCACCATTCAGTGGCTGTTTTTAATTTGTTTTCCTTTCTGAACTCAGGTGGGCAGAATTGGATTGACAGTGATCAAGCATACTATTTTTTTCTTTAATATTTTCTTAATTAAGTAGGCTCTAGGGCTCCTGGGTGGCTCAGTTAAGCATCCGACTCTTGGTTTCGGCTCAGGACTTAATCTCATGGTTCTTGAGTTTGAGCCCCACATCAGGCTCTGTGTTGACAGAGCAGAGCCTGCTTCAGATTCTCTGTCTCTCTCTCCCTCTGCCCCTTCCCTGCTTGCACTCTGTCAAAAATAAATAAATAACATTAAAAAAAAAAAAGTAGGCTCTAAGCCCAGTTGTAGGGCTCAAACTCACAACCCTGAAATCGAGAGTCGCATGATTTCAACTGAACCAAGCCAGGCGCCCCTTAATCATACTCCTTAGGTACGTGATGACCCATGATCACCGGACTCTGCCAGGTTCTTTATCCTCGCCCCCAAGCCCATACTGCCCACTTCCTCATCCTCATTCCTCGCCTCCCTTCATAGCCTCATAGTTGTTTACCATATGTCCTTCCAGTCCGTGCTATCTAACTTTGTGCCCATGAGGAATTTAGTATTGTGTGTTTTAAGTTTTACATAATTGTATTATTGTTCGTTTAATTTTGCTCTTTTAGCAAAGTTTTAGTAAACTTTATTTTTGTAGCTCTCAGCTCACTCTTTTTGATTGACATATAGTATATCACATACAACATTTCATTTATCCATTTTCCTCTTATTAGACATTGAGTTTTTCCCCTAACTCATTGCTATTACAAACGGTAGGGCTATGATGAACATACTTGTGCAGGTACCCAGAAACACAATTGAGAAGTGACAGAACCAAGTCTGAGCCTGAGTGTGTCTGACTCAGTTCATTCTTTTTCATTGTGCAGACTCCCAGTCATCACTTATTTGCTTAATATATTGCAAGGACACTATTATAATAACAGTAATGGAAATGTAAAAAATGCAGTGGGATTGTTGGTTTTTCTTCTAACAGGTCAACTTAATTTTGCCCTTTTCCCCCATGGTTTTTGTTTAAGCGTGTAAATTGTATTATTAACCCAGCATGGCGGGTTTGTATTGTGCATTTTTCATGCCGATATATCACCTGAATCAGAGGTCCACAAACTTTTTCAGTAAAGGATCAGTTGGTCAATATTTTAGGCTTTGTGGGCTATATGGTCTCTGTCACAGCTACTCAGCTCTGAAGCTGTAGTGTGTAAAACTTAATTTACGAAGACAAATGGCAGGCCAGATTTGGCTCGTGCACAGTAGCCTGCTGACTCCTGATTTGATAGTTATTTCGATGGAATCACAATATTCCTCTATTCAAGTTTTGTCAGTATTATTGAAATAATATGATGAGTTCCATTCCTTCTTTTTAGTATTATATTCTTAGCAATTTCCAAAACGAAGGTACTGACTCAGAACGCTTATGGCTTTCTTACAGCGCTGAAAGTTAATTGCCAAATTCCTTTAGAGATAAATTTCAATTTTTATAAATTAAGAGAGTAAAAAAGAGTGGACTTTAATTTCACTGTGGATAAATGCGACATCTAAAACCTTGTTAAATATCTTTATAGGACTTGTGGAGAGGCTTCCTTTTGTTGATTTGAGTTTTAAAACTTAAGAAGGCATTGATCTGTGCTGTGAGAAATAATGCTTCTTGTTTCTTTTTTTAGGAAATAATATTTCTTATATTTAATAATTAGGTATAAGTTATAATCTAATTTTTCTTAAATTTTTAAGGTCTACTTACACATCTCAATTTAAATCAATTTAATTCTAATAATATGTTAGAATTTTAAGACGTATTTGTACTTTGATTAATCTTGACTTAGCTTAAATTTCCTTGAACATTATATTCCATTTACAAACTTGCTTACTTAACAGCACAATTCAATTTTAGTATATTTGGTTTTCTTATGTACCGTGAACCCCTGACCAGGGATACTGATATATCTAATCAAGGAAGTCTTAGTAAGCACTTAGACATTTTTAATAAACCCAATAATGTCTAACCTTACTAATTTAACCAGATTCCCTTAAGTGTTTAAAAGTTGATTGTGAATAGATAAGTTTGTATAAATTTAATATATATCAGACTATCTTAAATTCTTCAAAACCTTAAAGGCAAAAAAAGTTACCCAATGATGATAAAATGTATTACTACATATACTTTTAATCTATCATATTAACCTATTGCATTAGTATTAATAGTGTAAGTTTGGTTGATTTTTTAAAATCATATTTGTACTTGTTTTTATAGGTTGCAGTATCACTTCAACAATTAAAGGCTCCAGAGTATTATGATTGCCTTAGAATACAGATTACATAATCTTTTATTGTTTGATTTGACATAATAGAATTAATCATAATTTGAATACACCAAGCCCAAAATTGGATTGTTGGTTTTATATTATTAGAAATTTATATATGGCTTTCCTTTAATGTGACTCATATTATTTGCTCTTTTGAATGTCATTATGGACTAATAGTTCTCACAGAAGGACTTTTTCACTTTTAAGTGTATTTCGTGTGTTTTGTTTTTCAGTGTTAAATTGTCCATCTTGGACAGAGGAGGCCCCTTTAAACTGGAGCCTTTCTTGTATTACCATATATCAGGCATATTTGAATATTGTGCTTTGTGATAACAGTAAGATATTCGAGGCCCTTGTTTTTCTTTACCTCCAAAAATAGAATCAGCTACCTTCCAAGTCATTATTGTTTTTTGATTATTGTTGGCTTTTTTTAGTGTAGAATAGTATTAGAGATCAAAGTCTGAATTCAATCTGGCTTAGCTGATTTTAGGAGATTTTAGTGCCATCCTTTCTTAGTCTAAACTAATTGTACTTCTAGAAGGCAGATTTTCCTTAGGGTTTACCTAGGTATATGTTTGTGATATGCTTGCTTTGATGACTCATGAACTGAACTATTAGACTTACCTATTTTTCAAATCACTGGTACAATTTTGTTGTTAACTCTTGTAGCCCCATTATTATTTCACTGAGTTACTATTTTTGGGTGTTTTTTTGTCATGTTTCTCTATAACCAAACTTCTCAGTTTGAGATATGCAATTACTGTTAAAAAAAAAAAAAGAAAAGTAAAGTATTAGGAAATTATTTTTTAGTCTGATGGTAACACTGGCCTCTTTTTTCAGATATATTTTTACCATCATGGATCGGTTTGAAGATATATCAGAAGGTGAAGTGGACCATTCTTTCTTTGACAGTGACTTTGAAGACGCAAAGAAATGTGAAAGTAACTCAGTTTTTGACAAGCAAAATGATGACCCTAAAGAGAGAATAGATAAAGATACAGAAAATGTAAACTTGAAATTTGGAATACAAAGAAAGGAAAATGAAATAAAAAAGAAAATTCCTCCAGAAGAACACCCTGTAGAAAATGACAATATGCAAACCGGAAATTCTTTATCATTGACCACGTCAAGATCAAAAAAATTGTGGGATCCAACAACAGGGCATAAAATACACTTGCCTACTCCAAGTAGAATTCCCAAAATTGTAAAAGAAGGTGAAGATGATTATTATACAGATGGAGAGGAGAGCAGTGATGATGGGAAAAAGCCGCACGTCAGGTCCAAGTCAGCTAAACCACCTAGCAGCCTTAAAAAAAGCATAACTAAAAAGTATTCCAAACGTAATTCCTCTTCCTCCTCTTCCTCTCTGTCCTCCTCATCTTCAAGTTTAGGTACAGATTGTTCAGATGCAGAGTCTGATAACTGTATTTCTGATTCATCTCCATCATTAAAGAAACGTCTGTCTGGTGTAACCCACTTGTCACCAAAACAGAAATATAAACCAGGAGTAAAATCAGCAGGAACACAGCCTGCAAGTACTAAACCAAAAGTCAGTGACTACACTGAGGAATCTGAAGATACTGTGACAGATGTCACTCCTCTCTCAACTCCAGACATCAGCCCTATTCAGTCTTTTGAACTGGGAGCATCAAATGATCAAAAAGTAAAAGTTAAAAGGCAAGAAAACGTGAGTCAAGAAGTATATGGAAATGTTGAGGATTTAAAAAATAATTTAAAAGGTTTGAAATCAACCAAAAAGGGGAAGGAAAAAATTGGGCCTGATCTCACTCCAAAATCTTCAGTGTTAGATTCCAATTTAGACAACAGATATAAACAAAAAGTCTTACATGACACAATGGACCTCAATCATCTTTTGAAAGGTAAATTTCTTTTTAAAAGTTGTATATATTGAACGTATATATTAAACTTCATGGTATATTGAGCTTAAATATCGAACGCTATGAATTTGTATTGATTTTTCTAGATGTAGTTAATTGATGGATAATTGATACAGTAACTTTACCAAGTTATCCTATTTTACCATAAAAATATTTGGAACATCATTTATACCATTGAAAAGCTAGTTAACTAGGACTAGAAACTACTTCACCCTAAAATTTGTTTTAGTGTCTTACAAAGTCATAAAATCCAGAGGGAACAGCTAGATAAGATAAAGAAGGAAGTGGAGCCGGATGGTTTTCGCATTTGAGGGGGATGTGGGCATAAGAAACATTGCGCTTTCTTCTTTAAGAAAGGCAGCAGCACTAAAGTTAAAATAACCTGACCTGTTGTTCATCTCTGAGAAAGTGGTGAGAATGCCAGCAAATGAAAGAACTCAGCATATACTATACGGAACTATTCAGATTTTAAGTTAAATGGTTAAAGAGCATTATTTGAAAATAATTACCAAGTTTTTGAAATAGCGTAATTCAAGTTTCAGTTCAAGATTGAAATTTTTTTTGAAGTATAATTGACAGAATATTCTATTAGTTTCAGGTGTATATCATAGTGACCCAATCTTTTATCCATTATGAAATGATTCCATGATAAGTCTAGTTACCGTCTGTCACAATACAAAATTATTACAATATTATTGACTGTATTCCTTACACTGTCCATTGTGTCCTCACGACTTAATTTATTTTATAACTGGAAGTTTGTACCTCTTAATCCCCTTAGCCTATTTCATCCTCTCCTCCCTCCTACCCTTCTCTTCCCCTCTGGTAAGCAACAGTTTGTTTCCAGTATTTAGGAGTCTTGTTTTGTTTTGGAGATTCCACATACAAGTGAAAGACAAATATGGTATTTGTCTGACCTATTTCACTCAGCATCATACTCTCTAGGGCCATGTTGCCACAAATGGCAAGATCTCTCTCTTTTTTATGGCTGAGTAATATTCCACTGTGTGTGCGCGCGCGCACGCGCGCGTGTGTATAACAGTACTTGTCTTTTTTATTTTACTCATTCTGACAAATGTGAAGTAATATTTCATTGTGGTCTGTTCAGGTCCTCTACCCATTTTTTAATGAAGCTGTGTTTTTGATAGTTTTTGAGAGTATAAGTTCTTTATGTATTTTGGATATTAACTCCTTATCAGATGTATGATTCAAATGTCTTCTCCCATTCAGTAGGTTGCCTTTTCGTTTTGTTGATGGTTTTTCTTCACTGTGCAAAAGCTTCTTAGTTTGATATAATCCTATTTGTTTATTTTAGCTTTTATTACCCTTGCCTGAGGAGACTGATCCAAAAAAATATTGCAAAGACTGATGTCACAGAGCTTATTGCCTATGTTTTCTCCTAGGAGCTACATTTTACAGGTCTTACATTCAAATCTTTAATCCATTTTGAGTTTATTTTTGTATATGGTGTAAGATAGTCCAGTTTGCACGTAGGCATCCAGTTTTTCTAACACCATTTATTGAAGAGATTGTCTTTTCCCCATTGTATAATCTCGCCATCTTCGTCATAGATTGACTGCGTATGTATGTTCTTATTTCTGGGCTCTGTTCTATTCTCTTCATCTATGTGTCTGTTTCTGTGCCAGTCCATACTGTTTTGATTACTGTAGCTTTGTGTATAGTTTGAAATCAGGAAGTGTAATACCTCCAGCTTTTTTATTCTTTCTCAATATTGGCGTAGCTATTTGGAGTCTTTTGATTTTCCATACCCATTTTAGGATGCTTGTCCTAGCTCTGTGAAAAATGCCATTGGTATTTTGACAGAGATTGCACTGAATCTATAAATTGTTTTGGGTAGTATGGACATTTTAAGAATATTAATCTTCTAATCCATGAGCATGATGCATATACATTGTTTCATAAGCTATAAATACTTTTTAATTAGTAAAAATCTTTACTCCTGTATTTTGATAATGTCAATTCATTGTTATTATTTGGTGTGAAAGAAACTATATTTTAGGTAAAGTAAAAGCGAGCTGAAACACAGTCTTTAGGTAACGTAACCGTGAAATATTAGGTTTCCAGGTTAGATTTTAGGTCTGTCGAAGACAACGGTTTTATTTATTTAAAAAAATATTTTTTTTAATGTTCATTTATTTTTGAGAGAGAGAGAGAGACAGAGCACATGCAGAGGAGGGTTAGAGAGAGAGGGAGACACAGAATCCAAAGCAGGCTCCAGGCTCTGAGCTGTCAGCACAGACCCCGACGTGGGGCTCGAACTCACAAGTTGTGAGCCAAGTTGGACGCTTAACTGACTGAACTACCCAGGCACCACGAAGACATTTTTAAGTTGTAAATAGTATTTTCCATCTTTGTTTGAAATGTCAGTTGAAAGAATAAATCTTTAGCTACATAATTCACATATGGTGGCAATGTAAGAGCACGAACGAATCCCTTATGTAGTCAAGTTATTCTTACAGCTAGATGGTTAAAGTATTTTGGACATTTGAATATCCCCTATTTTGTAGGTTTTCGTTTTTCTTTGGTCTGATTGTACCTATTGATTGTTTAGCATGTCTGAAAAATCAGACTCTTGGCTTTGCCCATTGCCATTTAGGTTTCAGGCCTTCACTTACTGTTCTGATAAATGCTTCTTCAGTCTCTTAAAACTTTCAGGATTGAGGGGTTGTTTTTTTTATTTTGCCTCTTTGTGTCTTCCCCTAACAACGAGAGTGATCTTTTAAAAATCAATTCAGTCTTAACCAGTTTCCTTCTTAACTCTTCGGTGGGCTTAGTCTTATATTAAAAGTAAAATCCGGGGCACCTGGGTGGCCTAGTCAGTTGAGCATCTGACTTGATTTTGGTTCAGCTATTATCCCAGAGTCCTGGGATCAAACCCCACATCTGGCCTCACTCTGAGCCTGGAACCTCCTTAAGATTGTTTCTTTCCCTCTGCCCCTCTCTCCCTCACTCTAGTGTGTTCTGTCTCTAAAATAAATAAAAGTAAAATCCAAATTCCTTACTGTAGCCTAACAGACTCAATGTTAGTGATTCTTATCCTAGGCAGTATATTTTTTTTGAGGCTTTTATTTATTTATTTATTTAAGTTTTTACTTATTTTTTTATAATAGTTTATTTTCAAATTGGTTTACATATAACACCCAGTGTTCATCCCAACACGTGCCTCTTTAATGCCCGTCACCCCCTCTCCTCCTCCCTCACCTCCCTCACCTCCCTCACCTCCCTCACCCTCAGATTGTTCTTAGTCTTTGAGAGTCTCTTATGTTTTATCTCCCTCCCTCTCTGTGTCTTTTTTCCTTTCTCCTCTTCCCCTCCCCCTGGTTTTTGCTTAGTCTCACAAAGTCCACCTATTCGTGGAAACATATGGTATCTGTCTTTTTCTGACTGACTTATTTCACTTAACATAATACCCTCCAGTTCCATCCATGTTGCTACACATGGCCAGATTTCATTTTTTCTCATTGCCATGTAGTAGTCCATTGTATATATGTACCACATCTTCTTTATCCATTCGTCAGTTGATGGGCACTTGGTCTGCTTCCATGATTTGGCTATTGTCGAAAGTGCTGCTATGAACATTGGGGTACATGTGCCCCTATGCATCAGCACTCCTGTGTCTCTTGGGTAGATTCCTAGCAGTGCTATTGCTGGGTCATAGGGTAGCTCTATTTACATTGTTTTGAGGAACCTCCACACCGTTTTCCAGAGTGGCTGCACCAGTTTGCATTCCCACCAACAGTGTAGGAGGGTGCCTGCTTCTCCACATCCTCACCAGCATCTATAGTTTCCTGATTTATTCATTTTAGCCACTCGAACCGGTGTAAGGTGATATCTCAGTGTGGTTTTGATTTGTGTTTCCCTGATGATGAGTGACTTTGAGCATCATTTCATGTGTCTGTTGGCCATCTGAACCTAGGCAGTATATTAGTGTCACCCTGATGCCTGGGCTCCGCCACAGGAATTCTCAGTTAGTCTCATATCCTTTCAAGTTGAAGAAAACCATTAGTCTACATCATATGGATATTGCCTGCAACACCTTTTTTTTTTTTAATCTCTTATTACCTTGCTCCAGTCACAATACTTCCTACTGTTCTCAGGATCTTTGTATTTGTGGGGCATTTCTATTTGCTCTTGCCTTTTTTCTTTGCATAGGCTGCTTCTGTCTGTTACTCAAGTCTTGGTTTATATATCACCCCCTCAGAGCTAATTTTTCTGAGTGTTTTGTCTTGAGTACAAGCTTCACATCCCACCGCTGGCTCTCTGTCACCAAAGCCAGTTTCCTTCCATCAGAATACTCAGCAGACCGTGGAACTAGTGTCGTTTGCTTACTTACTTCTGCTGCTGGAGTACAAGCAACATGAGGGTGGGAGCTTACTCATTTCTAGAATCTCCAAATCCACAGGTATTGGCACAAAATAAACACTATATGTCAATGAAGGAACCGAGGAAGCTTCTGTTGCACAGCTACAATGTTAGGAAATGTATTTCATATGTTTCACTGAAATTTGATTTTTTTTTTTAATGTTTATTTACTTTTGACCGAGAGACAGAGTGTGAGCAGGGGAGGGGCAGAGAAAGAGGGAGATACAGAATCTGAAGCAGGCTCCAGGCTCTGAGCTGTCAGCACAGAGCCCGATGTGGGCTCGAACTCACAAACCGTGAAATCATGACCTGAGCCAAAGTCGGTGCTTAACCGACTGAGCCACCCAGGCGCCCCTGAAATTTGATTTCTTTAAACAATTACCTATTCTTAGATTTCCCATCTGAAATACACAGAATACATGTGTGCTTCCTTCAGAATTATAGTCGTTAATATATCTGATTAATTTTCTTTTTTAAGGAAAATCTCTAATTCTTTATCAAGCCATCTACTGTAACAATTTTCAAAAAAAAAATTGTAGCCACTTTCCAGTCTGTAAGGTCATTTGTATGATTCAAGTTGAGAACTGCATCTACAGCTCTTCCAGATTTCCAGCACCAACCCCGGTGCTCCAGCACAACAATTGACAAACTTTTGGGCCTTGAGACCAAAAGCATTTACGCTCTTTTGTTTTTAAAAAAAACATTTACACTCTTATTAAAAATTCCCGAGGACCCCAAACAGCCTTTTGTTTATGTGGATTATATCTATAAATGTTTGCCATGTTAGAAATTATATGAGGAATTTAAACAATATTAATTTATCTAAGAATAATGGCAATAAAACCAATAATGGTAATAAGGACCATATCTCATGAAACATATTTCCCAAAAAAAATGAGTAACTTTTGCTAATCTCTATTGCCTGGCAGTAGAAGATGCCCGGAGTCTCATATTGGCTTGTGCATACAACTGTTGTGATGTGTTATTTTGGCTCAAGTATGTGCAGAAAATCTGGTGTCTCACAGATATGTTTGGAAAATGGAGGAGTATTTTAATAGCCTTTTCAATTAGTTCTAGATATTCTTTGATACCATGCCAAAATTCCACAGGCATTAGTTTCTTAAGGGTTAGCTGCAATGTGAAATTTGAGACTAATTAATTCACAGTCTTTACATTATAATTTATTTGCCAGTCATACATTTCGAGTATGTCTTTTTAACCTTACATGGTTTTGGAATAGGATGTATAGGTTATTTTGGAAAATATTCATTCACCGAGCTTACAAATGACATACTTCAGAATACATTACATAGAAATTATAGTTGTTAATATCCCCGCCAACCTCATCAGAAGGCTTTTGAGAAGCTTTCAAACTCATTTACCAAAATTCTAAGTTTTACTGAAACACTCAGATTTTATTATCACCAAAAAATAGTCTCAATTGTTTTCCTTGAAATTGGCAGAATTGTTTTTATTTATTTATTTATTTTTAAGATTTTTTTTCAAAGAATCTCTACACTCAACATGGGGCTCAAACAATCCTGAAATCAAGAGTTCCGTGCTCTACTGACTACTCAGACCCAAAAGAATTGTTTTTAACAGTAACCTTTGTAATCCAGGGGCACCTGGGTGGCTCAGTCAGTTAAGCTTAAGTGTCTGACTACGGCTCAGGTCATGATCTGTGTTCAGTGAGTTCGAGCCCCTGCATCGGGCTCTGTGCTGACAGCTCAGAGCCTGGAGCCTGCTTCAGATTCTGTGTCTCTCTGTCTCTCTCTGCCCTGCCCCCACTCATACTCTGTTTCTCTCTCAAAAATAAATAGAAATTAAAGTATTTTTAAGTAAAAAAATTTTTTAAATGTAGCAAACTAGCATTTGGCATGTAAAGCATCTCATAAAATTTTCTTAAAACTTAAGTTTAAAACAGTGTGAATATATATTGAAAAAAATAATGTTACAGAAAATTAATGAAACTGTATAATACGACTTGCAGGTTTTATTGTGTGTTTTTTTAATACTGTTTGACTAAGTTATAATTTGCATTTTAAGGGCCCACCATTGCATTTTTTATTTTTATAAGTTGTTTTTGATACCAGAAATTATAAGCACCACTCTATCCTAAGAACTGATGGGGATACATCCAATAAAAAGCTTCTCTTCGAAGGAAGCTTATGACTCTTTTAAAATTGTCAGATTTTAAAAAACCATCTAAGTTAAAATAGTTTGTGAATCACTGAGCTTTTTGTTCAGGACTATTGATGATTATCTGTTTGTATTAAAATGATTTTGGAAACAATATTTCTCACCTAACAAAAATTCCAGAAATAGATCACGCTTGAGGGTTGACCAATTCAGTGGCTTAAAAAATGTCCTCAGGGACCCAGGTCCTACCATTGTGTTCATCCAGCTGTATGGTGTTGGCTTCATTCTAAGGCTAGTAGGAGATATCTGCAGCAATTTTTAGTATTCATATCCAGACGTGATGATGTCCAGAGAAAGGGAAACCGGTTCTTCCTCTGGCTCTCTCAGAATGAAGGAAACTTTAAAGAAGCTCTCAACTGACTCACTTATGTCTCATTGCCCAGAACTGGGTAACACTCCTCTTCCTAAGACATTCATTGGCAAGAGGAATGGGATTATTGTGGGCCAGTTACTCAACCTGGAGGTGGGGGGTAGTTAGGAGAAGGGAAGTCCGCTTCCCCGTAAGGACAGGGCTTCCTGAGAAAGGGACAGGAAGGTGTCTTTAAAAGGGAAGTGGGAGTGGGAAGACTTGTTAAGAAGTAAGGAGGAGGAGGGGCACCTGGGTGGCTCAGTGTCCAACCGACTCTTGATTTCCGCTCAGGTCAGGATCTCATGGTTGGGTTCCTGAGACCTAGGCCCTGTGTAGGGCCTTGTACTGACAGCACAGAGCCGGCTCAGGAATCTCCACCTCTCTCCTCTACTCACTCGTGCGCATGCACACCCTCTTTCTCTCTCTCTCTCTCAATACTTTTTTTAAAAAAAGGAGGAGGAAGGTAGAAATGTATGCTAATTGAGCATCTAACTTTATCCACTAGGCAGAGGTTTCTCAAACTTTACTATGCATACAAGTCCTTGGAGAGCCTCTTAAAATGCAGATTCTGGTTCATTAAATCTAGAGTAGAACCCAAGGAACTTCATTTCTAGTTAGCTTAGTGGTGATACCGATGCTGATCAAGGACCGTAGTATTGAGATTCAGGACACACACAAAAAAAACTATTTGGTTTCACTGAAGAAACATACAGGTATCTCTCACTATTCCTGTTTAACTCATTTTTGAAACTTAGTTGGATATGAAAAGCCTAAACATTTTTCCCACCCCAAATCCCTGAACAGTTTCTCCAAATATAATTGAAGCACTGAAATAGTGTTTAAACACAGAACTGAGCTAAATGTAGAAGGAAAATTTATTCGTACTGCTGCACAGTAGGGAACCCTGATCTGAGCGACCTGATTATAAGTAGTGCTCAGAGCTTTTAAAGGTCCAGGAACAAAGGTGGCGGTTTGCCACTTGGTATATCTGTTACTGGAGCCCTTAATCCACAAGGTTTCCTTTATAACAGTAAAAGATTTTATTTATTTCTTTTTAAAATTTTTTAAGCTTATTTATTTATTTTGAGAGAGAGAGAGAGCGCGTGTGAGCAGGGGAAGGGCAGAGAAAGAGGGAGACAGAGAATCCCAAGCAGGCTCCATCCACACTGTCAGCACAGAGCCTAATGTCAGGCTCGAACTCACAAATTGTGAGATCATGACCTGAGCCAAAATCAAGAGTCGGACACGTAACTGACTGAGCCACCCAGGCACCCCTTTAACAGTAAAAGATTTTAAACACTAATTATGGCTAACAGTCTATTGCATAAAGTTTTTCTATCATCTTTCAAAATTATTATTCATGCTCAATTGACCCACTGTTTTTCAGATACAAGAATATTTTTGCAAGGATTCTTGGTTTCTCCCTGTAAAACTAAAACGCTGGGTCTGGCAAGATAGAGATGTGTGCATAGCCAGCCTATCTATGCCTTTTCTGCACTCATTTCTCAATACACTTTATCACTTTCAACTTACACTATATGGGCTCTTCTAGGCTTCTTTGGCTTAACTAATTTTTTCATAACCTTTTCCACTTCAAATGAAGACCATCGTGGTAATATGCATACCACGTCATAGCAATTGTGAGCAGGAGGTGTGACGCTATTAGAGAACAGCAGAGGTGAGAACACAGTATACACCCTCTCAACTTACACATCATGTTAAAACAGTTTATTGTTTTGAGTAAAAAACTTTAGTGAGCTATTGGAGCAACTGTTGGGCCAGATTTCAGATAGTGAGGGATGCCTGCACATCTCACAGTGTTAATGTTATTTACTGGTTTAAAATAAACTTGCTAATAAGTTTGGAAATTCAAACTATAAAATATTAAGCCTGTGAAACAAAGGTTAATCAAAGAATGTGAAATCAAGTATCCCAGTTATAGGCCAGAGAACAATGATATAATATTAAACTTAGTTACTTACAAAGTGTGGTGAAAATTCTAGAAGTAGAGTCAGATTTTTGGCATCTGGGTCTTATCCACATGACCATAGACAAGCAGTTAACTATTCTGTGCCCTAGTTTCTTCATTTATAGGATGAGGTAGTTGATATAGGTTGCTAAGGTGTATTCTAAGTTCAGAGTTCTGGGGTTCTGTGAGAAGTATTAGAAGGGAAGATTGTGTGGACAAGTGTTATTAAATATCTGACTTAGTTACCTACTTTATTTATTTATTTATTTATTTATTTATTTATTTATTTATTTTAGATATCTTACTTTAAAGAAGACCTTGAAAGTTTAGTAGGATTTCTAAATATTTCAGCCTCTTTGAGCTCAATTAGGTGGCTGCTTTGGGGGGACTTCCCACCCCCTCCCCCCCCAAGCCTACCTTCACTATTTAAGTGTTGAAGAGGTGTGGGTGCAATTAGTTCTTCGGCCTTGGGCTGTAAAGCACTAAATAGGTAGGCAGAGAGGACATTTTCAAAGTGGAGTAAACAGAAGTTTATGTGTCGGGTTATGGCACAAATCTCTCATGTTTGGAGAACAGTGAATAAGTCGACATAACCACATTTGAAGGTATGTTTCATACTTTGTACAGGTGAAATTAGGTCAGTTTAGGAAGAATCTGGAGGGCAAAATAGACACATTTTACAACTGTACCACCTCAAATTTTACTGCCTAGATTCTGTGTGAAATAATTGGATACATCATTAGAGGATGTATCCTGAGAAGAACAACTAATCTAAGAGAAAGAAATGAGATTAAGGCAGCATTGATGAGTAAAGAAAGTGGTTACACTTACTGTTCAGCTGACAGCCCCAGGTGGGAATGAAGTCAGTGCCTTACTGCAGGGGAGGGCGCGGGCCTGTTCCACTCCCTAAGGACAGGCCGCCTGTCCTGAGATTAGCTCCTGCCCTCCTCCCCCCACCCGGGGCAACCGGCTCATCCTGCACTGATAGGCGGCAGCAAACAGGGTTCAGATAGGTGAGTAGGAAATCTGAGACATCCTCACTCACCAAGTATTACTCAACTTTGGAGAAAAACTAAACTGAGCGAGAGGCTCAGGACTCACAGATGAAGGGCACAAAACTTGAAAGAGTTCAGTGTTTGTTTTAGAGCGGAACGCCCAGGACAACGCTATTTCCACTAATAAAACTAAGGCATGATTCGCCTTTTACACCCCTGTCCTGTCTCGTGTGCACAGTGGCTTTTCCAGGGGCTGCACTACAGTGACACCGTGGTACAGTGACTGCAGAAGCAGATGTGAATCTGGCTGTCTCCTGTTAAGGCAGGCATTAAAATATTAGCAAGAATTAAATCTGCCACTCTCCTCACTAATTTTTTGTTGTTGTTGTTTTATAAAGAACTATTAACCTATCACTGGTTTATTATTTTCAGATAAATTAATATCTTAAAATTTTTTACTTTTAATTTTTAAGTTTATTTTGAGAGAGAGCGTGCGTGAAGGGGAGGGGGCAGAGAGAGAGAATCTCAAGCAGGCTCGACACTCAGCGCAGAGCCCCATACAGGGTTCTATCTCATGCCTCTTATATCATGACCTGAGCCAAAGTCAAGAGTCAGGGCCCTCAACTGACTGAGTTACCCAGACACCCCTACTTTTAATTTTTTTAATGTTTATTTATTTATTTATTTATTTATTTATTTATTTATTTATTTATTTCTTTTGAGAGAGAGCAATTGTGAGCTAGGGAGGGGCAGAGAGAGAGGGAACGATCCCAAGCAGGCTTAGCACTGTCAATGCCAAGCCCAACGAGAGGCTTGATCCATGACCCTGGAGTCGTGACCTTAGCTGAAATCAAGAGTCAAACCTTTAAATGACTGAGCCACCCAGATGCCCCCCTACTTTTAATTTCTAACATGGTAAATATTGATAGATGTAGCCCACAGAAACATTCTTTGGGGTCCTCAATAATCTTTAGGTGTGTAAAAAGGTTCTGAGACCAAAAAGTCGTAACTTCTATTCTAGAAGGATTTAATTGGAATATGTGATATGCAGTGCATTAGAGAAAAAAAATTAACATAGTCAATCTTTCTAAAGGGGAAACAATGGGGAAAAAATAACAAAAAAGTGTTTTAAAAAAGGAAAATGGGGTGCCTGTGTGGCTCAGTTGGTTAAGCGTTGGACTCTTGATTTTGGCTCAGGTTATGATCTCGCAGTTTGTGACATCAGGCCCCATGTTGAGCTCTGTGCTTGACAGCACCTGCTGAGCATGGAGCCTGCTTCGTATTCTCTCCCTCTCTCTGCCCTTCCCCTCCTCACTTGCTCGCTCTCTCAAAATAAATAAACTTTAAAAAAAAAAAAAGGGAAGATTGTAGGAAGAGATCAAACAGTATAAGTAGATGATTTTAACTTACCAGAAGATACTATCAGAATATCTTTAAGAATTTAAATCAAATCCAACCTAAAAAGACATATTAAATAGTAGGAAGGATGAAAAAGTAAATACTTAGAAAAGATATGCTAGGCAGATATTTACAAGGAGAAAATAGAAGTGTCATTCCTAACAGTATGCAAAATAGAATTCAAGAAGTGAATTTGCCCCACTAAAGGGACAAAGAAATGTTTTATAAACTGACCAAATCTACCAAAAAGATTGATAAAAAGCAAAACGGAACTAAGTCATGAAATGGACGGAGCTGTAATCGCTGTGGAAGACTGATTGATTAATTACGTCATTTACACAAAAAACCTAACTGCCTGCTTATGGGCGGGCTAAACATGGTCCACATGTATTTTGTCTGCTACACGATATTTAAAGTGATGAAATACCAGTTACTGTTGCTCATAACAAATTACCCCAGCACTTGGGGTGTGGAGAGACTCAAAGGCAGGGGTGAATTGACATTTGCGGATTGGAATCAGCTGAGGGCTGGTTTGTTGACTTTCAGGTGTTTGGGCTTGGGATGACTTAAAGACCAGGACTGCTGAGCAGACGTCCTACGGTGGCTTTTCATGTGTCTTGGCTTCTTTGCATATGGCAGCCTCTGTGTAGCTGGATTTCTTATTCTTAACTCAGTGACTCAGGGTTCCGTGTACCGTGTTGAAGGAAACCAGGCAGAAACCTCATCACCTTTTATGACCTAGCCTCAGAATGTGATCATGCTAGTCCTGTAGCATCATTTCTTCCATATTCCATTAGTTTAAATGGTTATAAACCTTCCCAGATTGAAGAGGCAGGGACATATACCGTCCCTCCTAATGGGAAGGCTGTCACATAGCTTATGGATATGTTTCAAACCTCTTTAGTCCAACACATTGATCTGCATTCCTTCAAACACAAAAAAAATACATTCCCCCTTTTCTTTTTTTAATTTTTTAATGTTTTTTATTAGAGACAGACAGAGCACGAGCATGGGAAAGGCAGAGAGTGGGGAGACATAGAATCTGAAGCAGGTTCCAGGCTCTGAGCTGTCAGCACAGAGCCTGACGCGGGGCTCGAACTCACGAACCGCGAGATCATGGCCCGAGCCGGAGTCGGACACTTAACTGACTGAGCCACCCAGGCATCCTCCCCCCCTTTTCAAAGATTCCCCCACTCCCAGCCTTGACATCGAAGGTCTAAATCAGATCTGAGGGCACCTGAACCTCCCCGGTGGTTCCTCAGTCATAGCTCTTTGAGTACTGAGACACTCTTCTGCCAGGAGAGATTAGGAAGGAGTAGTAGTTATATTTTTGAACCCCGTAAGTCCTAGTTCTTGTATTGTATGTTTAACTGAAACCTGATGAGTTCCTTGTTTTTAGTTCATCTCTGTCCTTTTTCATTATCTTGGATAAGATACACCATCGATCACTTTCAGCATCCTGCGTGGGGATCTACTTAGCCAAATCCACCAGTGGCAGGCATTTTTCCCATTTTCCTTGTCACCACAGTTTTGCTAAAATTCTGTCCCTTCATCCTCTACATCAGCAATCTCGTCCTGACTCTTCCAGCTCTACTGCCACCTGGTCTCGCAGCTAGTATTTTAGGTTTTTGTTGCAGTAGTACTCCAATTCCTGGTTCCAAATCTTGTATTAATTACTATTGCTCTGCTAACAGAACACAAAACTTAGATGTGTAAAAGCAGCAACCTCAGATGACTCAAAAGGCTAGGATCATAATGCCTACACGTGGCCCCTTTATGTGGTTTGACTTCCTCACAACATGGCAGTTCAGGCGAGTCAGTCACAGAGGGCGGCTCAGGGCCCCAAGCACAAGTTTTCCAGCGAACAAGGTTGGGGAGGTGATGAGGGGATGCATCTCCTCCTTTGGCCTTGAAAGTCACACTTTTGGCTGTATCGTTTGGGTCCACACAGTCACAAGCCTGCCCACATTCAAAGGAAGGGGATAGGAAGAATGCAACAGAATTTTCCATCTGACAAGTTCATGAAGAAGACAAAGAAATTTAGTAAATTCAGTTATTATTCCTTGGATTAAGGATCCAGCTACAAGTGTTAGATTTTTTTTCTTTAAACCTTAAAAAAATAACTTTACTTTTTAAAGTTTATTTATTTTGAGAGAGAGAGGTTGTGTGCATGCGGGGAAGGGGCAGAGAGAGAAATATAAAGCAGGTTCCACACCATCGACATGGAGTCCAGTGTGGGGCTTGAACTCACAAACTGTTGAGATCATGACGTGAGCCAAAGTCAGATGCTTAACTGACTGAGCCACCCAGGCGCCCCTAAAAAATAACTCTAAAAAGAGCATTCATGATTTAATAGGAATCATGAATATGCTTACAGGATGTATTTTGATTTTAAGAACTAATATGCGTAAGGACTGAATACGGCTTGGAATAAAATTTCCAGTGATACCATCACATGTAAAATTTTAGAAATGCTGTCTGTATCTCAGCCTAGGTGAAAGCAAAGCTGATATGTCTAGTGAGTTGTGTTAGATGACTCAGTAACTGGCTCTAATGGTGATGGGCATGGTAGTGAAATACTGTAAAGAGTTGGAACAAAATTTTTCATTAAAGAAAATGAGGGAAAAGCAATGTTTCTTAAATATGTGAGTTTAAATATATATGTACATACTTGCATAAATGCTTGTATTCCTGAAAGTTTATTCAAGTTAAAACATTTTTTAGATCCTAGTTGAAAAACAAAGGATCAAGTATTCGAGCCTGCCTCATAGTAAAGTATATACAGCCACTGTAGAAAAACATACTAGTGATAACTAGTATATGAGCACTCCATATATACTTTTCCATCATGGAGCGTTAGAGCGCTGTAATTTTTAATGAATTAGTTTGAACTTTATTTTACTTACTTTTTTGTTAATGCCTTATTTTACTTCTAAAAATTTTTTTTTTATGTTTTTATTCTATTTTCGAGAGACATAGAGACAGAGCGTGAGCAAGGGAAGGGCAGAGAGAGAGGGAGACACAGAATCCGAAGCAGGCTCCAGGCTCTGAGCCGTCAGCACAGAGCCCGACGCGGGGCTCGAACTCACAGACTGTGAGATCATGACCTGAGCTGAAGTCGGCCGCTTAACCGACTGAGCCACCCAGGCGCCCCTAAAACCTTTTTTTTAAGAGTTGTTTTTTTTTTTTTTAAGTTTTATTTATTTATTTTGAGAGAGATACAGTACGAGTGGGGAAACGGCAAAGAGGGAGAGAAGGAATCCCAAGCAGGCTCTCTGCTGCCTGAGTAGACTCATGAAATCACGAGATCATGACCTGAGCTGAACTAAGAGTCGGACGCCTAACTGACTGAGCCACCCAGGTGCTCCCTAAAATCGTTTTTTTAAATGCCATTCAGAAAATAGCTTTTAGTTCTTTAAAATTTAATTTTAAAAGCTTTCAAATGTGGCAAAATTAATCTAGAAACCTATTCTACAAAACGTGCATTTCTCAGAAGCAAGATAATTATGTACAGCACACCTGTATCTTTCTAAACATGTTCATCAGGTTTTGCTATTAACTTGGTATGATTTTCAACAAATTACCAACGTTTAATTCCCTAATTTTTTCTATCAGAAAGCCACTGTTAATCTTTTTTTTTTTAAGTTCCTGTAATCTTTGCTAGTCTTTGATTTAAAAGTAGGGAGGGGGACTTAGTTCTTTTGACTATGTTCAAATGATTTGACTTTTCTGCACCAGTCACATTTTAAAATGGGGGTTGAAAAATGTCTCTTCTCTTTATAGCACTGTGCATTTAATGGTGTAAAATGCTGAAGAAGCTAAAGAATTAAAGGTACTCAAGTAAAAACAAATAACAGCTACTTTAAAAAAATACTGTAAAACAAAAAAAATATTCCAGTCAGTTAATCTGATATAACTATCAGATTACTCATTGCTAGTATGGAGTTAAGTTGAAACATTTAGCAAGCTTAATATTTCTAGAAACTTTTAACAAATGTTTAGTAACAATTGTCACTTACTGAAAATTGTTAAAATACGGAAATTTAAGAATTAAGCATGTTATGTTTGTAAAATTTCATTTGATAGCAGCAGTATGCAAAATATTTTTATTGGTTAAAAACTCTTTTTGTATAATGTATTCATTTTGGCTTATGTTTAATTAGGATAAAATGTTTGACTTTTACTGTAAAAGTATTTGTTTTAATGTTAATATTAAGAGCATAAAATATTTTCAGATTAAGTTGAAAGTTTCAGAATATTCTGGGTTTGTTTATTGCCAATTTTTAGCCATCGTTTCCATCAGTCATTGCTGAGGACACTTTTTATTTATTTGTTTACTTATTTTTAAGATTATTTATTTATTTCAATAATCTCTGCACCCACTGTGGTGCCCGATCTTATGACCCCAAGATCAAGAGTCACATCCTCTACTGTTGAGCCAGGCAGGTGCCCCAAGGAGATTTTCTTTCTGAGAATGCCCTCCGACTCACAAACTGTCTCCTTTGAAGTATTGTATTACATTTGTGTATTTGGTGCACTCAGCCAGAGGCTTCTCACCTCCCCAGCACCCAAGCTGCCTTCATAGGGGCATTTTCCATAAGTTATACCTGCCTTAGAACTCATACCATCTACATTTCTTTTTAAAATATTTTCACAGTCGAGGAGTGTCCAGGTGGCTCAGTCGGTTAGGCATCCGACTTCGGCTCAGGTCATGATCTCACGGTTCGTGGGTTCGAGCCCCGTGTTGGACTCTGTACTGACAGCTCGGCCTGGAGCCTGCTTTGGATGCTGTGTCTCCCTTGCTGTCTGCCCCTCCCCTGCTCACACTCTGTCTCTGTCTCTCAAAAATGAATAAACGTTAAAAAAAAAAACAAGTTTGATGGTTGAATGTATAGTTTTTATTCCCAAAGAATCCAACAGAATGTAAAACTCTAGGCTGTCTCTGATTGTTTTTTTACATATTGTAGTATGGATGTCATTAACACTACTTCATATGTATCTTTTCATGGCTGAACATAGTTTCCATTTCTAAGAGTTAAAGCCTCAGGATGTACCATCATGTTGCCATGTGCCTTGTTCAGTTCTCTTTCCTTCTCTTGTTCACTTCTTTAGCTTTTCTGCAATTAGATAAAAAAGGACCACAGAGACACCACTTTGATCAGCCTTCAGTAGCACCAAGGAAAAACTACTCTTTCACAAGAGAGGAGGTGAGACAGATTGATAGGGAAAATCAGAGGCTTTTGAAAGAACTCTCAAGACAGGCTGAAAAATCAGGAAGCAGAAGAACGATTCCTACAAGATCGATTATTCATCCCCCTAAGTTATATCACAGTGCCCTCAACAGGCAGAGGGAACAACAAAGGATTGAAAGAGAAAATTTGGTAAGTAACTAAAATTTTGTAGTCATCAAAAAAAAAAATGGTAGTGATTTATAAGGCCAACTTACAGGAAACCAGATACACCCCATTTTCATACTTAATTATATAAAAGTAAGTATGGGTATGTATGGTATGAGATACATAATGAGCCACGAGCTAAAAGGTACAGTAGGTGGTTTGTTTTTTTTTTCTTTTGGTCATCAAGCTAGGTTTTGAGGGAACATTCGATGAAATTATTGCAAGCTGTATTATTTGGTCAGGTGTGTTAAATCTCTGCAGTAGTGAGGAAATGTATTCCAGGGGTCCATGTATCCTTTGTGGAGTATTCAGTCACCAGCCAAATCTGTTTCACTTTATTGTATCCTTGGAAGCCAAAATAATTTACATATCATTTATTTTAAAGGATAAATACATCTCAAAGAGGTCAAATTTTGGTGATCTGCTACTCGAATGTATGAAAGATATTGATTATTAAAAATCAGATAACTAAACCGTGATGTTCTAAGGAATATGTATTACTCATAGAATATCATTTTCTTCATAAAACTCCATAACAATTGCTGGTGTTTACTGGGCTCTTAACTAAATGCCAGGCATCGTTCTAAGTGTCTCCAAATATTAGTTTATTGAATCCTGACAATAATTCTTCCAGGTAGGTACTGTTTTTATCCATATTTTACTGATGAGGTAACAGAGACCTAAAGGGATTAAATAATTAGCCCAGGGACACAGAGCTAGTGAGTAAATGACCGAGCCAAGATTTTAAATATAGGTAGTATCTTAAACCAAAATTAGACCCTAATGGGCACATAAATTCAGAGCCAAAATAATTGATCAAGCTATTATTAAAATTATTAAAACGCTTTCCAGAATTCATCCTCATAATATTTCATTACCCATACAGTCCTGTTTGACCACGTGCTTACCTGAACTTGTACCAACCCTTGTAAAATGTTTTACTGCCATCACTGATCTCAAGAGTTGGGGAGCTGGGATGTATTTACAAAAACCAGTAAAGTCTTAAACCCTGCATGTGGCAACAAGTAGGTAGCAACAGAGCAAGCTGAAATGAGGCTGTGGGCAGTGAGCTACATGCTAGCTTTCTGCACATGACTGTGGCAGTTTAAGATTCATTCATGACTTTAAAAAATTGGAAATTATGTCATGAACATTTGGGTTTGCGTTTTTTATTTCTACTCTCCTGGCATGACTCTGAAGCGTATTTTATTTAACAAGTATTTCATAGTGCGTACTGTTTTACTAAGTTTAGGTCGTTTAATCCTCATAGGAACCTAATGACATGGTTACTATTGTCATAGATGAGCAAATGAGACACCGAGTGGGACCCAGGGATTGCTCAAGGTCAGATTGCTAGCAGGTAGCAGAGCTAGCTTCGAGATTCCTTTTTTTTTTTTCTTAACAGCTTTTCGAGACAATGCACATACCATAATCATCTAGGGTGTACTGTTCAATGTGTTTTGGTGTCTTATTAATTTTTTTAAGTTGTAGTAAAACAGACATAATGTACTGATTTAAGTGGTCAGTTCTGTGGCACTGTCACTGTTTCCAAAACTTATATCGTCACCCATAGAGAATTTCCAACCCTTCCCCTCAAGTAAACTCTAATCTACCTACTGTCACTCTGAATTTGCCTAATCTAGGTTTCATATAAATGGAATAAGGCAATTTTCATGGTTTTGTGTCTGGCTTATTTCACTCAGAATAATGTTTTTAAGGTTCATTCATGTCGTAGCATGTGCCAGAGCTTCATTCCTTTTTCTGGCTGAATAACACTCCATTCTATGCACGCACCACAGTTTGACTGTCCATCCACATGTTGATGGACACTTGGGGTTATTTCCTCCTTTTGGCTGTGTGTGAATAACTTCCTAGTGAATACTGATACGTAAGAATCAGTTCAAGTCTCTACTTTCAGTTCCTTTGAGTGTATACACCTAAGAGTGGAATTGCTGGGTCACATGACAATTCTGTTTATCTTTTTGCAGAACCTAGGTTTATTTTTGAACAGTTGAAACCATTAGTGTGCAGCGAGTATTCTGTATGTGACTAGGATGAAAACTATCAGCAGCCTCTTTTTACAGCTGCTGTCATCCCTGAAATCAGTTGTAAATTTTAGCTATTTTAATAAAGAGTGGAAAATTACTATGGTTTTACTCTTTTTACCTACACTTAGTAGTTTGTATATGGAAGCAATATTTTTGCCCCATTTGATAGTAAGATCTTACTTAGTATATTTGAGAACAGTAGAAATAAAATGTGAGCCACGTGTATAGTTCAAATTTTTCTAGTAGCCATATTAAGAAAGTCAAAAGAAACAGATGAAATTCTGATAAACTATTTTATTTACTGAATAAATTCAAAATACTACATTTTAAAGTGTAACCAATATTAAAAAAAATTAATGATTAGATGTTTTCTTTGTTGGGTACCAAGTCTTTGAAATCTGTTGTACATTTTGCATTTACAGCTCATCTCAGTCTGGACTGGCCATATTTCAAATGCTGTGTGGCCTCATAGTGGTTAGTGGCCTTGGACATTTAGCTCTCAATGAAAAACTAATTCATGCAGAAGTGAAAAAATAACTTTAAGCTGAACCGGAAAATAAACAATTTATTATAAAATATCATTTATGATGTTATTGTATGGAGAGTTTATCATCTGCATTTATATTTAACTCTTCATTCTCTAAACTAAAATAAAACTTTTCTTGGCTGTTCCTACAGTTATTCTTCATAGTGACTGATTATTTTTTCTTAAAAAAAAAATTCTAGGGGTACCTGGGTGACTCAGTCGGTTAAGCGTCTGACTCTTGGTTTCAGCTCAGGTCATGATCTCATGGTTTTGTGAGTTCAAGCCGCATATCGGACTCTGTGCTGGCAGCACGGAGCCTGCTTGGGATTCTCTCTCTCCCTCTTTCTCTGCCCTTCCCTCACTCTTGCTGTTTCTGTCTCTCTTAAAATAAATAAATAAACTTAAAAAATTTTTTTTAAATTCTATTATATTTCCATTAGAAGAATGTCAAGTTTATGTTTTAATTGGAGAGTGTTTGGCAGTCTTAAAATATTACCTTCCTGTGGCATGTCTTTCCATTTATTCAAGCCTTCTTATATTCTACCTTAAAATTTTTTTATTTTTATTTTTGAGACAGTTCAAGTGGGGGAAGGCAGAGAGAGAGGGAGACACAGACTCTGAAGCAGGCTGCAGGCTCTGAGCCCTCAGCATAGAGCCTGCCACGGGGTTTGAACTCATAGGCTGCAAGATTGTGACCTGAGCTAAAGTCGGATACTTAACTGACTGAGCCACCCAGGTGCCCCTACCTTAAGTAAAGTTTTGTGGTTTTCTTCAAAACTATATATTTCTGTGCTTTTGTACATGACATTTTATTTATTTTTTTTTAGCTTATTTTTTTGAGAGAGAGACCTAGTGAGCAGGGCAGAGGCAGAGAGAGAGAGGGAGAGAGAGAATCCCAAGCAAGCTCCGCACTGTCAGTGCAGAGCCCGATGTTGGGGTCAAACTCAGGAACCGTGAGATCATGACCTGAGCCAAAATCAAGAGTCTTAACCGACTGAGCCACCAGATGCTGGTGCTGCTGTGCATGAAATCTTTTATTACATTTTCTGTTTGCTTTTATAAACTGTTGATTTTTGCTTACGTATTTATACTCTGTATTTATAAACCACCTTCCAGATGCTTATTGAGATCTGCAATAGCTCTAATAGTTCCTCTGTGTGAGCTGGTATATTTTTTAATCTGTTTGCTAGCCTGGTGATAATCAGAACACATGCATGCATACACATGTGCACACACAGAAGTACTTTTGTAGTTATTTCTGTGTCGGATGTAGTGCACAGCCAGCGTCCATTACCTTTGAATTTTTATGATTTGTATTCCTTCATTTACCCCATCTCTAGTGACAGACCGATTCAGATGGCTAACAGGCCTGATGGCTACAGCGGTTCTGTCCAGTGCTCTTACTTTAGCAGTCCAGAGCCTGTTTAGACCGACATAATTCAAACAAAGAAATAGTGCTGTGTTGAGTAGGTAGAAAAGGAAGGCCAAGATATTGTATAAAATGGAGGCCTGTGCTTCAGAGTTAAAAACTTACTGTTAATCTTTCTGGTGAAACTCACAGTCTTCATTATGTTTCAGGAGGCAAATAATACCTTTCCGTCTCATTCAAAAGGGAAACAAATAAAGAATAATAAAGAAAAAGTAATTTTATCCAATAGAGGACATGCTTGCTACCCTATATAGACTCAATTTAAAGTTATGAATTTCCAAAAACAGGTCTCATTTTTTTAATTCATGAATTTTTAAATATTCTTGTTAAACCATATTTCCTTATTGTCATTTGAATATAATATGAATTCTATTTTTATGAAAGAGCACCACAGTAATCTTAGCAGAAGGAGAGGGGGTCAGGCGAGTAAGAGTACTTATATTTCACCTTGCCATCTAAAAGAAATGAGATTATTTTATTATTTAAATGTATGTCAATTGCCTTTAAATGCATGTGAAAGAAGGAGGTGAGGGGAGGTGAATAACTGAAGCAAGATTAGGGAAGAAGTAAGATTCCTGAAAGAATGTATAAAGATAAGAGCCTAGACTTTAAATGGAATTAACTTGTTTTTCTTTTTTTAAAACTTCTTTTTTATTTCTGAGAATATATACACATATACACACACACTGATATGTATGTAATTAGTCGATTTTAAATCCAGAGAACTATAAATAAGTAGACAGTAAAGTAGAACATAATATTTCCATTCAGGAGTTCCTCTGTTAAAACATTTTTAAAATAAAAGTAATGCATATATAAGTTCAGAAAATGCAGATCATTCTTAACGACATTAAATGAAAACTAAAATCTTCCTTCCATCTTCTGTTCTATGCTAGTCCAGAGGAGGAATTTTAGACCTCTTAGATAGAAGGTGAGAACTATCAGGAGAGTGATACGTTGTCACAAAGATGAAGATTTATAGTAAAGTTCATACCAGTATAAGTATTCAAGTGTGGTTGTTAAGATCTTGAAATAATTTATAGTTCACTCTGTCTGATTTTCCTCCTCCTCTGGTTATTGTCTGTGTCTCCTTTCACAGAAGAAGGAAGGCTAATGACAACTAAAGGATGGCTTCAGTTGTAGAAAAATACTTCAGAACGATCCCGGTTTTCCCTGACTGGAGGATGCTTGTTACTCTTTAACGTACTTCAGGGTCTTTGCTTTATCACTTCAGAAACCATGAAGCCCCTCCCGTCTGCTGACAACTGCAGAAGTCATTAACACATTATTCATTTGTTGGTTTTAACTTTTCTGTTTCCAAAGATGGACAGGATTCAGCCTGGGTTAGTTTTCTTTCCAAAAAGAATACTGCCTATAAAATGAGCAAATAAGGAAACTGTAGAAGCTGGTGAGGATGTGGAGAAACAGGCACTCTCTTGCACTGTTGGTGGGAATGCAAACTGGTGCAGCCACTCTGGAGAACTGTGTGGAAGTTCATAAAAAAAAATGAATGACCCAGCAATAGCACTGTTAGGAATCTACCCAAGAGATACAGGAGTTCTGGGGCGCTTGGGTGGCTCAGTTGGTTAAGCGGCCGACTTCGGCTCAGGTCATGATCTCACAGTCTGTGAGTTCGAGCCCCGAGTTGGGCTCCGTGCTGACAGCTCAGAGCCTGGAGCCTGCTTTGGTTTCTGTGTCTCCCTCTCTCTCTGCCCTTCTCCTGCTCACGCTCTGTCTCTATGTCTCAAAAATAAATAAATGTTAGAAAAAAAAGAGATACAGGAGTTCTGATGCATAGGGGCACATGTACCCCGATGTTCATAGCAGCACTTTTGACAATAGCCAAATCATGGAAAGAGACTAAGTGTCCATCAACTGATGAATCGATAAAGAAGAGGTGGTATATATACACAATGAAATACTACACAGCAACGAGGAAGAATGAAATCTGGCCATGTGTGGCAACATGGATGGAACTGGAGAGTATTATGTTAAGTGAAATAAATCAGGCAAAGAAAGACAGATACCTTATGTTTCCACGCATAGGTGGACTCTGCAAGACTTAACAGAAAACCAGGGAGGAGGGGAAGGAAAAAAGCCAGAGAGAGGGAGGGAGACAAAACATGAGAGACTCTCAAAAGACTAAGAACAAACTGAGGGTTGAAGGGGGTGTGGGAAGGGGGAGAGTGGGTGACGGGCACAGAGGAGGGCACTGGTTGGGATGAGCACTGGGTGTTGTGTGGAATCCAATTTGACAATAAATTATTTTTAAAAAATACTGCCTAAATAAAACATTTGGACAAGCTATTTCTGGATTCATTATTAGAATCTGATTTGAGTACCAGATTCTAACATTGAAGATTCTAAGATTTTGTAAACCACAAATTGAAATATAAGTAACCATTCTTACCATTTCTCAATTCATGAAACAGATATTTGTTTAATGTCTGCTGTGATCTATGTGAAGACACTGAAAGGAATATAAAAATATCTATAAAATAATGCCCTCATGTAATTTATAACTTAGCTAAGAAGATAATACTGGTACATGTCAAAAAATTAGAAAATAATACAAAGCAATATTAATGATAGCTTAATGTTTAATAACTCTGTACTATATGCCAAGTACTTGTGTGAGCATTCTACATGCATTATCTCACTGCTTTTTATTATTTAAAAAAATTTTTTTTAAACATTTATTTTTGAGAGACAGAGCGCAAGCAGGGGAGGGGCAGAGAGAGAGGGAGACACAGAATCTGAAGCAGGCTCCAGGCTCTGAGCCGTCAGCACATAGCCCGACGCGGGGCTTGAACTCTGGAACGGTGAGATCATGACCTGAGCCAAAGTTGGCCACCCAGGCGCCCCTCACTTATTGCTTTTTAAAACTGACTCTTGGAGATTATTTCATTGTTAATACGCACATCAAATCATACAGTCATATAATTGGTGGCAGAGCCAGGGTTTAAATCCAGGTTTTTCTGACTAGATAGCTTACATTTTATTCATTTTATTCATTTGTATTAACAAATGTTAAGATATTTTGAACTGTCATTTTTAAGTTTTACCCAAAAGTTCTAAATTGTTTACTAGGTTAAAATGTATCTACTTTTGATTTTACACTTTATACAGTAATCAGTACTTCATATTTTGATAGTTTCTTTAAGCAAGAGCTATTTCTATTTGAAATCATCCCTTTAGCTTCCGCTTAGCTTGTTATATTCATGACGCACAAATGATATAGTCCCATGTGATTTGGATAGCTGATCTCTCTCTCTGTCTCTCATTTCCCAAAGTTTCTGCATGTAAACTTGATAAGTGACATATCAGGACAACAGAATGGGTTTATTCTTTGCCTTATTGTCAAATTATTTTAAAATTGATTTAGATTATATTTATAAGTTTTACATCTGGTGAATAAGTGTTGCAATTTTTTTAAAATTTAAAGAAGAAAAACCTACAGCTAGCCAAATAAATTTAGGAAATTAGTTTATCTAAAAAAAAGTGAGACTTCTACTAGCAAAAAAACAAAATTAGTAGTTAACTGAAGATATCAAATTGTCTGTCCTGTCCACCCCGCCCCCACAGCTCAGAGGGTTGTTGATAGGATAATCAGATGACACAGCAAATGATGCCCTGCCCGGCAAAATACAGACAGGTGTCACATGGGAAGTTTCTTCCTCAGTTATAAATGTCTCACTCAGGCATGCAAGAGTATTTATTATCTTCTTACCCAAACTATAAATTAGTTTTACCCATTAGTATTTTATGTTTTATTCTTTCCAGTGTCTTACATTCCTCAGAGCAGTTACAAACTGTAGGTAGAAAAGATATCATCTTAGGAGGTTTTGCCCTTAAAACATACAGCCTCTCTATGTATAGCGAGAGAAAGGCCACAGGCTATGATGGCAAGACCATAGGCTTTACAGATGGAACCATGTTTAAATCATAAGTGGAATTTATGGAACCATGTTTAAATCATAAGTCTCAGCTCAGCAAAGAAAACCGTTAACTCTAGTTGAGTCTGGCTTCCTGAGGGAGTTAGGTCGGCTCTAGCCTTGGAAGGTAAAAACTGAGAAAGGCCAATTCATGCAGAAAGGAGCTGGCAGGCTGAGCTCTCTCATTTGGTCAGTGACCTGCTTCATGTGTGCTAGACCGCTGCCGTCTGTCTCCAGGCTCCATTTATTTCCATAGCACCTTCTTTCTCCCTTTTCTAAACAGCTCTCCGGAGTATTTTGACTTGTTCTACCACCATCTATCACTTCTCTGGAATTTCTCAGAACACCAGTCGGAATAGAAGGGCGGGGGTGAAGCTGTTGAGAGCAAACACAAAGTTGAGAAGAAGTTCTGGATATGGTCGGTGGTCATGGTTACAGTGATGTCAGCACACTACGTGCCACAGCTGTATGCTTGAAATGGTTAAAGTGGTAAATTGGTAAAATGGTAAATTTTATGTATACTTTGCCATAATAAAAAGAAAACTAAGTTGAGGCAGAAGGAAAAAAAAGTTGTGCAGAAAAAAATTTTGTCCTGTGACTGAATTCAAGAGGCTGAGTTTTTAATGGGAATCTGAGTGCTGAACAAGCATTCTCTTTTCAGATAAAGATCAACTTGCTATAGGGATAGTTTAACTCAATAAAGAGATAATAAAGCAGTCATAGATCAGTTCCTTGATCCATTTAGTTCTGCTTGAATATTCTCTTCTCACGATGCCTGTGAAACTGAAACAAAAGAAACTTTCTACCTTTTAATATATGAGGAAAAACAATAAAATTAGTAATGTTACACATTAGATTCTGTTACAGAATCCTATGAAAGAAAATACCATGTTATTGGATATTATGTTGCCTTGGCTATTTGGTTTATATATCCATTTAAAAGTTACAGTAGATGATTTTCAAACTTTTTCAGAGTAAAAACGTTTTTCTTCCAAACTGGATTTTATGCAGAATCTTTAGTATGTGAAGCAGGCAACATGGGAAGCAGAGATGGGCTGGTAGGAACTGGGAGCAGGAGACCTGAGAGGCCCGCCACCTGGCCTCCCTCAGTGTCCAGCTGGGGCACAGTGAACAGTAAACAGCTTGAAAGCCAGTGCCCTGAAGTCATACATATAACTTACAGTAGCTGAGGTAGGTTTGTGGTGATGTCTAGGGTTCAGCACACTGGGCTTTTAGCATTCTGTTACTCCCGTTATGTCTGTTCTCTGAGAAAGTCAGGCTTAATGTATTTCGACTTACATACCACCTTTCTGAAGATTGTAACCTGGCATAAAAGAGAGATGTGCCCGTGATCAGTCGTTAAAATCATACTGGTTATATAGGATGGATGAAACCCTTAGATTTTTCTAAAAAAATTTATTTTAATGTCTATTTATTTTGGAGAGAGAGCGAGCACAAGCAGGGGAGGGGCAGAGTGAGAGAGACACAGAATCTGAAGCAGGCTCCAGGCTCTGAGCTGTCAGCACAGAACCTGACGCAGGGCTCGAACTCATGAACTGTGAGATCATGACCTGAGCCGAAGTCAGAGGCTTAACCGACTGAGCCACCCAGGTGGCCCCAAACCCTTAGATTTTTCTGAAAATATATTATTTGAAATAATTTTTCACACACTATCTTAAAAGTGATTTAAAAATCTTTATTTCATAGATTTCTATCAAATGTTCACAAATTTGAAGAGATGTTTGTTTCAGCTTTATTTACAGTAGCCAAACTATGAAAGCATCTCAAGGGTCCATGGATAGATGAATGGGTAAGAAAGGTGTACTATATATACAATGGCATATTACTTCGCCATTAAAAATAATGAAATCTCGCTATTTGCAATGTGGATAGAACTAGGGGGTATTATGCTAAGTCTCAGATAAAGACAAATACCATAAAATTTCACTCCTATGTGGAATTTAAGAAACCAAACAAACAAAGGGGGAAAAAATAGAGACAAGCAAAAAACAGACTCTTAACTATAGAGAACAAACTGATGGTTGCCGGAGTGGGGGGAGGTGGGACGGGTGAAACAGGTGACGGGGATTAACAGTACATTTATCATGAGGAGCACTGAATAACATATAGAATTGGTGAATCACTATATTGTACACCTGAAACTAATATAACACTTTATGTTAATTGTACTAGAATTGAAAATTTTAAAGTATTTGCCTTTTTAAAAACTTACTGCTGTTGTTTTGCTGAGTTATTGCTATAACTTATTGATTCTTATCTAACAGTGATTTTCAAATTGATTGTCTTTAAATGAAGGCTTTATTGAAAAGGCTTGAATCTGTGAAACCAACAGTTGGTATGAAACGCTCTGAACAACTGATGGACTATCACCGCAACGTGGGTTATCTCAGCTCATCGCCGTCTTCCAGACGAGTGAGATCAACTCTTGGCCAGTATAGCCCATTAAGTAAGCATATTCAGAATTATTTTGTACTCGTATGCATATTTCATCCTGTTTTAAAAATGTAACTTATGTTCTTGGATAGAGTTTAAAATAGCTGACTTCTGGAATGCATCCTATTTTTCACTAGTGTGCTTTGTCTTGTATTAGTTCACTCAACGTCAGGTTTCACTCACAGCATAAAATGGTAGCATAGGAAAGAAACAAGAAGATAAAATAATGGAAAATATCAGTACCGTCTTCAGTAATAGATATTTTATTACATTTATTAAAGTAAGAAATGAATAGATTATACTGTTTAAAAGTTGCCGAAACATTCCTCCAACGAGCTAATTACTGGTAGTATCTTCCAGCCCCTATATGTGCTTTGTCTTCTCGCTAGTTACCTAAAACAGGAATCATCAGTCTGTAGAGTCATCAGACACAATCCCTCCTAATGCTTGATCTGTGATCAACACACACCCAGCTGGTGGTGTGTCCCACAGAGTGTAGCGTGGAGTAGCCTTTAGTGCTAGGGGGTGTGACCCAAGAAGTCTGTGCTGGGCTCCATGTGTCTACTCTAACCTATAAAAAAGAGAAGCCAATGTTAGAAGAAGAAATCTAGAACCACCTATGATGTCCCAGCTTCCCAGTGCTCTTGTGAGTCTTAAACACTCAAATGACTAGTGAGTCCATTCATTTTATTCTTCAAGCATTACTTCCTTGGTATAGTCAGTGACTAAGATAGTATGTTAATCCAATAGTTCATACTTGGCAGTATGCCTTGAGGTGGTAAATTATTTGTTGAATAAATTTACAAATAGCTATATAAAGTGTTTTCTCACTTAAATCATTCGAGCAGCTTTTTAAAACGTGTATCCATCCCAAATCTATTGAATCCAAACCTCCTAGTGTAGAGTCTGGGCATTTTTATTATTATTTTTTTAATTTCCTCAGGAATTCTGAAGTGCAATCCTGGTTGAGAATCATACTAGGCTATTTAAAATGCATGTGAGATAAGGAAGAAAAATTTATTCTGGACTTTAAGAGAGGAAGTTTATCAGGTGATGATGGATGTATTTAGTTTAAATAAAATTATTTCTTGTTCTTCATATATTTCAGGAGGAGCTTCTAGAACATCCAGTGCTACCAGTGGTCTCAGTTGTAAGAGTGAGCGACCAGTTTTTGACACATCCAGTGGCCCGTTGCTAAGACCTAAGCCCCCTAATGTTCGTACAGCTTGGTTATAAAATCTTTTACTTTAAACATTGTTCATCCAGTTCTTATTGAAGTGCTCCTGTATATTACTATAATTTTCTGTATAAACATCTGTAATTTAAGGTTTACAACAATGAGTTGTAATTTTATTGTAATTCAATGCAAAATTTTTTCCAAAAGATAATTTAATACAAAATCAGTGTTTCCTATGAGGTTGTATTTCTATGAGATGTGTATGTATTTGATAGAGAAATGATAGCATGCATGTATGTTTTCTCAGCATAGAAACTGATTCAGCTCTTAACACTGACAAAACAGTTGTGGTAATATCACTGTACCTTGGACCGAAAATGTTAAGTACATTGTTTCTTTTATGTTCTTTTAAAATTTTTTATAAGTTTTAAACCATGAGCGTAGCTCCTAAATATAACTTTGTTTTCTCTTTGCTCCAGAATTTAAGTGGTCTAACTCATAATTTGATTGTAAGGCTTGATTGTATACTTATTATGAAACAAAACTTGAAATTTGTTTTCATTGGTGGAGCTGATTTAGATTTGGTGAGCAGATTGAGAGAAGCTTGTCCTAGGGCAGTCCTTGTGATTCACCAAAGGCATCTATTACCTCTGTGTAAGTAAGTGTGCTGAGTTAGATCACTTAAAAATGTGATCAGCCATTCCAAACCATTTCAAACTGTGAGTATTACTAGAAAGTTCATCTTGGAAGCTCCTCTTCCACATTCAGGTAAAGTACCACTGATGATTCTGAGAAATGAGGCACACTTTAGAGCCACAGTCCACTGCTTTGTGAATAGGTTGTCCAAGGACCAGATCACCACAAGCAAAAGCAAGTATTGCTGTGTATTTGTCAACACAGTAGCACCACCAGTTTGAAAAGCCCAGAAGCAGGTCCTGAGTTGTGTCAGAATAGTGTTTTAAGTGATACTGTTACAAGTTGTGTTACCTTTAGTGTTTACTGTATTCAGAGAAGAGATAAATAAGAAATGCATGGTCTTGAAGCTTTAGAAATTCCAGCTTCTATTTTTAAGGACTAAGAAAGAAAGTTAAGATATGAATGGTGGAGGAGAAATATCCTACATTTTGTTGAGGCTACTTTAAATGTCAGCTAATCCTGGGAGAACCGTTTTTCCCAGTCCCACTTTGCAAATCCTAGTAGTCTTCACAGAATTAGTAATGGCAAATAGTGTGTCATATAGTTGACTCTTGAAACCCGAATATTTCTCTGTGGATCTGTGTGGGCTCTCATTTCTTTTAGCCAAGTACGTCTCGGTCATGGCCACTTCTGCTGTTTTAGTCATCACGGATGCATTATCACTTTTTCTCTACTGGCTCTTTCAGTATACCTTTAGAATGTACTGGGAAGTTTCCATATTAAATGCCAAATCTTTCTTTTTTTATTGTGAATTCTCAATCTGTAGCCACAATAATACTTGTTTATTTTTCCAAGTTAATTCAAACTTTGTATCATGTGGGCTGAACTTACTTTCCTAATCACCTTGGGCATAAGCCAAACGGCATGTTGCTAAATATCTATTCAGAATTTCTTGGTCTGAAGTCGGTATTGATAGGTTCTGTCAAAGGATAGGGCCTATGAAGTGTGGGGACAGTGGTGTTAAAAAAAATGCATGTGAACACAACCTGAGATTTTTCCGCTTCTTTCTTTGGGCTCTCGTATATAGCTCATTCGTTGTTACTCGAAGCTCCGTTCTGGTGCCCATGTTTTTACATCGTTTAGTGCTCTGCTTTATTAACTCTAGTTATACTAAACCAGCGGTGTTTTGTTTTCTTTTGTGTTTAGCTTATTGCACTTTTAATGTTTGTGTAACAACTTGTCTTTGAGAAGTGATAAGGTAATGCTAAATTTGAAACTCCGCATTTGGACACCCGCCTGATACTGTAAGCCAGTTTTGAGAAATTTATTTTTAACTTGTGAAAAAGTATATATATGAAACTTTTAAACGTTTTATGTTCATAATGACATTAGTCTCTGACTATATTTTATATGGCCTTTGCTGTCATAGGTCAGGATTACAACACATGTTTATAGATGAAGCAGTACTTTGATGCTAGATACTAATTTAATGTCTTCAGTTTTTACTGCTTTGACGGGGGGGGGGTTCATCTAAATATTGCTGATAGCTGGGATTCAACTTGAAGTAAAAGTTGGGAAGAGCAGCAATGTTCATCTTTTCAAAGCGGAATTCACAGTTCTGTCATCTTGATTATTTATATAAGTAAAAATAGGATAGGAGTTGAAGAATATGCTACTTTCTGTTATAAACCAAGCTACTTTGAAGTTGTTGTGGTTTAAGACCCACTTTTATGAAGGAATCATAAGTAAACTATTTTCATTTTCAAGAACTTCTAAAAGGTGAAGAAGGTTCACCTAGCTCTCCCTAACTACTACATACTTGGTTCACTTGGACCTAATATATATTTTTTGAAAGTTCCATCTGCAACTAGAAATTATAATCCAGGATCTAAAATTATTAGGCAAGATTCTTATTTCTTATTGAGAGTTATTTTCATATCTGTCAAGTGTGCAACTAATGTTGCCTCCATTTTAATAAGATTTTATGAGAGATTTTGAATATTAAGATTATTTCCTAAGGGATAACTATTTCATCTCACACTTTCCCTGCTTTGTTCAGTCTCCATTAAAAAGCTGCATTCTTAGCTACTACTCCAAATATAAAAGTTTTCTGGTTTGCTTATAAATGTAGTGCAGTGCAGTTCTCAAACCATTAACCCAGTGTCCAAAAACACGGCTATGGGGGCAACTTGAGAAAGAGGCCATTGTGATGCTTGTGCACCTCCCCTCTTCAGAGTCAGGTGCTGCACACTGTGCAGTGTTACGGCCAATGTAAAGTTGGAGACACAAGTTGAATTTATATTTTAATAATAAAATTCATAAAATGTTTAATATCTTAAACGCCAAAATCTTAACCTATAAATGATTGTATACCATCCTAGGAAATGTGCTTACTGCTAATGGTGACTTTATTTCCATGAATAAAGATTAGTAATAAACTTAAAAATCAACATCTTTTTTTAATTTCCCAATCTGTTATGTGTTTTAGGCCTGAAGAGTTAGCTTGACATAGTGAAGAAAGAAAGAAAAGAACAAAAGATAACTGAGTTTTTATCCTGCGCCCATCTCTCAAATATATTTTCTTTTTTTCCCCGTAAATTCATATGTGGCGAATTCATTTTCTTCTTCCCATTTTAAAAATTAGAATAATAACTTCATGTGCCTTACAAATCTAAGAACTAGAATGAGGTTGGAAGGAGCACATTAGTTTTTTAGATCTTTGAAAGTATGACATTTATGTGGGAAAGAGTTTGCTTAAAATACCTTGCTGGTCATCATCTCTTCAAACCACATCATCTAACTTGTTCCGTAGAATTGTTAAGATGCTGCAACAGACACCCTTATAGCCTGATGGAATTTTTTTTTTTTTAAAGTGTCCACAGCAACATTTCACGTGCATTATGAGTGATAAGAAATACCCATTTTAAAACTTGTTGCTAAAACTTCCAATTTAGGAATTTTTTTGATGAGGGTTTAGCAATAGTGATGCCGTTGGACTAAATCACTGAGTAGTTCCAGTAGTAAATGTGAGCTCCCAACTGCAAAGTTCAAGGATGCTTCCAGCAAATAAGATTTGACATCGTAGCAGAAAGTTTTATTTGATTTTAAAATTATGGTGATGGTTTTTTAAGCCACCGAGAGAGATTTCTGGAGCCTCCGTGATACAGTCTTAAATGTTCTATGCCTCTGTTATAAGTTCAGGTAATGTTTTTAAGGTTTTATTATGTTACAAAGTAAACTTACGAGGTAATCTGTCTTTAATTTACTATAATGAGACACAGGGTTTTTTCCTATGAACCTGATTTCACATTCACTATTATAAAATGGTAAAAGAATTTATATAGCCACTAAAAAACTATTAAAAACTATGGCTCCAATTCTTACAGTATTTATATTACAGTGATAGTCTTCACCAAAAATCACACGTTTATTTCATGTATTTGGGAATTATAGCTGATCTCCAAGTTTGAAGTATGCATGCTTTGTCTTCTTTATTTCATTCTGGGAATTTTTTATTTCATGAAGAAAATACCTAGTATTAAGTAAATATATCTTCTTTGCATGTAGTTGTGTATACTAACCAGAAAAACCTAACTTTATCATTAAGTTATGAAGATTTAATTTTTAATAGTATTTTGGGGAACGTGAGAGAGAGGGGTGTGAGAGTGACGTAAAGATTTGTTGTTAAACGTTTATGTAAATGTTACGGAAATACAGAAAGGGGCACGAAACATAAACGTACGCCGCATGCATTGTTAGAACGCCAACACCTGTGCCACCGATAACCTGATCCAGAGTTGGAATATTGCCGGAACTCACGAGCTCCCTGGGGGCTCCCTGCCCGCCATGACACTCTTTGCCTCCCAAAAAGTAACTACTGTCTTAACTTTTAAGACTATTGTGTAGTTTTGCCTGTTTTTGAATGTCCTACGAATGGAATTAGATTCTTTCGTGTCTGCCTGCTTCTGCTGACCATATTTATGATTCCGATTCTTTCATGTTGTTGCATGTAGTTGTAATTTATTCATTCTCATTTCTGTATAATATTCTAGCGTATGACTGTACTGTGATTTTTTATCCTTTCTGTGGTTGATGGACATTTGAGGTGGTTTCCAGGTTGTCGGTTATTACAAATAATGCTAATGTGAAGATTTTTCATAAACGTATCTTGATTACATGTGCATGCATTTGGTTGGCATATACTTCAGAGTGGAGTTGCTGGGTAATAGAGTCTACAGGTTTAGTTTTCCAGAGTGAGTGTACCAGTTTACTCTCCAGCAGAAGTGTATTAGTTCCTGTTGTTCCATAGCCTCACTGATGCAAACAGGTGGGTATGGAGTGTTATCCCATGATTTACTTGCCCTGCTTTGATGACTAATGAGCTTGAACACTTTCATGTTTATTGGCCCGTGAGGTATCTTTTGTGAAGTCCCTTTTCACACTTTTTTGCCTTTTTTCCTGTTGGTCGAATGTCATTTTCTTATTGATTTGTAGGAGTTATGTGTTCTGGATACAGTACAGTCCCAGTGTGTGTTGTGCTACAAATATTTTCTCCCAGGTTAGGCTTGCTTTTTCACTATAAATGATGTCTGTGAACAGAAATGCTTCATTTCACTTCAGTCCACTTTATCAGTCTTTGATAGTTAGTGCTCTTTTAAAATGTTGGATTTTATGAAATTTTCATTTAACCAAGCACATGAAGATATTTTGTTATATTATTTTCCAAAAGTCTTACCTTTCACATTAAAAAAAAACTTTTTTTTTAATGTTTATTTATTTTTGAGAGAGCGAGAGAGACAGAGCGTGAGCAGGGGAGGGGACAGAGAGAGAGAGGAGACACAGAATCCAAAGCAGGCTCCAAGATCTGAGCTGTCAGCACAGAGCCTGACACAGGACTTGAACTCACGACTGCGAGATCGTGACCTGAGCTGAAGTCAGCTGCACAACCAACTGAGCTACCCAGGTGCCCCTTACCTTTCACATTTAGTCATGCAATTCACTTGGCATTGTTGTCTTTTTTTCAAGAAAGAATTCTACTGTTACCTTAATTATTGACTTCCAGCTTTATTCTTTGGGCTTAATTTGCTGTTATTTTTCTAATTCCTTGAAATAGATGTGTAGTTCACTAATTTTCAGCCTTTTTTTTTTAAAGTAAACTCTGTGCCCAGTGTGGGGCTCAAACTCACAACCCCAAGATCAAGAGTCACATGCTCTTCTGAGTCAGCCAGGTGCCCACAGCCTTTTTTATTTTCATTACGTTCAAATATTTTTGAGTTTCCATTGTGATTTCTACTTTTTAACCCATGGGCTCTTTAGACTTTATTTTTATATTTTTCTTTCTTCCTTTCCTTTCTTTCTTTCTTTCTTCCTTCTTCTTCTTCTTCTTCTTCCTTCTTCTTCTTCTTCTTTCTTTCTTTCTTTCTTTCTTTCTTTCTTTCTTTCTTTCTTTCTTTCTTTCTTTCTTTCTTTCTTTCTTTCTTTCTTTCTTTCTTTCTTTCTTTTTCTCCTATCTATCTATCTATCTATCTATCTATCTATCTATCTGTCTATCTATCTATCTATTTTAGAGAGTTCCCCGGCTACCAAGTGGAGGGGAGGGATGGTGGTGGGAGGAGAGAGAGATTGAGAATCTTAAGAACACTCCATGCCCGGCTCAGAGACCAACATGTGGTGGGGCGCCATCTCACGAACCATGAGATCATGACCCTGAGCCAAAATCAAGAGTCGGTTGCTTAACTGACAGCGATCCAGGCTCCCCTAGAATATATTTTTAATAGGATGTTTTAAAGTTGTGTTTTTGGTTTATATGAAACACTGTAGAAAAATCTTGAAACTCTAGATCAGGGGTCTGTAAGTTTAAAGCCCATGAACCAGCAGCCTAGTATCCGGTTTTGTAGCTTTTATCTTTTTAAAATTTTTTTCTTAAATCAGAAGAATATTTGCAACGTGAATATTATAAATGCACATTTCAGCGAGCGTGCTTAAGTTCTGTGGAACACAGCCATGCTTACTCGTTTTTCTCGTCCAAGGCTGCTTTTGCAACGTGGCAAAGCCAATGTGTCAAAGACCGTCTGGCCAACAAAGCCTGAAATATTTACTGCCTTGTCTTTCGGAGAAAGAGTTTGTTGACCCTGCTCTGGATGGTGTTTTCTTCCAGACAGGACTTTTGCCTCTGGCAGGCAGCAGGGGTGCTCGAAGTCGCAGATCGCATTAGAACAGATTGAATGGGCATCAGTGACTGCAGGGGCTAGATTTCCAGTTCCCTTACTGTCAGTGTCACCCTTTGGGGTCTCAGTCCAAACGGGTGTTTACCAGGACTCCCCTTTCTTGGAAGGCCCTGGATTCTGGTTTTTGTTCCTTTTGCCTTAAGAGGTCTTTCAGACTGCTTCTAGTTCCTCAGCCCCACAGCTGTGTTTTCCACAATTTGAAGATACTCCATCGGGAAAACTGACCCCCAAATGCTAGGCTGACTTCTGTCGGTTCAGATCTTGGCCTCGGCCCCATGATTTCACATGACTTATTAGTTCTCAAGTGCCTTCAAGCAGATTTTTATTTTAATTTTTTTTTAATGTTTATTTTTGAAAGACAGAGTGTGAGCAGGGGAAGGGCAGAGAGAGAGGGAGACACAGAATCCGAAGCAGGCGCCAGGCTCTGAGCTGTCAGCACAGAACCTGACGCGGGGCTTGAACTCACAGACCATGAGATCATGACCCAAACTGAAGTCAGCCGCTTAACCAACTGAGCCACCCAGGCACCCCAGATTTTTATTTTAAATATTAGTTTTAAAACCTCTATTGTAGTAGTTTTCAGAGGGAGCACTGGTTTGCATTACCTAGTCTGCCAATATGGAAATCTTTTATAAACCACAAATACACTTTGTTTTTGAAGAGAACTCTTAGATCTTACAGTGAAACGGCCAAGCAAGTTGTGCTCATCTTGAACCTGAAGGTGTTCGGGCAGCTGTCAAATGAAGCAGCCCAATTTTCTTTTCCCCCACTGTGTCCTTTCCAGGGTTGGGGTGGTGATTAACATGATCCTGTTGTCTTTTTGCACCCATGACAGAAGCCTGAGGGTCAGCCTAGCCCTGTCCCTCTTGCTCCTGCTCTAACTCCTGTTAACCAGAACTCTAGGTCCCTTAGTCCTACTGTTACTGCCTTGTCTCCACTGCTGTCGCCTTGCCCCCAGTCATTCTCCACACTGCTGCCAAAGTGCTGAAATGGAAATTTGATCATATCACTTCCCTGCTTAAAAAGTCCAGTGGCTCATTTTTGTTTTTGAAAGTAGGTTCCACATCCAACATGGGGCTTGAACTCAAGACCCTGTGATTGAGTCACATGCTCTACCACCTGAGCTACCTAGGTGCCCCCCCTTCAGTGGCTCTTTGTAGATTGTTGTCTACATCTCATGCTCTAAGGGAGCTTATCTGACACACCTGTTTTCTCCATAAGGCACATCACTGCCTTCTTGTACTTAGGGACCCAAGACATCACTTCAGCACTACGCTGGGGGGCCATTTTAAACAGTGAAATCATCGACAAAACACAAAAAATGTAAAGGCCTCTTTTTTAAGAGTATGAGCTGAAACAAGAGGGCAGATCCTGTCTAGTCTTGTTTGACGTGTTTTTCACCGCTTTGCGCATACCCAAGAATGAACACAGAGGGGTTAAAGACGAGGCCGGTTTGCAAATACGTGATCTTCAATGAGGGTCAACTATATCATGGATTGATTAAAAACTGACCCTAAAGAGAAACAAAACTTTTAAAAGGAATTCATGGCATGATGGACTTTGTAAAAATGTATTTTTAAAGACGGAACTTGAATGTAAGGCAGTCAGAAATTTCCATCTATTATATGCCCCCAACACGCTTGTCCCCTCGCTATGCATGTTCAAGATTCCCCCAAACTGGGAGACTTGCCCTTCCTCAGATATTCTCCTGGTTCTCTGTGGGTTTTAGGTGCATGTTTTCCTCATTTATTCTTGCATTCAACAAACACTACACAGCGTCCGTTCCCAGGCACCCTTCACAGTGCCAGGCACGTGGCAATGCAGAAAATAAGGATCACTGCCTTGGAGAGCCCTCATCCCCTCATAGCCCTGCATGCTGTGTTTGTAAATTCTGCCCCGGCACAAGCTGTGCTGCGTATTTTACACGAAGTAAAATGGGAAGGAAACAGTTGAGATTTAAACACAACAGTCGAGGCTAGTTTGTAAATGTCGTTACCATTATGGGCTAATAACTTCTCGCCTCCATTGTTTTTCTCATGGACTTTAATATAAAGTAGCTAAAAAGGAGATGCCTATAGGTGAGGCTGTAAGGGACAAAAATAGATTAAAAAGGAAAAGTACTTTTTTTTTTTTGGCACCGGAGCATGGGTGGTAAAAGGCAGGCTGCATTGAGGGAGGAAGTTTTGCAGCAAAGGGGGCTAATGAGACATTTCTGGGGGCAGGACACTCAATTGTGGGTAGTTTAATGTGAACCCTCCTCATCTTCCCAGACCTTCACGTGTGACAGCTTTGCCCAGTGACAGTGCAGCGAGAGGATCTGTAAAGACAGGATGTCCCCGGCCAGATGACAGCAATTCTGACAAGGGGCTTAGTTCTGGGAGTTGCTGGAAGGAGGAACTGAGTTGGTGTGGCTTGCTCCCTGGCTCCGCTCCTCGGTTGGGCAAATCTCCATTCCCCCAGGGCAACAGCAAAGTGGGGAGGCGGACATCTGGGGCCCGGGCAGAAGGCAGATAATGTTACTATTTAATAAATGTCAATTCCTCTTCTCCAACTCCTGTCCCAAGCCAGGGAGGACCCAGTTGAAGACCAGACAACAATTTTAGTTCTTGGTTGGTCTGGGAATACTGTTGGTTCATTGCTTTCAGTTCCCAGCTGTTTTTCATGGCTCCTCCCTCACCTCACTCTTAGGTTTCAAAATACCGCAAGGGCTGCTGGCCTTACTTTAAGGTAACACTCCGCATAAGTTTCTGCCCTACTAGCCTGCCCTGCTTTTCTTTCCTCGCCACCAGCAACAGAATGTGGACCATTCCTGTCATCCTTAGGGTGAAAAGCCACACGAGGATAACGTATCCAGAAGGCCCCTGACACTACATGTTTGTGACTCGACCTTGAGATGGGGTTGAGAGACTTTCATTTTAGCCTGTTTCCACCGACATAGATACCCACTACGCTGGGACAGGTGTAACGTTGGTTATCGTGGCAAAACAAAGCAGCGCACTTTTTTCCTGGGGAGGTAAGAGTGAGTGGGCAGAAGAGCTTGGGAAGGAGGGTGAAGAACAGAAGTGCAGAGGCGTGCGCCCGTCGGGCCACCCAGCAGGAAAAACACACAAGACGTGTGCCTGCCTTTCGGGCTTGGCCTAGGATATAGGGACTGGTTTCCAGTGAATGACTAACAACCTAGAGCTACAGCAACTATTTGGTCTTCCGAACCAAAAGTAATTTCCAACTAGAAATTATCATTACTTTTGCTCACAAATTATGAAAGTCAAATGCAAAACTGCCTTTGCCTCCAGGTCTCGATAAATTGTCACAAAGACGACCGCTGGCAGGTCCTCTCTATACCCGTGCATTTAACTCTAGCTGTCTTCCCTCAGGCCCACCCCTCCCCCCACGCCCCACATTTCATCTGCCCCCTTCTCGTCCTACTCAGCCAAGGTTATCCTAGACATTACGTTATTTAATAATGGCCATTTCACTCCTCTCCCTAACCACACTTCCGCTTCTTTCAGAATGAGTTCCCGTCTGTTTGTATCTTCCAGAGAGCCTAACAGGTATTAAATACTAGCCTGCTAACTAATTTTCAATGAACGCTGTCCGTTTGTCAGACCGATCAGCGTAGCACAGTTCTCTGAAGGCACTAAGAACACTTCCTAATCTCACGAAATTCTTGAATCTGCACAGTGGAACCTCAGAGGCCCTGCAGATTGCATGAAAGTGCATAAAATAAGGTGGGATTACGAAAGCAATGAACCAGGCCACCATGTTGGAGCCTCAAGCACCATGGCACGAGGTAAGACAGTATGTATGCTGCCAAGTGTGAAAGCCCAACTTGAAGCATTGGAGGGACTCAGGATACACAGTATGACACCTGACACTCAGAAGCTGGGCCGTGGAGTTCTAAATGAGTCATGCTAGAAGTTGTGGACTGCTGGTCTCATTTGTAAATCCACACAGCAGTTAGTAAGAACTCAGCAAAACCAGCTGTGTTAAGTGGTCTTTATTGGGGTGTCACATTAGGTTATCTTCATTATCAGTTCTTCAGTTAATTGTACAAGTATGATAAGTTATTTTCTATCTGACGTGGGAATTTAAATGTAAAATAAATACAAAATACATCTGTGGTTTAATGAACACTCAATGAAGCATTTTTTTCTGAGGTATTCCTTTCAGTCTGGTTTTATCCCAGATCTTTCTTTTTACTTCCCGTAGGAAAAGTCTATTAAACCACACGATGGATCTGGAACCAATGACCTTGAGTTTCAATTACATTAGACGTATTTTTTGATCTCATCGTACAATACCAATACAAAAGCTCCGCCCATGCCTCTCAATACATTGGACCAGGCACCTTTGAAGAAAGCCTTGGCTCCTTCATCTTTTGCAATCTTCCTCCAGCAGTCCACCGTCCCGGTGTACATAATGTCCGCTGTGGAAACAAATGTTGGTAAGGGCTCCAGAATTCTGGAGGAAAGAGACTTTTCCTCTGAAAGACATCTGCACAGTGTTAGGACAGTCAGTCACTTGAGCTCTATCTAGACTCCCAGCCAAACACCCCCTTCCTCGCATAACTCTCTCAGGCAGTGACCTCCGTCAATCCTGCTCCTTCAACCCGAGATCAAGTCAGGAACTGGGGCAATCAAGCAGCTAACCCACACGTGGTCCAGCTGCACAGTCGGGGTGGGGTGGAGTGGAAGTATTAGCTGAATTGTCCCCCTTTTGATAGGTGAGAAAACAGGTGGAGTCTCAGATTCTACTGCCCACGATGACAGAGTTGAAAGAGACACACCTATTAAGTTGAGCCATATGGAACTAAGATTTGACTTTGTGACTTGAAAAATGGCAATTTCATGTTTCAACCTCTGGAAGCCAAAGCTGCTTCAGGTGATCTCACCCAACAAAAGCATCCTCTCCCACTAACACCTGTAGTAACTAGATACCAAAAGCAAGAATTATTTTTAAATAAACTAGCTAGTTAGTTTTCTGTGTTTCTGTACCCAGGCTCTAAGGGAAAAGGGCCTAAGGCCTCTATAATACTAGATAGTTCGGTTCACCTCTCAATATCTCCTTTTTGATGTTCTCATCCCTTTGACAGAAGCAAATTCTCTTTAAGGGACCAGTTGACAGTGGGGGGGGGGGGCGGTTTGATTACAAGCTTTCTTTCCTAAGTCCTTCTGACATAATTTTAACCAGAATAGTGAAGACTGGAAGGAGCACTGACTAGCGTTCTCCTTGGACAGAGAAAGAGTTAGATCCGTAGGTGTCGGGCTTACCCCCTTTCCGGCCAGACTGCATCATCATCCTACGGCGGACAGTGTCGAAGGGGTAGGACACCAGCCCTGCGACCGCTGTCACGCTCTGGGCAATCATCCAGCTCACAATAATGTGCACATTCTTGGGGTCAGGCAACATCCCTGTGTGCAGAGACCAGAAGCCAAATGGCTATGAACTGATTTCTCTCGGCAGCTCAGCAAAAAGCAAGAAGGGATGGAGAAGAGGCTACCATACCTCCGACTCCATGCCCTACCCTTCCGGAAGAACCCGACCTTTGTGGGATGCCTCCCAAATAACCAGGCAGCCAGCCAAAGTGGGAGCTGCCCTCGGGATCCAGGGAACCCAGAGTTCTGCCCAGAGTACGGGGCATGTTAAAGAGGTTCCCAAGTTTAACTCAGTTGGCAAGGGGGAAGCAGGCTCCCCTTCTTCCTCTCTGAATAACTCCAGACCAGAGTTTATTTCAGGAGAGGACAAGGAGATTCCTTTAGCCATGTATCAACACCATGCCACCGCTGCATTCAGAAGCTTCAGTTTAGCCAAGGGGCTAGGAAAAAAAAAAACCCAAGATAAATAAATACAAGGTCGTTTGTGAGTTACAGACCCCTAGGGACCTTGCTCCTCCCCACTCCGCACCCCCGGAGGCCCCTCTCTCACCCTTGGCAGTATCATAAACTCCAAAGTAGGCAGCTCTGTAGATAATGATGCCTTGGACAGAGACGCTGAAACCCTGGTAGAGACCCTTCAGGCCATCAGACTTGAAGATCTTGGTGAGACAGTCACCCAGACCACTGAACTCACGCTGGGCGGCACCCTTGCCCACGTCGGCAGCCAACCTGGTCCTAGCAAAGTCCAGCGGGTAGACAAAGCAGAGGGAGGTGGCCCCAGCTGCCCCGCCGGAAGCCAGGTTACCAGCAAAGTAGCGCCAGAATTGCTTATGCCGGTCCACGCCCCCCAGGAAGATCTGCTTGTACTTGTCCTTGAAGGCGAAGTTGAGGGCTTGGGTGGGGAAGTAACGGATCACGTTGGCCAGGTTACCCCTCCAGAAGGAGAGAAAGCCCTGCTCCTTGGGGATTCTCACCACGCAATCAATGATCCCTTTGTACTGCTTCTCAGCACTGATCTGTTTGCTGGCGTGCTGGACCTGCAGGGGGAGGGGGGGAGGAGGCGGGAGGGCGGAAGGAATTGGGTGAGGGTGGCCGGAGCAGGGGGAGAAGGAAAGAGGACAGGAGAAAACGAACGCTCAGCACTCCCTGATTTTCTTTCTTAAATAAATGGGGAAATCAGATATTAATTAATTAATTAATTATTAATTAAGTCTAAGTAAGTATGTTGGCTACTTGGATAATAAGCCAAAAAAAAAAAAATCCAATTTTGCCTCAATTATCAGGGCATTTGAGAGAAACGGTTCTTCCCCAAATAAACTGAAAAGATTTCATTGTAAAGAGAGTCACGTATGCACTGCATTTTCCCTAGGTTCCAGACCTCTATTATTAGGGGCTTAAAGGGAGGTAGAGGTCCTGCCCTAAAGGGCACCTGCTCTAATTTAACAGACAGGATGGACAGGAGCTAATGATTCTCCTCCTCAACGGAGTCTCCCTGGAGACCAGGATCTCTGAGTAGTAGATGCTCTAACAGAAGAAGAAGAATAAATCCACTAGATATTAGAGACTGAAATTTTTCAAGCAGATTATCCACGTAATTAATTAGTGAGGGGTTTGTTGCTGTTTGTAAGTGAGCGATTTGTTGGGGGTTTTCTTTGTGATAATTTTGACTCCCAAACCGAGGAGGCCAGTTCCTCATCGAGGGGCCCTTGCCTTTGGGGCAAGTAGAGAAAAACACGATGGTGGTGGTGATGATAAACCAGAGATCAGGCTGCAGAGGAAAAGATTCGGGGACAGGGTAAGACAATCTGAATGTATTCTAAAAAATGTTTCTCAATCTCGCAAAACCTGTTTCCTCCGCTGCAAACGGGGAATAATAGCTACCTTACAGAGGTTATGCAAAGATAAATAATATATATGTCAGCCTACAGCATAGTGCGTGGGTCACAGAGTAAGCTAGTTTTTGAGTAATAATTATTTTAAGGTTTTTATTATAAAAGGTGGATGCACAGGGAAAAAAGGTGCAAGGAACACTGAAAATCAAAAGGTGAGGCCGACCTATGAGGCCTAAGTGGAGTGTCAGTGCGGTCCCAGGAGCAGGATCTGGCTGGCGGTAACCCCCTCTGGGTGGCTTTCCATATATAGACACCCGAACGCAGGGCGCCACCCGACACCAGGAATCTGCTACTGACGCTGGACCTGCGTCTACGCAGAGGGCACCTTCCCCTTCCAGCAGGCCGGGCGGCGGGGCCTGTGGCCTAGCACAGATTGCTGCGGCCTCCCGCCCCGCTCCCCCTCCCCGCTGCAGCTCGCCCGCGCCCCGCGCGCCCCGCGCCCCGCCGGGCCCGCACCAGACGCGCCGCGCCCGCGCGGTCCTTACCTGCAGCAGCAGTTTGACCCTCTCGATGGGGGCGACCGCGGTCTTGGACACGGCAGCGGCGACGCCGCCGGCCAGGAAATCCTTCAGGAAGCTCAAGGCGTGATCAGTCATGGTGACAGCCGGGCGCACACAGCCTCCGGGAGCCGCGCTCTCGCTCTCGCCTCCGCCCGGCCAGGCACGGGAACCCGCTCTCCGTCCCTGCGCGACGCGAAGGGGCCGTTCGCCTCGCCCCGCAGCCCTCCTTATATCCCCCGCGCAGTCTCTCGCGAGAGGAGGAGGGACCCCGGGGCCCGGCGCGCATTGCGCATTGGTTGGGCAGGTGCCTGGACACCCCCTCGCCGTCCCCCTCCTCCGCAGAGGGCAACCGGGGCGAAGGCGCTTCCGGGAGGCAGGGGTGGGCCGGGGGCTGTGCCTTCAGCTTGGGACGTTTAAAGGGCAAATTCATGTTATCTGTCCCGGCGAGCAGAGGGAACACCATGTCTCTGCAGCATGTGGGCCGCTGTATTTATAGCACAAGGAGGCTTAGGCTGGGGCCGACCTGGGGACAGACATGGGACCGATGCCTCAAGCAGGGCTTGCTTTAACCTCGGGCCTGCACCGGGCCGCTCCTAGCCAAGGGATTTCAGGCCGTTCCCCCCCCCCTTCCTTGTAACGGTGGCCCTCACCAGGCTCGCTGCTTGGATTTGGGCCCCTTCAGAGTTGCGTGCTCTCGAAAATAAATCAAGATCCTCCAAAATAAATGCTAACGTCACTTGATGCTGTGATTACCTCATAATCTGGCAACCTGCCGAATCCCCTGTTCCCTCCATTCAGTCATTCAACCATTGATTCTACCATGAAATGCTTAACGTCCTGGCATTCAGTGCCACCAGGAAAAGTCGAGTGCAGGGGGAACTCCAAGAACGGGGGTCTTACAGAACACTTCTTTTGAAAATCCCTTAAGGGCTAAACGTGCTACTTTGCTGTCAACGGAATCTCAGGACATATTCTGGGCAGAATGTTCTCAGGCAGCTGTCGGCTTCTTGAGGTCACTGCTGTTACCTTTCCATTGGAGTTGCTGGGTGCCTGGGATGTCAAGTAAGAGGACGTTGAATCCTTGGCTGTATTTGCCTCTTTTTAAAATTTTTCTTAAGGTTTTTTTTTTTTTTTTTTTTTTGGGAGAGAGAGAGAACGCAAGTAAGGGAGGGGCAGACAGGGAGACACAGAATCTGAAGCAGGCTCCAGGCTCTGAGCTGTCAGCACAGAGCCTGACGCGGGACTCGAACTCACCAACCGTGAGATCATGACCTGAGCCGAAGTCGGCCGCTTAACCAACTGAGCCACCCAGGCGCCCCTATTTGCCTCTTTTTAATAGGCGCCTGGGACGTAATGCTATCTAGTCTTAGGAAATTGATTCCAACTTCGAGTTGGTTTCTTTTTTTAATGTGTTACTATGAACTTTGATTTTCCTTAATTTTTTTTTGTAGGCAGTTCAAATAATCATGGAGGTTTTCAAATACAGCTGTTCCTTCCCCTAGAATGATTGCAATTGGTTTTTAACTCTAAACTCTTCCCTCGAGTTTCTTCCCATGTGTGTACATCTGACAAACTTTATGCATTTTTTCACAAGCTTGCTGATGAAGGCAGACATCAACGTTAGGTGTTAATTGAACGGCAGCCGTATGATGCCCTGGGTATGGAAACCTCAGTAGAGAGAGGTCACCAGTCGGGTGCCAGGACCACAAAAGGTATGCGTTTATCTGAAGCTGGCCAGGCTAGTGCCCAGAAATCTAAGTGAGCAGGAGGAAAGCTAGCAAATGCACGTTTCCCAAGGTCAGAGCAGGCAGAAGGTTAAGAATTCAGCACAAACAGAAAAGCCGTTTCTGTTTTCATTCACCAATCCCTTGAGCATTTATTGTGTGCCAGGAACAAAGGCTGGCCCTGTGGATGCAATATAAGAGATGGTTTAGTCTCCCAAGAAACTAACAGTTTAGCAGTGGACATTTTTATCCCTTGTTCAGCTTAATTTATTACAGCTTCGCCTATAGATTTTCCTTGAGCGACCTAATGCACATAATAGGGTACCGTATTCCATTCTGCTAATATTGAGCAGTTGCCTAAGCCCCATTCTCCTTTGCGCATTAGAGATGTTTCTTATTTTTCCTATGAAAAATAATGCCGCTACATACTTACACAAAGTTCATTTTCCCCTCTGTGATTTTTTTTCTTCTCTTTTCTTTTTCCTAAAATGGAATAGATTAAATGTTTGAAAAGATTTTTAGCTCTTGCTGCATATCGAGACGTTGCTCCTCAGAAATAATTGACCCCAGCAAGGTCAATGGGTTATGGATCCTCCTCAAACGCTCCCTTAAAAAGAAAAAAAAAAAGCATCTTTTTCTTATTTGTGCCATTTAATTAAGGAGTTCTAATTTGCACCCCTTTCGTTGCTATGGAACTGCACATACTCTAGGTGATTCCATTTAGTTTGTCAAGGTTTTCCTTTTGTATAAATTTTTTTAATTTAAATTTGTTTAATCTTTAGATTTTTTTACTTTATTTATTTATTTTTTAATTTACATCCAAGTTAGTTAGCATATAGTGCAATAATGATTTCAGGAGTAGATTCCTTAATGCCCCTCACCCATTTAGCCCGTCCCCCCTCCCACAACCCCTCCTGCAACCCTCTGTTTGTTCTCTATGTTTAAGAGTCTCTGACGTATTGTCCCCCTTCCTGTTTTTATATTATTTATATTTTTGCTGCCCTTTTGTATACATTTTTAATCTTCGGTGACTGCCTATGGCATAAAAGCAGAGTATTTATCTGTTTTTATAATTCTTTATCTATTTGGAGCAATGAATGTATGTTGAGCAGTTTTCATTTTGTTGTTTTTCTTTTGATACTTAAAAAAATGTTTATTTTTGAGAGAGAGAGAGACAGAGCATGAGCAGGAGAGGGGGAGAGAGAGAGAGATACAGAGAGGTAGACACAGAATCCCAACCAGGCTCCAGGCTCTGAACTGTCAGCACAGAGCCTGACATTGAGCTTGAACCCACGAACTGTGAGGTCATGACCTGAGCTGAAGTCCGAGGCTTAACCAACTGAGCCACCCAGGTGCCCCAATTTACATTTCTTGTTTTTAATATTTTTTTTTCAATTACTATTTCTTTCTTATTTTCTTTTGATAGATTTTATTACATTGATCTAACAGTGCTATTTATTTAACAGGGATCAAACAGATGATCCCTGTTACCGTGATATACTTGTGATATACTTCATGTTCCGATATAAATGTATCTCTTTTGCAGATATATTGGTCTATTTGTCCTAAATGTCCTACTAGCCCATTTCCTTCTATTTCTTTTGATCCCATTTCATGCCATACCATTCTCAGGTATCCCAACACTAAATCTCAAGTAGATATTTCCTTCTCTCCATTATTTGTCTTAGATTACTAATCCTAGTTTGTCATAGATGAAGTTCTGAATTAGTTCTAATGAATGAAATCATCACATCATGACTTACTTATTTGATCATTGATCTTTAAAAAAATAAAACAACTTATAGGTGATTCTACAACCACTTAAAAAAAAAACAAAAAGTTTTGTCTGCCTGTATGTCTGGATTTGTCCTTCCTATCAAGTTGTTCAATTACTTAAATATCACTAGATGATTTTTAATAGCTACTAAATATTAACATGTTAATTCAGGAAGTATAGTCATCTTTTTGCACTTGATTTTCCTAATCACGACTTTTTGTATTTTCTAAATGGAGGATAGCATATTTCTCCTTGGCTTCCATCCAATTATCCTGTCGTGTCAGGTGACCTGTAGCTGGAATCCTTGACAAGAGGTTTTCCACGGAAATCCATACACTGCCCTCTCCCTCCGTGGGCTTTCTCAGAAAAGAGAGGCCTTGGATGCCCTCGGGAGCATGAGCTGCCTGCGATCACAAGACCCAGGCATCAGTTACACAGGCAGGGCAGGGAATGGCGCTCAGCAGAACATGTGTCCACCTGCCAATCCTAGCACTCGGTGGCTTTCTGCCAACATGAGAATGGGCAAGGTATCTAGGAGATAAGAGAGACGACTCTGCTTACGAACGTGACAAAAGAGTTCTGGAGGCTGGGGAGTAGGGGGACAGGGCTATATAGAAATGAGAGCAAGGTAGTCTTTTTTTAATTTTAATTTCAGTTTTTTTAATTTATGTTTCTGTAGTTTTATTTTGAGAGACAGGAAGAGAGAGTGAGCGTAAGCAGGGGAGGGGCAGAGAGAGAGAGGGAGACGGAGAATCCCAAGCAGGCTCCGCACCATCAACACAGAGCCCCACGTGGAGCTTGATCTCACGAAGTGTGAGATCATGACCTGAGCCAAAATCAAGAGTCGGATGCTTAACCAACTGAACCACCCAGGTGTCCCATCTTTTTCATTTTTAGTGGAAACTTTCTTTTTTTTTTTTTAATGTTTTTATTTTATTTTTGAGAGACATAGAGACAGAGAGTGAGCAAGGGAAGGGCAGAGAGAGAGGGAGACACAGAATCTGAAGCAGGCTCCAGGCTCTGAGCCATCAACACAGAGCCTGATGTGGGGCTCAAACTCACAGACAGTGAGATCATGACCTGAGCTGAAGTCGGCCACTTAACCAACTGAGCCACCCGGGCGCCCCTAGTGGAAACTTTCAAGAGTCTTTGATCTTTTACCAAACTAGGAATAGAGAATGGGAACTGCTGAGGAGTAGGAGGTACAAGAAATAAAGAAAAACACTTAAGGGCTTGTTGATCACGGTGATAATGCAGTGCCCGTGTGTAGGTATATATCTAAAACTGTTAGTAATTAGAACATACCATTACTATTTGTTCACATGATAAATTTCGCCGTTAACCAAAGAGGAATGAATTCTGAAAATTTCTTTTTTTGATAATGTAAAACCACATATGAATTTCTGAATTTCATCCATAAGTATTCACATTGATGCATTGCTTTCCAAAAGGCAAGACAAAATAAATGCGATCTTTCTCTGCAGTTCCCGCTCATTAGCTTATCTAGTGAGAACAATACCTTAATTAGCAAATTATTCAAATCAGGTGCCATTATAGTAAAGCCCTTATCAAAGCTCACACGCACACCACATCCCTTCGTAAGTCGTGAGTATTCCTACAAAACGCTTCAACGACCGGTCCCTGTTTTAGCTAATGCCAAGAAAAACTATGAAACTATAAAATGTGTCTTTTTTTAACCCACTGTTCATTCTAGAAGCTTCTTACCCTTTAGTGCTCAACTCCGTAGGGTATGCGTTTTCCTCCTGCTGTTCCACATCAGAATAGAAATGATCTGAACCATTGACAGCCAATTTATTCATTCGTCCATTTACTTTTTTTCTTTTTCATCTCTCAGTAAGCATTATCAGATCCTCATTTCAGACACTGAAAAATTTGTAGGGTACTGGTGACATGAACATCAGAGGGGTAAGATTGTTGCCTTGTAGAAGCTCACATGGCAGGAACGGACATACTTGTGGTGTCTACAAGACTATTCCAGTGCAGGGGTGACAGGGTCCAACTGGGGCTCTGGTTGTCTTCCCAGAAGAATGACGTTCATTGTGGTACCTCAGAGTTTGTATTTTTAACGTTGTATGAATGCTTATGAAACAAAAAGTTTTGTTAGAAAGATTTTAGGTACCATTCTTTAAAGAATGTGATTTCTGGGGGCAAAAGACCCCCTGAATCATAAAATAAATAAATAAATAAATGGTCAGAGAGACTTTTCCTGGAAAGCCCTTACCCCTGGAGAAATTCACTCAGTGGGTTGCTGGAGTCAGGGGAGCCTGGCAGCCTGTCTCCCAACGAACACAGGCAGATCCCCATTCTTTTTTTTTTTTTCAGATCCCCATTCTTAAAGAAAGTTCCCCAACTTCTTTCCCATTCATTCACAATCTTAGCACCCACCCCTCCCTACTTTATCCAAGACTCCAACAAGTATATTCAGTATTTTACGGCACAAGTAAGCTTAATTTAATGGATAGTAAAAATGCCTCCAACTATAACTATCTATGTACCGTCCGTGTGGACACTTCCGATTTCTGACTTGCATTCTCTGTGAATAAAGCCATTACTTGCCCAGAGTTGACTTGATTGATTTTTAAGTACATTTTGAACTGGCTTCCCTAGTAATTAGTGTTTCGTACAACCTACCAACTGTGTTTTTTTATTTTTATTTCAGTAATCTCCACACCCAATATGGGGCTCGAACTCATGACTCTGAGATCAAGAGTCGCACACTATTCCTACAGCCACCACGCCATCTTTTTTTATGATTCAGGGGCTCCTCTGCTTTCGCTTCATCAACAGGATAATCCCCGTTACTATTAGTCAATGTTTTAATAAGTGTTATCAGAGAGACCGTTTTTGCTCTGTACTGCCAAACAACAATATTTTGCTATTTTAACACACGAGGGTTTTTTTTTTCCGCTATATGCTTGCTTTTACCCCATGACCCTTTTCTCATGCAGATAGATAGAATCTGTGTCATTGCCTCAGGAAAAAAAAAAAAAACACAAAGAAAGCAGAGAAAATAAAAACAATGCTTGGGGGGCGCCTGGGTGGCTCAGTTGGTTAGGCAACGCCGACTTCGCCTCAGGTCATGATCTCGCGGTCTGTGAGTTCGAGCCCCACATCAGGCTCTGTGCTGACAGCTCAGAGCCTGGAGCCTCCTTCCGATTCTGTGTCTCTCTCTCTCTCTGCCCTTCCTCTGCTCATGCTCCGTCTCTATGTCTCTCGAAAATAAATAAATGTTAAAAAAAAATTAAAAAAAAAACAACAATGCTTGGTATTAGAATTTCCAAAAGAAGAGAAAGATTTCAAGAATAAACAGTAGATTTGGTAGGATACCTGAAGGAAAGTGAATGTTCCTGCCTAGCTCGTCCTTCTAAAGATTATATCGAGTTTTCCCAAGCTTGGGGAGAAAGGAAGTATGTTAGAGAGAAAGCAAGGAGCGAGAAGTTAGTGGGGGATCCTTGAGAAATAGGGGCCCTATACTCTCCCCCCGCTCAGAGAGGCAGCAAGAAGCAGGAGAGAGCAGGCTGGGTGATGTTTGAGTCCACAGGTCCGAGGCAGCCTTACAGAGTCCATTCAAGTAGAATAAGGGAGGTGGTGAACAAATTCCAGCACCTGTAGGTTAGTCTCCCAGTGGGAAGGACTCCAGATAGCCCCGGTGAAGTTTCTCCTGCCCCAGGTGGTGTGGGAGCAGCAGAATAACATTTTGTGCCTAAGGACAACAAGGTTAGCTGAAAACAAGCCAGACCTGAAGAGCTTCTTGTTTAGAAATGAGGCAAATGTTGAGTGACCTTGACGGAGCAGTGCCTATTATTCTGTCAGGTTTCAAGATTGCCAAGTTCCCTTTCTTGGCTCATTTAGGCACTGGGCATCTCTTGGGCCCAGGAGGCAGTTTATTTACTGCTATGGGAAGCACTAAGGTCAAGTTAATAAGGAATTGACACAGCTGTCAAATACACATAGCTTGCCATGGAGAAGTTGCGCTCTGGAATAAAAATGTTTGCATTTCCTAACATTACTCAATGTGGCCACTAGGGGGAGATCACATGTAGCTATTCTCAAAATAGTACATATTCCAGGTGTCTTAATTTTTACTAAGAACCGGTCAATAGTACACTAAGGGGAAACTAAGGGGGGAAAAAACCTCCTTACTTTTAAAAAGGCATACAAGTAGTAGGCAAAAATAATGAAGTCAATGTAGGGGCTGTCATATGGGATAAGAAAGGAAGACCCAAGACATGCACTATAAACCTAAGACACAAATAAGGTAAAAAATAAAAAGATAGAAAAAGCTGTAACAGAGAGAATGTTATCAGGAATGAAAAAGATCATTTTATAAGGAGAAAGGGGTTGGTGTCTCAAGAGGACATAACAACTCTGAATGTTTAAAAACGGTGCTTTAAGATACATGAAGCAAAAATTGATGTAATTATGAGGAGACATAGATAAATCAGCAATTAAGAGTTAGGGATTGCAGTATCTCTGTCTTCATTGCCTAGGGCTGCCATAACAAATTTACACAAACTGGGTGTTTTAATACAGCAGAACTTAATTCTCTCACAACGGTTCTGGGAGCTAAAAACCCAATATCAAGGTTTAGCAGAATAAAAGATCAGTGTACAAAAACTAACCGTATTTATTTTTTATTTTTTATTTTTTAATGTTTATGTATATCTGAGAGACACAGAGTGCAAGCAAGGGAAAGGCAGAGAGAGGGGAGAGTCAGAGAGAGAGGGAGACACAGAATCCTAAGCAGCCTTCAGGCTCCGAGCTATCGGCACAGAGCCCGAGGTAGGGCTGGAACCCACAAACCGGGAGACCATGAGCCCGGATGCTCAACCCACTGAGCCCCCCAGGCGCCCTAACTGTATTTCTATCTCCTGGCAATAAACACTTGGAAATTGAAATAAGAAATAATATTTACAATAGCATCAAAAACATGAAATATTTAGGAATAAATTTGACAAAATAGATCCAATGCGACTCTGATCAAAGTCTCTGCAAGCTCTTTTGGGGACAGAAACTGACAAATTGATTCTAAAATTTATGCGGAAATGCAAAGAACATGGGATTCCAGTAGAATCTCCTGGTAAGGAAAAGATCTGTTTAACTATCCTAACCTCCCGGGAGAAGCTGTGGAAAGAGGTACACAGTAGTTTTTGTTTTGAGAAAACAGACAGCTAGGGAGGCGGTAGAAAGGGCTTCTGAAGCAGGATCTGCTGCCTAACTCTCCATCAGTTTTGGTTGTTTTTGTTTTTGTTTTTCTGATTTATCCAGAGGGGAACGCAGTGATTTGCTTAATATAGAAAGAACGTAGCTACCTGCAGATTAATTTCTTTTCTTGCAGTTACCCTCTCCTGCCAGGCCTATTCTTACGGTGGAGCGAACCCCGACCTCAGTGCGTTGGGAGGCGTCCCAGGCACGGTCACCTGGGCCACCGACCCCGCTGCGCCACCACTGCGCCCTGCGGCGCCTCCCGGGGTAGCTCGTGCCCTGCGGTGGCAGGCACACCCCGGGGTGCGGCGGAGGTCTGTCTCCTCGGTTCTGCTCCCTCCCGTCCGCATTCTAGGGCTTTCCCCTCGTCTTCCCGAGACGCGCCGCGGGTGGGCCTGCAGCGTCCGGGTGCAGTGGCCGGTGGCACCTCCACCCGCGGCGAGCGGGGCCCGTGTCCGGGCGCCCTGCGCCTCCTCCAAGACAGAAAAGAAGGTCTCCGGGGACAACGGCCCAGGCTGCGCGGCTGCGGTGGCGCAGACGAGGGGACTGAACTCGGGGTGGCGGCGGGGGTCGAGGGGAGGCTGGAAAGGGCGCCGGCTCTGATCAGAGCCCTCTGCATTCTCGGTGCCGCCTTCTCAACCCGCAGCACCGCAGACCGCCGCCGCGGCAACCCCGAAAGCAGGGCGCGGACTTTCGCGGGTCCTCCCGGCCGCTGGGTGGGATCGGGCGTGCCCGGAACGCGGCCCCGGGAGCGCGCCCCCTTCCGCGCGGCCCCTTCCCGCCGGGCCGGTCGTCCTCCAGCTGCGCCGGCCGGGCCCGCCGCCGCCCGGGGTGGGGGGCGGGGGGGAGAGACGACGCCCCGGAGTGGTGGGGGGAGGGACGACTTCCCGGGAGAGCTGGGAGCGGTTCGGGCCCCGCGAGCTCCGCGGGACCCCGCAGGCAGGTGAGGGGGCGCGCGAACGGCGGGGGCTGCGCGCAGGGGCGGCGGCGGCTGCAAACCGACGTCTTCGGCTCGGCCAACGCTGCGCCCTCCCGGGCTGCAGAGGCGCCTTCATTGACTTCGTGAGTCGGCCACTGTGTAGGACTGAATTCAGCGACCGCTTGGTGCGGCTGCCTGGACTCAGTACTTCCATCGGGGCTGAGGTAGGCGCTGTTTCCTCCCTGCTGAGAGCGACTCTCTCTAGGCTGGGGGGAGGCGCTGGCCCGGGCCGACCTCTCCTGGCCTGGGTCTGGACTGTGACGCTTGTCCCCCGCGAGGCTAGGGGTGCAGCTTTTAAGAGCCCCGCCGTTCGCCTGGGTGGCTCTTTCGGTTTAGGCTCGGGTCGTGAACTCACGGTGCGTGGGTTCGAGCCCCGTGTCACAGCCTGGAGCCTGCTTCGGGTTGTGTCTCCCTCTCTCTTCTCTCTGCCCCTCCCCCCCTCAAAAAAATAAATAAACGTTAAAAAATTTAAAAATACACACACACACACAAAGCACCACCATTAATACCTCTGCGTGCATTTGGTTCATTCAGCAAATTTTCATCCTTTCTCCCGCCCTCCTTCCTGTCTGTCCCTTTCTTTTTTAACCACCACGTATCCTGCTTGACAACAAGGAAACAAAAATGACTAAGCCCCTGAGCCTGCCTGCAGGGAACTTACAGTTTAGGTCTATGTGTTGGAGCAGAATTCTTGCACAGAGTCCTGACACTGAGGCTTTTCTTTCCAGGAAGCAACTTGATTCCTGCCGGCTCCGCTCAGTTGGGTTTATACCCAAAGAACTGAGCCCCGGGCGCCATCGTTTTTTTATATATTTTTTTTTACTTTTTTGTCTCTCCTATATGGTAACACACAAACATGTAGTCCAATTAAGTGGTCTCATGTTACAGGGTCTCATGTTACAGGGTGGGGAGGGATGTTGTCACGTATGCATATAGACAGGTTGCCTTGAGGGGTCTTTTCCGTTTGTTTTTTTCTTAGGGAGGGGATCCTGCCACAGTATCTCCTTTGAAAGATGGCTACTTTTCAGGGTTCCTGTATCACTGCGGAGGGAAAGGCTCCCTTATCTCCCCACCTACCTTGAAATTAGAGGCTTGACCTCCATCTTGGTTTGTGTGACTTTGAGGCATTACTTTCCTGCTTGGCGGCCTTTGGGCTGTCTCCCTGCTTCCTAGGGCAGCTCCTGGCCGGCGTTCAGAGCTCTCTCACCCCTTGCTGAACTCCAGTCCATGCAGCTTGCACGTGAACTGCCACGTGGACTCCTGGTTTCTTGCATCAGATTATTCATCTACCCGAATTCTTTTCCTTCCTAGCCACCGGATTTGATTTAATTCCTCCTTCTCAACAAAGCTTCCTTTTAAAAAAAAAATGTTTATTTTTTGAGAGAGACAGAGCATGGGTAGGGGAGAGGCAGAGAGAGAGGGAGACACAGCATCTGAAGCAGGCTCCAGGCTCTGAGCCATCAGCACAGAGCCCGATGCGGGGCTCCAACTCACAAACGGGGAGATCATGACCTGAGCCGAAGTCAGACGCTCAATCAAGTGAGCCACCCAGGTGCCCCCTCCATGAAGCTTCCTAAGCTGCCTGTTAGAATTGATCTCTCCCTAGTCGGTTTCCCTATAGCCTCTTCAGTCTATTCTGCTCTCTACCGCAGTGTTTCCAGTCACCTGTCTGACCCCCCAGGCTCAGGAATGAGGCCCTGGAGGGCAGTGGCCACATCTTGGTCACAGCGCTAGGCTCAAGCAGATCGTCTAAGAATGCTTGCTCCTTACTGACATGACCTTGCAGGAATGCTCCGAATATGCAAATAGGCACAATCTAGGAGACGATGGTCTTCAGCCCTCTCTCCACACAAGGGGAATCCTAAAACGGGCCCTTCGTAATGACCCAGCCAATTTGATCCACGCATGAAGCCTATTTGCATCGTTTACGCCCACAAAATAACCTGGCCGGGCCCCAGCGAGGACATGGGTCTGTCTACACTGTAAGGGTCGAGACCCCAAATACCCAAGAACAGAAAGTTCCAGACGCCAAGGCTGCAAAAGCATAGGAGATTTATTAGCTAGCTCGAGCTAGGGTCCAAACCCAGAGCACCAGCACAGTGGCCTCCTTTAGGGTAAGGACCCCGCTCTCTGGATTCAGTTCTCTTTTTATAACATTTGTAGGGTTACATGAGCTGTCTCTGCCCCTTCTCTTTGTTCTTTTGAGTCCAGTTGGCCGTGTCTTCTTCTGATTGGCTCGTTTAAATTCGGGGCCTTTCAGTTCAGGGCGGCTTCCTTTGTTGGTCTCATGAGGCGGGTCAAACTGGTTCTCCCTGAGAAACAGAAACTCCAGGGGGCACAGGAAACATAAACTTTCGGTCACTATCACAGGACCTCCAGGAGGTACAGGAAACATAAACAGAAAGCTTTTAACCTATATCACAGGAACAAAAACCTTTTGGTCTCCTTCAACACCAACCACATTAACCGGTCAGCAAGAGCACAGCCATGTTGCCCTTGCTGTTGCGTTGGTGTGGGGTTCAGGCAGAAGCCTGTCTTAATCGTTGGCGCTCTCTCTCCTTACCCTGAAGAGGTAACTGAAAACAATCCAAGTTTCTTTCAACCTAGAGATGGAAGGCTCAGTGAGCCACAGCACTGATCTTTATTAACATATAGAAACCAACTTTTACAGTCATCTAACACTTTGTCCTTATAAAGGTCTCTCGCTTTATTACATTTCGTGTCGTGCTCACAAATTACTGCATGAGGCAAGTTGTTATCTCTGTGGCATGTAGATGTAAACCAAAGTCCTGATGGTGAGTCGCTTTGCCCAAGCTTTGCACACAACTGGTAGGCAGCAGGCCTTCTAATTCCTTATTTCATGCCCTCTCCCATGCCTGGGGCAATGTAGATATTCCTACGAAGTAGTGTGCCTGAAGCCATCAAAATACACACAAAGCTACTCTACCTATTATACATGTGATTTTTCGGGTGAAGAAATGCAAGAAACATAGGACTTGGAGATTCCGTTGTAATTAAGTTACTTTTGTGTAGTTTGAAATATCTGTGAAAATATTTCAGAGTTCCTTGGGGTGCCTGGGTGGCTCAGTCGGTTGAACATCTGGCTCTTGTTTTATTTTCATTCTATAGGTTGGGGCAAATATTTATTTAAAAAATTTTTTTATGAATATAATTTATGGTCAAATTGACTTACATACAACACCCCATGCTCATCCCAACAAGTGCCCTTTTCAATGCCCAATCACCCATTTTCCCTCTCCCCCGTCCCCCCATCCACCCTTAGTTTGAACTCTGTATTTAATAGACTCGTGGTTTGCCTCCCTCCCTCTCTGTTTGTATCTATTTTTTTCCCCTTTCCCTTCCCCCATGGTCTTCTGTCCAGTTTCTCAAGATCCACATTTAAGTGAAAACATAGAGCATCTGGCTCTTGATTTTGGTTCAGGTCATGATCCAGGGTCATGAGATCGAGCCCTGTGTCTAATTTACAGGCAACAGCTCACCAAAACCCTAACTACCAAGTGTCACTTTGGAAGTCAGTTCCCAGAAGCCACTCTCTCTAGATTTGTGGAACAATGTCATGTGTATAAGTTGAACCATATGAAAATGTTGGTATTTGACTGATTTTGTTCTACAAAACTACAATTTGATGTAGTTTCACCTAATAGACGTATTAGTTTCTTTAGTATACACTCTTGGCCGGTTGTTTTGCCTACATATTTATTCTTTATTCCTATTCCTTTATTCCTCTTATCACTTTTTTAAAAAATTTTTTAACGTTTATTTTTTATTTTTGAGAGACACAGAGACAGAGCAGGAACAGGAGAAGGGCAGAGAGAGAGGTAGATACAGAATCCGAAGCAGGCTCCAGGCTCTGAGCCATCAGCACAGAGCCCGATGCGGGGCTCGAACTCATAAACTATGAGATCATGACCTGAGCCGAAGTCGGCCGCTCAACCGACTGAGCCACCCAGGCGCTCCTCCTCTTATCACTCTTGACCAGTCCTAAGAATATTTTTTGTGAAAGGAGCCCTCAGTAATAGAAGAAGTCTTTTCATTTGGCGCCTGCCCTTTCCAAGAGGTGCACGTGACTGTCCTCTCAGCAGGAGTTTCACGTTTGTTACATGGTGGTTCTCTGTCTCCTGCTGTGGTTACAGGCACGGGTGCCTGCACAGAGATCGTACTCAGTCCTTAACATATTAATTGAAATGTCTTCTAGGAGAAGTTTGTTTGTTTTATAGCGTGAAAACAAATGAAACTAAGGGATCATGAAATCTCTTCCATTCTTCCTGCCCCTCATCACACACACACGCATCGTAATTTCTTCTGGCTTCACTGATGTCCGGTAGTTACCAATGCAGCTTCCTTTCAAGAGGTCCTTTGAACAGAACTAATAAAATAAATTTCCCCGATGAATTTACCTTGTTGTGCTCTTATCTCTAAGCAACAAAGTGCAAGTTAGTAAAACAATTAATTGTTCACCCCTGTAAATAGTTGTAATAATGACTAAGCCAATAAAACAGAAATGTTCTCCTCCATGTGAGGATACAGTTTAGTATTTGAATTGTGTCTTGGCAACTCGAGGAAGTTGCTTAACCTTGCTGAATTTCAGTTTCCTTATCTGTGAAATCTGAATACATGCGAAGCACCTCGTGATAAGTGCGTGTGTGTGCGCCAGGTGTGATTAATACATGTAAAACATAGGCTTTGGGTAGAGGTTAGTTTTTTCTTCCCTCCTCCCTTCTCTGTCTCTCTCATGTGTGGCTAATTCTACCTGTATCTTGCTCAGTGTATGTGTAGTTAGTCTGTGAGTTAAAAGCTTGATAGCCAGAAATGCTTTCATTACACAAATAAGATAGGACAAACATTTTCCTTATTTTTTCTGATAGAGAAGCTGAGAACAGAGGTGGCAACTAATTTGCATAAGAATAAAATAGAAAAATATGTAAAACACCAACCCTGTTCAGAATACAGTTACAGTAACAAATGCACCAAATATTTGCACGGATTCAATTACATGGTATCTAACGGGTTCTAGAAACCAAATATAAACAAGTGCCTGTATGGTACAGTTGTCTGCTTCACAGGCCTCATGCTTAAGATGTTTCAACCACGACCTAAATGCCTGACTAATAGGAAATGCAACAAACCTGAAGTTTATTTCATTTTTATTCAACAATGGAGGGGCACCTGGGTGGCTCAGTCCAGTAAGCATCCATCTTGGCTCAGGTCATGACCTCATGGTTCAGGAGTTTGAGCCTGCTTTGGGCTCTGTGCTGACAGCTCAGAGCCTGGAGCCTGCTTCCGATTCTGTGTCTTCCCCTCTCTGCCTCTCCCCTGCTCATGCTCTGTCTCTCTCTGTCTCTTAATAATAAATAAACATTAAAAACATTTTTTAAAAATAGAAAGAGTGGAAAAAGGAATAGCGGAAGGGAAGAAGGAACTAATATGTAGGTTGAACACTTACTATGCACTAGAACTTGTGCCAAATTACACATTACATCTTTTAAATTTCATAATTCTGTGAGGTAGGCATCTCCATTTTATAGTTAACAAAGCTGAGACTCAGAGGGGTTGAATAACTGCCCCCAAATAATTCAGTCGATAAGTAGAATTAGCTTCAAACTCATACCTTGGCACTCGCATACATTGTTGGGGAGAGTAGCTACTTATAGATGTGGGGAAGGTACTTTTATCAAGAAGCCTAAATATTTATTTTGTTTGATTCAATTATCCTACTAATGTAAGGTTATTTTAAGAAAATCATTGAGGGGCACCTGGGTGACTCAGTCGGTTAAGCATCTGACTTTGGCTCAGGTCATGATCTCTCAGTTCATGAGTCAAGCCCCACGTTGGGCTCTGTGCCGACAGCTCAGAGCCTGGAACCTGCTTCAGAGTCTGTGTCTCCCTCTCTCTCTACCCCTCCCCCCACTCATGCTCTCTCTCTCGCTCTCTCTCTCTCTGCAAAATAAGTCAACCTTTAAAAAATTAAAAAAAAAAGAAAATCATTGAAAATACAGAGAAAAGTTGGTTGCATAGAATTCTTCATTAGGAAGTTATTCATAAGAGAACTTGGAATGAATCTAATAACCAACATCTGGGAAGTGGCTAAGTAAACAGTAAAGTGTGGGGTGGAATATTACACAGCCAGTAAAATAACCCTCTCCCCAAAGTTTGTAATCACGTGAGAAATGTTCATTTAAGGTTAGGTGAGAACAACAAGATATTAGGATCTATCTACATGCATAAAACTGTATAATAATAACGTCAACTGTTAATAATACCCACAGAAAAAGAACAGGAATGCTTACACCAAAATATTAGCAGCGATGATCTTTGGGCAGCATAATTATATCAATTCCTCTTCTTCTTTTACCTTTAATTAAATTGATTCTTATTTTTAAAAATATTCACATTTTTCTGTAAGGATTGCGTATTGCGTCTGGGCCTGGCTAAGAAAAATAGCTTCCAAAATCGTATGCAGCATAAAGGGCTAGGACCTGCCTCTAGTTTCCTGCTGACATCCTCAGGAGGTACTCAGAGCATTAAACACTCCAACTAAGTCCTCCTGGCTCTTATGGCAAGCAAGACGACCAGCCTCCTGAGGGGAGGAGAAGTGGTGGAGGGGGAGGGTTGGGAAACTGGCAAGGATTTAATGTTAATCCATTAAAAAAAAAAAAAAAGCAAGCCAACAAAACCAGTCAGAAGCTGAAGTCACACTCAAGGACTTAGGGTCTATTGCCTCACTCTGAGAATCAAGTCTCTTCCTCAGACTCTAAAAGGGCCAAAGCTCCTTGGACTGTGCTGGAGGGGCGTGGGTTCCATGAAGGGGGGTGGAGAGAAATTCTTAGACATTTTCCCCTAGCCCTGCTTATGTCTGTCCCCTCGTTTCTCTGCCACTGCTTGTCAGCTCTCACCTAGGTCGTGTCAGTCACTCCCAGCTGTTCGCCCTGCCTCTGCCCTGGCCCTTTGCTAGGCCAGTGACTTCGCTGCAGCCGAAGCTACCTTTCTGTAACACCAACCCCATTTTGCTCCCCCGCTGCCCCTCCTTCTGTGGTGCCCCCCAGCTTTGGGGGCGGAAAGCAGTTCCTTACCTGCTTCTGTTCCTGCAGCTGCTACTGAAGATCCGTGTCAACCCTGATCCCACCCACCTCTCTGGCCTCATTTCTCTCCAATCTCTCTCCACACGTCGGCGCATCTTCCACCCCAGCCCTACGGATTCACCTGCAAGCCCCTGCAGGCATCTCGCTTTCTCTCACTTTCTTCTTCAGCCGTTTCCCTGTGTGGCTTCTGTCCAACTCCCTACCCCCTGCCCACTCCCATTCACAGACACAGACACGTAGACACGTAGACACACACTTTTTGCCCAGTCAACTGCTGTCCCTCCTTCAAAATTCACCCCACGCATTGTCTTTTCTGGGTAACCTTCCCTGACACACGTTCTTCACCCCAACCCTTCATCCTGATTCAGGTGGCTGGTATTAGGGTCCCTCTGTTCTCTGCTCTCTGCACCGATCATGATATACTCAGCTGTCCCCAACTACACCAACGTTCTTTTTTTTTTTTAATTTTTAAAAATGTTTGTTTATTTTTGAGACAGAGAGAGAGAGAGACAGAGCGGGAGTGGGGGAGGGGCGGAGAGAGAGGGACACACAGAATCTGAAGCAAGCTCCAGGCTCCGAGCTGTCAGCACAGAGCCCAACGCGGGGCTCAAACTCATGAACTATGAAATCATGACCCGAGCCAAAGTCGATGCTTAACTGACCAAGCCACCCAAGCGCCTCTAGACCAACATTCTTGATAGCAGAGACCATGTCTTAATGAGTTTTGGATCCCCAGTGTTTGGCAAGCATTCAGTTCTCAATAAATTTTTATTGAATTTGTGAATTAATTAAATAAGATCTGGAAAGAGAAGAAGGAGGGTTGGAGGTAATACGATTTCTATGATGGAAACAAATCCCAATACCATCAGTGACCAACAATGCCAACCTTTCTTCTTTCCTTATCACCAAGCCTTATTTTTGTTCTTATAGATTCTTTAATGCTTACAGAGATGTGCTTCTCATGGTGTTATCTGAATTTCCTGGAAGAGAGATGAGTCCCAAGTAGCATCAACAGCCCCTGCACAGGTGTGTCACCTGGCACAGGGCCTTTGACAAGGATAAGTCGTTTAGTCTACACAGAGCCGGAGCACAGGAAGGGTGGACTGAGGGCTGGGTTGTCAGGGGAATGCTGGAGGCTGGTTCAGCTGGGCAAGCGTCAGAGGAATTAGGACTGCCTCCCTGCTGTCAGGCTTTCTTTCTGTCTTCTGCAATCCCATTTCTACCGCAGTAAAACACAGAACCCAACCCTGCCATATAAGCGAGGAGGATTATAATTAGTCCTGCCTTTCTGTTTCTCTCTCTCTCTCTCTCTCACCGCCCCCCAGTTTCCTTCCTCACACACGTACATAGACACACAACATGTAAATTTATGAAGAAATTGCTTTCCGACTGGGAATCCTTGTTTCAAAGTCTTCTGTCCCCTTTTTACTTTTTAATTTAAATTACTAATTCTCTTCCACACCCACTTGGGTAAAATCGTAAAATTCAAAACAACACCTTAAAAACTACAACATAATATCTGAGCTAAAAGGGGTAAAAGTTTTGGGAAGGATCTGGTTGTGTCTGCTGGAATAGGACTCTGATCTTATATTCGTGTATCGAATGTGTCTCACCGTTTCTACCCTTTTCCTTTCCCTTATGTTCTTAGTATCTTACAGGCCAAAACTCCAAGACTAGACTGTGATAGGCTTCGGAGAGCTCTACACAGCAGTTCAGGAACCCATTCCTTCAGGAATTCCTACCTGGTTTGACCTTTTTTAAAATTTTTTTTAATGTTTATTTATTTTTGAGACAAAGAGACAGAGCATGAGTGGGGAGGGTCCAAGAGAGAGGGAGACACAGAATCTGAAGCAGGCTCCAGGCTCTGATGAGCCATCAGCACAGAGCCCGACGCGGGGCTCGAACTCACAGACGGCGAGGTCATGACCTGAGCAGAAGTCGGACGCTCAACCGACTGAGCCACCCAGGCGCCCCTTGACCCTTTTAACAGAAGGCAGGGGGCACTGGTGACATCCTCACAGGTCCATATTGACCGCAAAGGAAAAGCCCTCAAAAGGTGGACACCTCCTCTCTGCTCTTGACCTGATAAGCAAATCAGTGCATGTCTTTAATCCCTGATTGCAAGCAAGCTCAGAATGCCCAAGAGCTCATACCAGAATTATAGGGTTAATTGTTTTACCGGAGACACTTGTCTTGGACATGCATGATTTTATCAGTTATTTCTTCTCTCTTTTACATTAATAACCTAAATAATACGATTCAGAGGACCAAGTCAGTGGGAGTCTACATAAAGATATCTGTAGTGGAATATATTTCACAGTTTAGCCAACCCATTATTCCTTTTATTAAAAACGGGTTCCTGGATCTCACACCATGGAAAAACACAGAAGATAAAAGAACAATACTCGGGCAAGAATCTAAGGAAATTCTTAACAAACTAGGTTTACATATGAAGGAAATGGGGTTTGAAAACTTTGGCAATGGTACCTTGCATCTCAGTTTTTTAAATTTCACTTACCACAGACCAAATACTGACACAAACCTCTTGGAACTACCAAGAAAAAATTTGACATTATTATCCATGAAAACACATCTTTGTATCTTGAATCTGCTGGGCTTTGAGTTTAAAGCCAAATGGGTAGTGATAGGGAAGGTCCAGGGGTAAGGGGCTCCCTGTCCTCTGCTCTCACCCTAGTTCCCCTCTCATTTCTGACTCCAGTGCCCAACACGGGAACTGGCATACAGTAGACACATAATAAATGTTCATTTCTTAAAAAAATTATTTTTAAAAAAGATTTTCTATTGTAATTTTTTTTTCAGTAAATGGGTGTTAAACCAATGAGTCCTAGCCCTACTTTGTAATTTTCCCTCAGCTTTTGCCTCTATCAGCCATGCCCTAGCCTCTGTGTTAGACTCGGCTTTGAATTATGGTCGCTATGGAGTAGGTCCAACAGAATCATCATGAAAGCCGTTTGTTGGGAGCCTGTTAATTGCTGCACACTATACTAAGATCTTTATACAAAATATCCTTTACTTCTTAAAAAATTTTTTTTTAATGTTTATTTTATTTTTGAGAGAGACTGAGCACAGAGCAGTGGAGGGGCAGAGAGAGAGGGAGACACAAAATCTGAAGCAGGCTCCAGGCTCTGAGCTGTCAGCCCACGAGCCATGAGATCATGACCTGAGCTGAAGTCGGACGCTTAGCCGACTGAGCCACCCAGGCGCCCCACAAAGTATCCTTCACTTCTTCACAACCCTGTGAGGTAGGGATTATCTTCTCCATTTCGAAAGTGAAATGGTTGAGACTCAGAGAGGAAAGGAAAAGAATTTACAAACTGTGGAGTCAGGACGTAGATTCAGAGCCTACTCAGTGTCGAACCTTTGCTGTTGACCCACTGTGTGCGTGCCGCTTCACTTGTTTTCTTCATTTCTGATCTTCGCCTCAAGTTCAAGATGATTCCCGTGTATCGGATATCAGGAAGGGCAAAATGAACCTGTTAATAAGCCAAAGGTTTATTATGGTCATTCTCCGAGGGTAAAGCATTATGGATAGATTTCTCCACAATTATGTATGCGGGGGTATATGTGGCGTGCATATGGTGATACTATTTTTTTTAACTCAAAATCAGGACCCATGGCCTGGCATAGAATTTTTAAACAATTGTTTTAAAAATAAAAAGAATAGACATATCTATTATGTGTGTGTGTATATGTGTGTATGTCTGTGTGTATACATATGTGTATACACACAGACATACACACATATATATACATATATAAATATATATCATGCTATATAGCATTGCCAAATGTCTGGTAGAAGCTGAGAAAATTTCTGAGGCTGAGTCTAGGCTTAACAAAAAGTACAGTATGATTAATTGTGTTGTCTGGTTTGGGGCCTCAAGGGAAAAGTGGTGGCCCAAATGTCTCACATTGGCCATCTTGAGATAATGTACTTACAGTTTCATAAAACTTACATATTAAATTGCATGTATCATTTCTACTAATGCAGGTATGATGGCAATGGAACAGGTGTCCTCAAAAGATACGTAGCTCTTAAAAAATTGGGGATTGAGGATCACGATGGATCATCAAAAAACATAAAAGTTTCAGGTAAAAACTAAACAGATGGAGAAAGCTACCTATGTTTTTACTTTGACATTGTAACGTGTGTGCATATGACAAAAGTCACCTTTATTCCTAGAACAAACCAGAACTTCTAGGGTGAGCACTGAAAAGAGAAGGTCCCGGTTGAGTCATCTAGACTGGAAAATCTCTCTCATAAGGACTGCTGTCTCCACTGGTAGCCTAAAGATCTTCCTAAGAGTCTCTGAGGTGCCGCTAAGACAAAGTAGGCTGTTCAAGAAGACTTTACCAAAGGCTAGTGGATTAAAAGTAGAAATCAAAAGAGATGCCATAATTCGAGTATGTCTTATGAGGTACGGCTTCTCACAGGAGTACTCAGGCTCCATCCCTCTCCACACGCAATGGTGGAACAGGGAGAGGCCTCTCCCAGGGTGGCTGTCCTAACTTCTAGCCTGCCTCCGATGAGAGCAGAAATTAGCTTAACGTCCACGATTTGGAAGTGGTGTCGCTGACACCTCAGCCGATTGAGAGCACCCGGGTTCCTGATCATGCCACAGATCAGGATTCTTACGTGATGACATGCATTTTCCCTTTTGGGTTGATCTGGGGTAGCGATCTTGCCGGGTAATCGCGTCTCAATCTAGTAAAATACACATGACGAAAGATAAGGGTTCATGGTAACAAGGGGGCCATTGACAAATTGCGGTTAGCCTAGCAACTAGGAAAGGTCCCAGTAGTTTTGCTTTATATACAAAGTAATTCTCAAGACATCGGTTAATAAGAAGAAGTAGCAGCATTCTATGACGTAAGAAGTAATCTTCTAATTTTTACACATACTTTCAACTGAATTGAAATTAAATCTTCAAATTATTTTTAATCTATTATTTTTTATCGATCTTTCTTGGGTTGCAGAAAGGGTGACCACCTATTCCATTTTGTTGTCCGAGACTGAGGAGTTCCCAGGACTCAGGGCTTTATGTGCTGAAAGCCACAGTACTGGCTGAGCCAGGAGAGTTGTCACCCTAATTATAGACCTGGCTGAGAACCTAATTCAACCGTGAACTCAGTTTCTAGGAAGATATACATACACTTGATATTTTGCATACAATTCCATGAATTGCAACTTGAAACAACTTGAGCCCCGGATGTTCACAGACAGCTGGGTTAAGAAATTCTGACCCAAATAGATACATTTTGGATTTTACGTAAGCTTATTTAAATCTTTAATTTCCTGAAGTAAAATGATACTTTATGCAAAGAGTCAAACCTGATTACCCTTTTGAGGTTTTATATAATTAAAAAAATTTCACTATTGAGGTACAGCTGACATACCATGTTATATTTAAAGTGTACAACATAGTGATTCGACAATACTATACATCACTCACTGCTCACCATGATAAGTGTGATTACCATCTGTCACCATACAACATTATTACAGTGTTTTTGACTATATTCCTTTTGCTGTACATTTTATCTTCATTGACTTACCTATTTTATGAGCGGAAGTTTGTGACTCTTAATTCTCTTCACCTATTTTTTCCATCCCACCCACCCCTACCCCCTCCCCCTACCCTGGCAACCACCAATTTGTTTTCTATATTTAAGAGTCTGTTTGTTTGTTTGCTTGATTGTTTTGTTTTTTAGATTCCACATGTAAGTGAAATCACATGGTATTTGTCTTTCTCTGTCTGACTTATTTCACTTGGTTTAATACCTTCTAGGTCCATTCATGTTGTTGCAAATAGTAAGATTTCATTCTTTTTTATGGCTGAGTAATATTCTAGTGTGTGTGTGTGTGTGTGTGTGTGTGTGTATCACTTCTTTATCCATTCATCAGTTGATGGCCACTTGGGTTGCTTCTATATCTTGGCCATTGTACCTAATGCTGCAATAAACATAGGAGTGAATGTATCTTTTTAAATCAGTGTTTTCATTTTCCTTGGGTAAATACCCAGTAGAGAATCACTGGATCTTATGGTATTTCTATTTTTAATTTTTTAATAACTTTTGTTTTATTTTTTAATGTTTATTTATTTTGAGAGAGAGAGCGCATGCAGGTATATGTGTGCATGAACTGAGGAGGGGCAGAGAGGGGGGAGAAAGAGAATCTGTTAGCACAGAGCCTGACACAGGGGCTTGATCTCACAAACTGTGAAATCATAACCTGAGCCAAAACCTAGAGTTGGATGCTTAACTGACTAAGCCACCCAGACGCCCCTCTATTTTTAATTTTTTGAGGACTTCCATACTGTTTCTACAGTGGTGGCACCAATTTACATTCCCACCATTAGTGCACAAGGGTTGGTTGCCTTTTCTCCACATCCTTGCCTTATTTGTTTGTCTTTTTGATACTAGCCATTATGACTCGTATGAGGTGATATATCACTGTGGTTTTGATTTTTAGTTTCCTGATGATGAGTGATGTTGAGCATCTTCTCATGTGTCTGTTGGCCATCTGTATGTCTTCATTGAAAAAATGTCTATTCCGGTCTCTACCTATTTTTTAATAAAATTATTTTTGGGGGTTGTAAAGTTCTTTATATATATTGAATATCAATCCCTTATTGGCTATATCTGATATTTGCATATGTATTCTCCCATTCAATACATTGCCTTTTCATTTTGTTCATGGTTTCCTTAGCTGTGCAAAAGCTTTTTATTTTGGTGTAGTCCCAATAGTTTATTTTTGCCTTTGTTTCCCTTGCCTGAAGAGACATATCCATGAATAGGTTGCTTAGGCTGATGCCCAAGAGATTACTGCCTATGTTTTCTTTTAGGAGTTTTATGGCTTCAGTCTCACAGTTAGGTATTTAATCCATTTTCAGTTTATTTTTGTGTATGGTGAGAGAAAGTGGTCCAGTTTCAGTCTTTTGCATACATAGCTGTGCAGTTTTCCCAACATTATTTATTGAAAACATTGTCTTTTTCCTGTTGTGTATTATTGCCTCCTTTGCCGTACATTAGTTGACCATATATACATGGGTTCATTTCTGGGCTTCCTATTCTGTTACATTGATCTATATGTCTATTTTTATGTCAGTATCATACTTTTTTGATTACTATATTTGTAGCATATCTTGAAATCTGGAATTGTGATACCACCAGCTTTGTTCTTCTCTCTCAAGATTGCTTGGATATCTGGGGTCTTTGTGGTTCCATACAAATTTTAGGATTATTTGTTCTAGTTATATAAAAATACATTGATATTTTGATAGGGATTGCATTGAATCTGTAGATTGCTTTGTGTAGTATGGACATTTTAACAATATGAATTCTTCCAATCCATGAGAATGGTATATCTTTCCATTTGTTTCTGTCATCTTCACTTCTTTCATCAATGTCTTATAGTTTTAAGAGTACAGGTCTTTCATCTCCTTGGTTAAGTTTACCTGAAGTATTTTACTCTTTTTGGTGCAATTGTAAGTGGGATTATTTTCTGCTACTTTGTTGTTAGTGTATGGAAATGCATTTCTATATATTAATTTTATATCCTGCAACTTAATCAAAATTTACTTTGGTGTTTTTCCTTTTCAGCAATATCTGGAAGCTATGTCAGAAAAATACCAAAAATAGAGGAAGAACAAGGAGATTTACTTGATGTAGAAAAGTGGCTGACAGTTCAGAGAGGGATTCAGGAACATGAGAGAATTTGAAAAATATAGTCCAGAAAAAATAGGCAAGGTAACTGTACTTTAAGAATCATATTAATTCCATATTTAATTATTTTACACTTAAAGATTTTTCAAATTAAAAAAATAATATACATTATATAAAAATTAGAACCTATGGAAAAATAGATGCGAGGAAATGTAAATCACCTAAGAACTTAATCACTTGAGATCATCCCTCTGATCATGACGGTATATTTCTAGTCTTTTAAAAATTAAATAAACAAAAAATTAGAGTCATTCCCAATTATTTTTATTTTGTGAACATAGTTATTATTATATTGTGAATATTTCAACAAATCATCGACTAGAACTTTAGCATGATTTTAACGTATGCTTAAGATTTTATCAAATGATATACCATAATTTATTTAACCATTCCTGAAAGGAAAAATCTTCATTTTTTTTCTACTTTACTCTCAACACTCTCCACTCAATACTTCATACACCAAATGCGTGTAGGTTTTTCCCACACCAAGTAATTCTCCAGTCCTCTGTAGACATCACCAACTGGGTGTCCTGCCATTTAACTAAATTTTCCTACTTGGAGTTAACATCAGATCCTACGGGTTAAGACCTCAGTCACACAAGACTGCCCTCATCCCCAACTCCAGACACCAACCCCGAGTTGTCACTTGTGCTTCTGATCAATCAGCTATAAATCATGACCCCTCCTTGTGTTCAGTAACTTTCTAGAATGGCTCACAGACCTCAGGAAAACAGTTTACTTACTAGGTTACTGGCTTATTATAAAAGGATACAACTCAGGAACAGGCAGGAAGAAATGCATAAGACAAGGAATGGGAGTACGGGAGGAAGGGATTCAGAGCTTCCACGCTGTCTCTGGGCATGCCACCCTCCCAACACCAACACATGTTTGCGACTCAGAGACTCTCCAAACCCCATACTTTAGAAATTTTTATGCAGGCTTTATTATATGTGCCAGATGGATTGTAAACTCAATCTCTAGGCCCTCACCCAAGGACATCCCAAGCTTGGTCTTTCTGGTGACCAGCCTCCATCCTGAAGCTATCCAGGAGCCCGCCAAGATTTGCCTCATTAGAGCAGGAGACACATGTAGCACCCAGGAAATTTTAAGGGGTTTTGGAACCCCTGTGTCAGGAACTGGAGTCGAAGACCAAATGTTAGAACAAAAGATTCTCCTAGAACTTTTATCACTTAGGAAATGCCAAAAGTTTTAGGAGCTCTGGCCAGGAGTCAAAGACTAAAATCTATATTTCTTATTGTATCACAATTCCCCAATCCGTATTGGGCATGTAAATTGTTAGTAGTTATTCACTATTTTATTTATTACATCGAATACTTGAAAATATATATCTCAATTTTTGTGAATATATTTCCTTAGCACAAATTTTCATTTTTAGGGTGAAAAAAATTTAAATATCTTCAGGAATATTGCCAAAATTGCTTTCAAGAAATTTACACCCATTCACATTCTTACTAAATACCTATCTAGGTACACAGTGTTAATTTTCATCCTGGCCTGTATTGGGTGTATTAGTTATCCAGTGCACATTAACAAAGTAGTCCTCAAAATTTGTCAGCTGAAAACTAAACTTTATTATCTCACAGTTTCTCTTGGTCAGGGATCTGGGCTGGGTGTTTCTGGCTCAGGGGCTCTCAGGAGCCTGCAGTTCAGCTGTTGGCCAGGAGTGAGGAATCAAGGCTCATGTTGGGGAGGATCCACGTCCAAGTTCGCCGCTCACTGGCTGGTGACCAGACACATTTGTTCCTTGTCATGTGAACCACTTTGTAGGGCAGTTCACAGCATAGCAAGCAGCTGGCTTGCCTCAGAGCAAGTAAGCGAGAGAAAGAGAGTGCCTGAGAAGAAAGCCTCGCTCTTTTTAAAACTTCATTTTGGAAGCAGTGTCCCATCGTGTTGCCATATTCTGTTTATTACAGCCGGTCAGTAGATGCAGACCACTCTCAGGGGGAGGGTGTTATTCAAGGGTACACATACCAAGGTCTAGAGATTGCCTATCATAGTACATTGCCTATCATAATATTTTCTTTCTTTTTTAATGTTTATTTTCGAGAGAGTGCAAGTGAGGGAGGGGCAGAGAGAGAGGAACAGAGGATCTGAAGTGGGGTCTTTGCTGACAGCAGAGAGCCTGACGTGGGGCTTGAACCCACAAACCACAAGATCATGACCTGAGCTGAAGTTGGACACTCAGCCAACTGAGCCACTCAGGTGTCCTTATTTTTGTTTTGTTTTGTTTTGTTTTTGAGAGAGATAGAGGGCACAAGTGAGTGAGGGGTAGAGGGAGAGGGAGAGAGAGAGAGAGGAAGAGAAGCAGGTCTCACCTGAAGCGAGGCTCCTGTTCACCCAAAGTGGGGCATCAGCTCACCCAGTGTGGGACTCAAACTTAGGAAGATCATGGCCTGAGTCGAAGTCGGTCGCTTAACCAACTAAGCCACCCAGGCGCCTACCTATCATAACACAGTATTTTCACCTCAAGATAAAGCTTGGCCAAAAGTAACTCAATTTTATTTTACTTCGTTTATATTTGGTTACCTGTATAGTTGAACATGTGTTTATTTACTAAGTTACTATTTTACCCCGTAAGCTAATACATATTGAGCATTTACTCTGCCAGGCACCAAGCTAAACATTTTCTACATATTTTCTCATGTAGCCTTCCCAGCAATTCAGTAAGATAAGCACTATTATTAACCTCATTTTACAGATGAGGAAACCGAGGCCCAGAGAGACTGAAGTCATCAAAGTTATATAACCAGTAAGTAAGGGCGCTCCAGTCTGTGCTCTTAACCAGTCTTATCTTAGACGCCTCTCATGCCCACGTATGTATTTATAATTTAAACATATGTATATATCCATAAACAATACATACAACTCTGTTTTAAAATTACACAGCAATGTTACTAAACTTACAAATATTTTTGCAATTTTTTTTTTTCACTAAGCACTGGCCTGGAGGTTTATCCATGTTGATACAGGCACATACGTTAGTTGAGTCATTCTGACTCTGTAGTGTTCTCTTGCATGAATGACCTAAACCACTTTCTTTTCCTACCAGAAAAAGGTTATTTGGTCTCAAGTTCTTCACAATTACAGGTAATGCTACACTGAACAACCTCATACATGTTTTCTTGACATATTTGTGAGACTTTCTGCAGGGTGGACACCCCAGATGAAATTGCCGGCCACCAGGGCTCCTGACTCTCCAGAATGATTGTAGCAACCTACTAACCAGCTATGTAGAAGAGTTTCTGCCGTGCCTATATCTTTGCTGTATGAGCTTGCTGAGGCCGCCATAACTAAGTAGCAGTCTGGGTGGTCTAAATAACAGAAATTTATTTTCTTGTAATTCTGGAGTCTAGAAGATCAAGATCTAAGTGTGGGTAGGTTGATTTCCTCTGAGGCCTCTCTCCTTGGCTGGGAGATGGCCGTCCTTCCCCGTGTCCTCGCAAGGTCTTCCCTCTGTGTCTGTGTCTTGATCTCCTCCTCCTCCTCCTTCTCCTCCTCTTCTTCTTCTTCTTTTAATGTTTATTTATTTTTGAGAGAGAGAGAGAGAGAGAGAGAGAGAAACAGAGTGTGAGCAGAAAGGGGCAGAGACAGAGGGAGACACACTATCTGAAGCAGGCTCCAGGCTCTGAGCTGTCAGCATGGAGCCAGACGCCAGGCTCAAACTCACAAACTGTGAGACCATGACCTGAGCTGAAGTCCGTCCTGCCAGTCAACTGAGCCATCCAGGCGCCCCTCCTCTTCCTATAAGGACACTTATAGGAATATCATATTGGATTAGGGCTCACTCATATGACCTCATTTTACCTTAATTACCTTTTTAAAGGTCCTGTTTCCAAATACAGTCACGTTCAGTTATCCTGGGGGTTAGAGCATCAATATGTGAATTTCAGGGGAACACAATTCAGCCTCTAATGTTTGCCAGCACATGGGTTTATTAATCTTCATGGTTTTAAAAATCTTGAATGTTTGTAAATGTTATTATGTTATTTAACTTGTATTGCCAAATCCATTTTCTCTGCTAGACAGTAGTTTCTGAGGTTAGGGTCTTTGTCTTGCTAATCATTATAACCCCCATTGGGAAACCATAGTTGACTTTTAGTAAATACTCACCATTAGAATTGCATTTTTTAAACCAGCTTAAAGACAAAGAGGCCAGTAGGTTCTGTAGGTTTGCCTGGTTTGAACTCTTTCTATGAAAATAATTTTTAAAGTTGTTTTTATTAATTTCAAGATTCATTAGGTCCATAGTTGTTATTCATGTAAATAATTCCCTGGCTCCATTATCCAGTTTGCATTTTATCAAAGCTCTCTGCTTTTTTTTTCTCCTTTTGCTGTGCGTCTCTGAAAAGTATTTCCTGGATTCTAGGAAATCCCGGTATATCTAGTCAAGGTGGGGACACGGTGTAAGCAAAATAGAAAATCAACCTAATTCGCTTGGGTGTTTAGTTCTGCCAAAGGGATGAATCAGCTGAGTGAAATGAAGTCTGAGAATGAACCTACAGGTTAAGTTATCTGATCAGAAAAGATATGTGATCTAAGTGTGCAGCATTTATTATATTTTCCTTTTATCATTGTATGATTAAACGGTTAGTCTTAAATATACAGGTTCTAATTAGAAAGAAATAACCTGTCATTAAAAAATTTCCTTACTATCTTCTTCTCCCTGGATGTCCCAGCAGGGAGTGAGCCCCGCCTCTTCGGGGCTGTTGTGGCGCCTGATAGGTAATTGTTACCTCGCATACTTGTAATAACTGTTACCCGTGGAGTTTGAGCTCTGCGATTGTAACGTAAGCCCTAAGAAGACAGTCACTAGGACTTTATAACCCCGTTGTATTTTGTACATACATAGTAGATGTTCTAAAAAATATGCTGAATAAATTCTCAGATTGTTCTCCACTGTCCTCCTTGCGACTCTTACTAAGAAGAAAAAAATTTAAAAACCCAAACCTGTGATTCACACGGAAACTCTGTAAAGTAGCAGTGTTTGATCCCTCTCTGTCTCTGTCTCTCCGTCCCTCTGTCTTTCTCTCTTTCTCTCTCTCTCTCAGATGTTGGAAAAGATTCCTTTTCAGTCCTGAAAAACCTTGACTTGCATCTGAAGGAGGAAGCCTTTGATGATTTCCTCAAGAGCTGCGCTCTTATGTGCAGTACAACTGGCCGTAGTTATCTGGGTTTCCTGAGAAACTTCCAGAATTGCAGGGATGAAGGGATCATGCACAAAACCCTCCGAAGGTTCATGCACAGTTCGTACGGACCCTCCACATTGCTACGCTATTCTTCTAACCCACTAACCGCTGATAAACCTTCAGGGAGACTCAGATTCCTCGCCTTTGTGGTTCTCTCTCTCTCTCTCTCTCTCTCTCTCTCTCTCTCTCTCTCTCTCTCGGGACCTGTGTTCACGGACATGGGGCAGCCTGGGCCGTAGATGATGGTTCATGAGAACTTGGCCTTTAGGAACGAAAGTGCTACTGGAATGAAGCTACTCTGTCTCGTTACTAAAATTGTTAGAATTATTATTAAAATCAGTTTCAAGTAAGAACTGGTCTACCTTCCCTGGCTGAGGAGGTTACACAGTGTCTCGGGAGGAGACACAAGTGCGAATTTAGTATGACTCACTTCCCGTTAATGTTCAGACAGCTCCTTAACCTTCCCAGTGCCACACTTTATTTTTAGCTTTGGCCTTCTGCAGCACTTGACCTTTGGCCTGGATAGAGCAGTGTACTGTGAAGCTCAAACCCACAGCCTCCCCTGTCCCATGCAATACAGGGGATGTTATGTTATACCTTCTTTGGAAGGTCTGCCGTGTATACACACACACCTTCTTTCCCCTTCACTCCCCTGTCCCATGCAATACAGGGGATGTTATGTTATACCTTCTTTGGAAGGTCTGCCGTGTATACACACACACCTTCTTTCCCCTTCACTCCCCTGTCCCATGCAATACAGGGGATGTTATGTTATACCTTCTTTGGAAGGTCTGCCGTGTATACACACACACCTTCTTTCCCCTTCACTCCCCTGTCCCATGCAATACAGGGGATGTTATGTTATACCTTCTTTGGAAGGTCTGCCGTCCACAAGCGTCTTTTAGGACAAGGTAAAGCCGTGTATACACACACACACACACACACACACACACACGCGCACGCACACACACACACACACACCCCCCTTTGGTAACATTGCCTTGCATGCCTGGATTATAATCATTTCTTTTACATCTCTTCTGTAATATTAATATTTATGAAAGTATTTTAAAAATGTAGATAAGGATCTGGTACCAAAATAATCATTCCATTTGTTTTAGAATAACAAAAACTTGGAATCAACATTCAAACATAGAGAGAAGTAGTAAAATCAATCATGGAATGTCCATACAGTGAAATACCATGTGGCCATTGGAAAGGATTACCACCTGCCTGAGGGGCTCAGTAGTTGGAGCATCGGACTCTTGATGTCAGCTCAAGTCATGAATCCCAGGGTCATGGGACAGAGCTCTGCAACGGGTTCTGTGCTAAAATAAAAATGTTTTAGTTCATTGAAAAATAATAAAAATAAAAAGAGTAAAGGCTAGGGCACCTGGATGGCTCAGGCAGTTAACTGACTAACTCTTGATGTCGGGTCAGGGCATGATCCCGTGGTTCCTGAGTTCAAGCCCTGCATCAGGCTCTGTACAGATGGTTCAGAACCTGCTTGGGATTCTCTTCTGTCTCTTTCTCTCTCTCTCCTCCTCCCCCCGATCTCACTCTCTTCTCCTCCCTCCGATCTCACTCTCTTACTCTCTCACTCTCTCCCTCTCTCAAAAGAAATAAATAAACTTTTAAAAAAAGTAAGTGCTCATCACATATTTGAAAAGTGCCAGAATGAACTGATGCAGGATGAAGAGCCTCCCAAACATCCTAGGATACAGGTTCGCAAGCCTCAGCCCCTGGGCCAAATCCGGCTCACTACCTGGTTTTGTCCAGCCCACAATGTAAGAATAGTCTTTATATTTTTAAACAGGTGGAAGAATCAAAACAAGAATGATATTTCGTGTCATGTGAACATTACATGAAATTCAGTGTCAAAAATAGTTTTGTTAAAACACACAAATACAACAAAGAAAGGATTACCACAATTTTTTTTTTTTTACTAAAATGGGGAAATGTGAATTATGGAATACTAAGCAAAAAAGCTTACGTCCCAAACTACAAATGCAGCATGGCCGTGGCTGTGCCTTTACCTGTCTCACCAGGCTGGCTGCAGCAGCCACCCGACTGGGCTCCTTCAACCCCTACCATTAGTTCGCGTCTCAGCCAAGGGGTCTTTAAGAGTGCAAATCCTATCACGTCCATTCCACACTTACCACTCTCCAACGAGCGGAAATGACAGCCTTCAGAAAATGTCGGGGCTCATGACCACAGGGCCCAGAGCCGTTTGTCATCCTGCCCCTGCTGCTCTTCGGCACCTGTCTCTGGGGGTCCTCTGCCCCCATCTGTAGTACTGTGCTTGGCATTGACCAGACTTCTTCCATCCGTGCTTTCTGGCCAGATTGTTGTTGCCTTCTTCTTGCCTTGATATCTTCTCATCCTTTACATCTCAGGTGGAAAGCTTTTCTTCCTCCCTACCCTGGTTACTCGCTCCTTCTCTAGGCTTCCGTTACTCTCTGTGTGTCCCGTTATGGTAGAACTTATTACTACCCTTTAGTGTAATTGCTACTTTCTTACTCTGGGTGAGGTAAGGCTCATGCCCTTATTTTGTTCCTAGCAGGCAGCTCCACAAGGTAAGTACTAGTTAACTGTGTAAAAAAAAAAAAAAAAGTATCGAGGGGTGACTGGGTGGCCCTGTCAGTTAAGCCTCTGACTCTTCAATTCAACTCAGATCATGATCTCACGGGTTCATGGGATCGAGCCCCGCATCCGGCTCTGCACTGACAGCGTGGAGCCTGCTTGGGATTCTCTCGCTCTCTGCCCCTCTCTTCTCTCTCTCTCTCTCTCTCTCACTCAAAATAAATAAGTAAACATTTAAGCAAATAATAGTGAACATATCTGACAGAAAAGGTTAATAGAAATTTTCTCTAAGTGGTTGAATTTTGGATGGCTTTAAATTTCTTTCTTTATATAATAAGAATTATTTTTTCTTGTGCTAAAAATACACAACATCAAGTTAACCATCTTAATAATTTGTAAGTATAACATTCTTCGGTAGTATTAAGTGTATTTGCATTTCTGTGCAACTCATCTCTAAAAACATTTTCATCTTGCAAAACTGAAACCCTGTATCCACTAAGCACTAATCCCCCCCACCCCCTCCCCCCCCCCACACCATCCTGCCCCTTTCCACCACCCCGGGTAATTACTTTTCTATTTTCTGTTTCAGTGAAGTTAGGTGCTTCATATGAGAGGAATCATACCGTATTTGTCCTTCGATAACTGGCTTATTTGCTTTGGTATAATGTCCTCAGGGTTCACCCATGTTAAAACAAATTTGTGATATGAACTCTGTGGCCTCTGTAACCAGAAAAGCAGTAGTATTTAGAATCAAAGGAGTTAAAGGTGACTCTCGAATTTACCTGGACCCATTTTCCGCCCCCCAAACTTTACTTCTTTCTAGATGAGAAATCCAGAAATAGAATATTAGCTTGTCCAAAGTTAAAGGTTTCCTAATAGCAAAATTGAGCTCAGCAAATATAAAAATAAGTAATAGAGATAAATGTTCAGTTCTTTTACACAGTTTACAGCATGTTCTACTTTATTTTCCGCTCAACATTAGCTGTTGAAGTATAATTTTACTTTCTATTATTCCATTTTGTATTTGAAGTGAAAACCACGTCTGCTCAGGTTATTTCTATGTTCAGGAAGCACATACAGTTCTCTTTGTTAGGGATTACGCTTCTGCCATTTTGTCTGTAAAATGCATTCCCCAGGTGGTCCAGAGTTTGCATTTTGGGGCATGAGAGCAAAAAGATTCTTTAGGTTTCTGAGAGACTTTAATATTTGAGCCATGCAGACCTAACAGAACTGGAGTCACCAGAAATATTTTCGTAGAAATATTTTAGTCCAGCTGCTGGCTACTGTGTGTCCTTCTCTCCTACCCTAAAAGACAAAGATCTCATAAACTACAGTTTATCATGTAATTACCAAAGATCCTCTTGTTCTTAGTATCCAAACTACTTCGTTGGTTCAAAGAACATGTATTATGAGTCTACCATGGGCCCTGTTGTCATTTAGAGACATATTTAAGATATATATTAACCAGTGAAAGAAAAAAAAGAATCCGCAATTTTCAAAGTTAAGGCGAAAACCTCTTAGCAATCCTGTAGTCAAATCCTCTCAGTGTATATGTGAGAGACCAAAGCCCAGACAGGGCCCCAGAGTCAAACAGCTGGCGAGGAACACACTGGAACTTGAGGTGCCTACTTCTGACCACCAGGCCAAAGACTACCTCACAGCCTCCTATGGGGCTTGATTTGACGAGGGACCCAGAAACTCTCTCTCAGCTTGCTTTTCATTAGCATTTTATTCTTTTTTCCTAATTTACTTGTCGACATGATTTTTAGCCTTGTCCTGATATCTGCACTGGTTTTGAATCATGAGAAGAAAACTCAGGAGATTTCAGCCCAGAGTGATTTAGAATAGCTTGACAGTGTGTTCCAACACTGAAGAGATTAGTTTTCTTCCCTCCAGTAGGTAGAACCAAGAAAGGAAATTCCAAACCCCAGCTGAGACTAGGCCCTGGGATATATAATGTAGGTGCCTTGGTGTATGGGAAAGAACGACTAAAGCCTGCTTTGGGAGGGATCTTTTGCTCATCCTTTTGGTTTTGCTTATGACTGGAAGATAGGAGTTCATTTATGTCTAAGTGTGAGGTTGCAGTCCGCTTTGGCAGTCTTTCTAACATAAACACCACATTTCATGTTAGGATTTGAGAGGAAAAGGGCTCCCGAATGTTTTACTGTGATTTGCCCTTAGAGTACTCTAAGACACTGTGAAAATAACTTTAGGAATTTTTATTAAATGGTAGAACGCTTAGCACTTTGTACTACTTTATAAGTTTATATTACTGATGTGAAACTTAGTGAGTAGACGTGTAAATAAAGCATTTCATTTCTCTGAAATATAGGAAAAAATTTATATCATTATGATACTTTGTTCTGTAGGGTTCCAAGAGACCAAATAATATTCTTTGAACCAAAAACTACCCCCAAGCTATAGCTATAATGCAGAATCTTCGTAGTAATGTAGAATGTGCTTACATTTATGTAAATGAATTTAAGGAAACTGTGATGTTTGTTAAATGTCATCCTGTGACTAGTACTATAGATCTAGGTACTTAAAGTAATAGAAGCCATCGACAGGACTCAGTGCGCCTGGGTCCCCGTCACCTTCTGAAATCCCTCAACAGACGGAGGTTCAGAATCACCTAGAATGTTCTTCTCCGTTGGGCAGAAATTTTCGACGTGTTGCTTCCCCGACACAGAGATGACCAGAAGTCCTGCATTTCTCAGTCTTGAGGTCATCGCATTGATTTCATACTACATTAGGTACACATCGGGTCCCTGTTCCCTGGACTGTTCTCTCTCCAGAGATAAGAACTGACATGAATCTTCTCACAACGAGGAGCGTGGGAAACCCACTCAGGCAAACTCCATGAAAAAAATCAACCAATCCAGTTGCCATGCTTGAGCCATAGGTCCGGAAGCGAATGACTAAGGCTCTTTCAACAGGTGTTCCTGGAAGACTAATTAGTAGTCAAATATTTCTGATTGGCGACCTCCAAGGAGGGGGAAGTCCTGGCCAGCATTTACTTTCTACCTCTCAGTTTTAAACCAGAAGTCAACTTCAACGTCATTTACCTTGGCGATGGCACCCTGCTGTGTTTGCTTGCGTGCCAGCCTTCCCGGTAAATGTGGAGAAAACCTGTCCTGCAAACTTAGATTCTTTTCCAGCATCTTTCTACCTCCTGCGTCTCTGGCAAACTCCTTCTGCTCTCCCACTCTCTCATTCGTGACACAGTCCACCGGCTTTGGTTCTCCTTCCCCTCGAAGTTACTCTTGGTGAGTCTCCTGGGACCTCCACGATGCCAAACAAGAGGCGTATTCTCCAGTCCCTGGTTTATATGACTTCTCTGGAACGTTTACTTCTACTGAACCCACGCTTCTGCCTAAATCTGTATTTATTCTCGGCTTTATTGTACGACGTCACATTCTTTTGGTTTTCCACTCTCCTCTCTGGCTGCTCCTTTATGGGCTCCTTGGTGGGTTCTAGCTTCTCATTCCTTACATGCCAATGCTGCCCGGATGCTGTTCTCATTTATATGTTCTTGGAAGCACGTTCATGCACCCCCATAGCTTCAGCGTCACTTCCCTGGTGATGACTCTCATATCTACATGTCTGGCTCAGACCTCTTTTGCTTGAGTGTCAGACGCAGACGTGTGTTATAAGCTTCACTTCAAACTTACTACATTCAGTGCCTGCTCCACCTCCCAGGTCTCCTGGCTCTCTCTCAGCATCTGTCTAAATCAGATGAAACTAAAAAGCATCCTAGATTTCCATTCTTTCTCATCTCGCACTTCATTGGTCACCAAGGGGCGTAGAGCCTACTTCCTGATCATCTCATCTGTCTTCTCCTTCCTGTCTGCCTTTGATGGGACACCGCTTCACCTCGCCTACGTTGCAGCAGGCCCTCGGAGCTGCTCTAGCTGCCTCCAGCCTGCCCACCTCTTCCTGGACCGGCACACACTGCTACGGGGATGACCCTTGTAAACTGCAAATGTCATCATGTCACTTTCCCGTGTACCACCCATCGTTCCCCCCTGACTTCAGATCAAAGTACAATCCTTCTGGTGTTTCATGCCAGCTCTTGCATCCTCTGGGTGTGGCCTTCCTCTCTTGCCTCGTCTGCTGTCACCCCCCACATCCCCCTCCCTCCATCTCAGCCACTCCACAGCGTGTGTAAGTTGCAAGATTTCTTGCCTCCACTTCTCATGTGCTGTTCTTGAAATACTCTCCCTAACCCCTTTGTTTCTAATTAGTTAATATTCATCCTTTATTTTTTTAATGTATTTTTTTAACTTACATCCAAGTTAGTTAGCATATAGTGCAACAATGATTTCAGGAGGAGATTCCTTAATGCCCCTTACATTTAGCCCATTCCCCCTCCCCCAACCCCTCTAGTAACCCTCTGTTTGTTCTCTATATTTAAGAGACTCTTATGTTTAGTCCCCCTCCCTGTTTTTATATTATATTTGCTTCCCTTCCCTTATGTTCATCTGCTCTGTATCTTAAAGTTCTCATATGATATTCTCAAATATCATATGATATTTGTCTTTCTCTGACTGACTAATTTCGCTTAGCACGATACTTTCTAGTTCCATCCATGTAGTTGCAGATGGCAAGATTTCATTCTTTTTAATTGGTGAGTAATACTCCATTGTTATATATGCTACATCTTCTTTATCCATTCATCCATCGATGGACATTTGGGCTCTTTCCATACTTTGGCCATTGTTGATAGAGTATTCATCTTTTAAATTCAGTCAAAGGGTCCTCCTCCAGGAAGCCTTCTTGGATCCTCCCATCTGATTTTGTTGCCCTTCTTCTTCAGCTAGTTTGGGCATAATCTTATTTATTCATTTTATTAAATAAATTTAAAAATTTTTTAAATGTTTATTTATTTTTGAGAGAGAGAGAAAGGGCATGAGCAGGGGAGGGGCAGAGAGAGAGAGAGAGACAGAATGAGAAGCAGGCTCCAGGCTCTGAGCTGTCAGCACAGAGCCCAACATGGGGCTTGAACCCACGAACCGTGAAATCATGACCTGAGTTGGATGCTTAATAGTCACCCAGGCACGCCACTGTTTTCTTAAATAAACTTTTTAATTTAGTAACTATTAAATTCAAGGTGTGGTGACAGCCTTAGTAAGAACAACAAAGAAAAAAAGACATGATACTTTCCTTGGGTAGGCTCTTAGAGCTCGTGTTAACAAAGTGGCTAATATCAACATTAGCCTTGCTTTGGGTACAGGTTGTTACCTGCCCCCACCCCCCAAATATATATACATTAATATGTCATTTTATTAACGTATTATATTTAAATAAATTGAACCTTTTCTTTTAAGGGTCATCCATAATGCAAACCAAAAACAAAATGAACCCGTCAACCAAAATAACCCCTCCAACTTCTAGAAGAGAGTTCTTGTTTACATTAAGAAACCCAAACAATGGGACAATTAATCAAAGTAAAGCAAGGAACCAAAAAAGAAAGAAAGAAAAAAGAAAGAAATAAAGAAAGAAAGAAAGAAAGAAAGAAAGGAAGAAAGAAAGAAAAGAAACCTAAGGAAAGAAAGGAAGAAAGAAAGAAAGAAAAGAAAGAAAGAAAAGAAAAGAAAAAAGAAACCCACAAAGTTTTATTTTTTTTAAATTTTTTTTTAACATTTATTTATTTTTGAGACATAGAAACAGAGCCTGAGCAGGAGAAGGGCAGAGAGAGAGGGAGACACAGAATCCAAAGCAGGCTCCAGGCTCTGAGCTGTTAGCACAGAGCCCGACGCGGGGCTCGAACTCACAGACTGCAAGATCATGACCTGAGCCGAAGTCAGCCGCTTAACCGACTGAGCCACCCAGGCGCCCCAGAAACCCACAAAGTTTTAAATTAGAGTAACATGGAAAAAAGCTGACTGACACTGGGTTCCTGATACCAAATCCCTTTTCAACTTAAGACATGATGATAATTTTTGTTATATTTTTTAAGTTTATTTTTATTTATTTTGAGGGGTGAAACGGGCAGAGAGAGGGAGACAGAATCCCAAGCAGTCTCCGCATGGTCAGTTCAGAGTTGTATGTGGGGCTTGAACTCACGAACCGTGAGGTCATGACCTGAGCCAAAATCAAGAGCTGATCTGCTCAAGACTGAGCCACCCAAATGCCTCTTTATGTTACATTTTTAAAATTAGTTTTTGTGACTAGAGAGGATTCAGCTCCACTTTAATCTGAAGTGAAGTCAAATTGGCAAATTTGTTTCAATTTGGTTTTCTCTTACTCTTGACTACTTTCTTTTTTTTTTAATTTTTTAACTTTCATTTATTTTTGAGAGACATAAAGACAGAGCATGAGCAGGGGAAGGGCAGAGAGAGAGGGAGATACAGAAACCAAAGCAGGTTCCAGGCTCTGAGCTGTCAGCACAGAGCCCGAAGTGGGGCTCGAACTCAAAGATCGTGAGCTCATGACCTGAGCTGAAGTCGGCCGCCCAACCGACTGAGCCACCCAGTCGCCCCTCTTGACTACTTTCAAATAAGAATTTAATCAAGGTAGATGTTTCACTTTTTTAAAAAAAAATTTGTTTCTGTATTGGTTACTTTCTCCTCTTAAGGACATTACAAAGCCAGCCATGTTTTGGACAGGGACGTAATAAATACACCTCAGCTGGCGTTTCTTGGAAAGGGACTGCAGTTTGATTCATGTGTTATCAAGAACTCTGAAGATCGTGAAGCCGCATCCTGAGAGTATATTTTCTTTTCTGTCTATTCCAAGTCGTCTAGAAAATATGATAGAAGAATACTCACATAAGTTCAAATCACACATGCCAGAAATGGGACCATTATTAAAGTCTATTACCTTGTAAGTTTGGAGTTGTCCAATGATTTTCAGGAAGGTAGAAATATGGCTACTGGATTTAGCTTTATGACGAGCTCTACTTTTTCTTATTTTTTGCTTATTTTTGACAGAAAGATTGACAAATTAAGAGAAAACGTCATTAGCCGACAGGAATTCCAGTCAGCCATTGAGAGCAGGTAACGAATTTACACACATGCTTTTTTAGTAAAGCAGTGTGCACGACAGAATCTTTGCTGATTTCTCTTCTCAGCAGTGCGTATAGTGGATCAATTTTTTTCATGTTAAATAACAACTAAAAGTAGCTTTTACTTAAGTTCGTAAAAGAATACTACGTAAATTAGTGGATCTTAGGTGAGACACTTCAGATAGTTTCCTACTCAGTAAAAACACTACCAATGATAAGTTCCTGGATTTGCAATGAAAATATTCAGAATGAACCATTTTATTTCTTTCTCTGTATCTGTACATCTTGTAATCAAATAATTCGCATCCCTAATTCTATTTATTATGAATTAGTTCATCGTCATGCCTGATTTGAGGCTTTATTTCTGCTTAGTGGCCATGAAAATTTCTAAGCCACCAGGTGGCAGAGTGTCCTCGGCTTGGACTGAATATTGCTTTTTTCCACTGATTGCCAAATATAGTTTGTAGCTAATGTGAGTGGCTTTCAAACCTTTTACTTATGTGACCCTAAAATAATTCTGAAAACATAGGCATACCCCACAAACTTTCAAGGTTATGTATAAAATTATTCAACAAGAGTTTAAGTAACAGAAGAGATATGATTTCTGGCATAGTGTAAATAGTGAAATTTTAAAATAAAATTATTGTATCACTCTTAAATGAATCTAATTGAATGCAAAGTTCTACAGGGATTTGATAGCCGCTGTCATCTGTGTTAAAAATTCCAAAACAAGCTCATCTTTTATAGTTGGATACTTTCCATTTTATTTCCTCTATAGAATTTTATACTATTATAAATGTTTTATGATTAAAAGCTTTGACCATATTCTTCTTCTTCTCTGCAAGAAGTGTATGTGTATAAATGAAATAAGATGTTTTGTATTTCCTGTGACCATAGGTTCTAAGTGTCACATTTTTATATATTCTGAATTTGTAATATATATTAGTGTACATTTCTGAATTTGCCTAGTATACATATATTTTTCATTAATTTGAAAAATCCTGAAAAATATTAAGAGACAAAAATGCCTCTTTTTTTTATGTTTAGTTTTGAGAGAGAGAGAGAGGGAAGGAGGGAGAGAGACAGAGTGCAAGCAGGGGAGGGGCAGAGAGAGAGGGTGCCGGGGTCCTTGTTCCGGCGAATCTAGGGGTCCACGAAGGACAGATGGTCAGGCGAAATGAAGTGAGAGAGCCACGAGTGTGATGGAGTCTGATGACCAAGCAGGCAGCCCTGGCAATTCTGGCATCTCTGCTTTGCTGGTCTCAGTGTCTTTATTTTTAAAGGTAGTGAGTGACATTACATCAGTGACAAGGCATTCTTTACAACATACATTGTTGTCACAAGACCTATGTAGTCATCTATAGGTTTATGGTAGCTTTTGTAAGAGTATTTTGTTACTGCCTTTTTATTATAAAGGAGCATGGGGATGAGAATTACAAAAGGATTTCCGAAATGTTGACCTCAGGGAGGTGCTCAATATCTGCTGCCGATCAGTGAAGATATGTGTAGCTATTTTAGTTTGTACCTTATCTGTAAGCAGTGCTTCTAACTTTTGGGCTAGGCTAACCTTCGGGGAAAGTCCTAAGTCTCTTTACAATCGTTCCCATCAGTCTGTTAATTCTGAGAGAAGCTTTACGGAGATGTGCCTTGAGGTTTTATGGTGGGGCTGAGGGGAGTGATACCTGCAGGGAAAATCTAGTTTGGTTCAAGGAGTCTTGGGGCCTAACGCCTACTAATTTCTAGCCAACTCATAACTGCTATTCTATATGATCAATTTGTGTAACCTATCTCCAAGAGGCAACTTTGAGGTTACTTCTGGCCAGGTTACTCTCATTCAGATTTTATCCATCAAGACATCACACTCCAGGTCCCCTTTTCCATATGCCATAAAACCAAAGAGCATTATATCCCTTAGGCCAATGAGAGCAGTTCAAGAAATCTAGGCCTGAAAGATTATTTAGAAGGAGGTAAAACTAGGCTCCAGTTTGGCTGGCGGGAGCTTTGCTTCAATCTTTCCCACGCAGGGAGGGGTCTCAACCTGTGAGCCCAAAACAGCTCCCAACAAGAGGGAGACGCAGAATCAGAAGAAGGCTCCAGGTTCTGAGCTGTTAGCACAGAGCCTGCTGTAGGACTTGAACCCATGAACCGTGAGATCATGACCTGAGCCAAAGTCAGATGCTTAACTGAATGAGCCACCCCAGACGCCCAAAAATGATTATTAATTGTACCACTCGAATAATATTTATAGAGAATAATAAATGACAACTCCTGGTTTGCTTATCTCTTCCCACTTTGATTAGATAACCACTGTGAGTTAAGACCTATTCTTTCAAATAAAGATGCTATTTATGCCTTTCAAGTTTGGAGCACAAAATGTTAACACGCTTTCAAAAATTTTTAAGAGATTCTTTCTTTTCTAGCATTAAAAGCACAGTGTTTCATTGGGAATGTGTGTGTATACAAACATATACATACATGTACGTACATAGGTAACCTACATAGATGGGGGTAAAAGACCACGTTTTAAAAAATTATATTTACTGAGATATGATATTGCCAAAGTTTAGAGCTAACTCCCAAGGAGTTTAGAAAACTGCAGAGTTAGTGGGAACACAGTTCTCCACAAGACCACTCTCACTTCTGACACCAATTGCACAGTCAGGGAGTTCCCGAAACTACCCTCAGGTTTGATGATTTGTTAACAGACTCACAGAACACGCTGAAAGTTGTTTACTCATATTATGCTCTCCTATGGAAAAGGATACAGAATAAAATCAGCTAAAGAAAAATTGCACAGAACAGAATCTAGGAAAAGAACTAAATATAGAGCTTTCATTGTCCTCTCCCCACGGAGCATTGGATGTGTTATTTTTCTCATATCTGTGTCTGACACATGGAATATTGACAACTAGGGCAGTCCACCTGCACCTTCAGGTTCAGGGTTTTATTGAGGTTCCATTTTGTAGGCATGATTGGTTGCCTATGTGCTGATTTCATTCTCCAGGCTCCATTCTCTTTTGTTCTCTGCTCTCCTTTGGTCAAGCTGCTACTGTGTGATTCAAAGCCCCTATCCTAGTTCAAAATGTTGGTCTTTTTGGTGTGATCAGCTCCCACCCTAAATGCTTTCTGACGAGGTCGGCCCCAACCCTCTATCACATTGTTAGACTACCAGCATAATCCAAGGCTCACAGGTAACCAAAGACAATTCTTGTCATACATGACATTCCAAGGGTTTAGAGATTATATCCCAGAGGCTGAGAGAAAAGTCCAGACCCCTTTTTGGGTGAAGTTAAATTCTTTATTATACAGATACACATATATACAATAAAAGGCACCTGTTTAAAGTATATAGTTCAGTGAATTTTGACAAATGGTACATCAGTGTAATCACAATCAAGATAGAGATCATTCCCATAATTCTAGAAAGTTCTCTCATGTTCCCTTGCAGTCAATTCCTTCTGTCCCCCAGCTGATTTCCTATTTTTAGCATTTTATACATATATATGAATCGTATAGTATGTTTTACTTCTTGTCTGTCTTCTTTCACTCAGTAGGTTTTTGAGATTTACCCATAGTGTGTTAGTGAGTTTGTTGATACTGGGCAGTATTCCACTCTATGCATGTGCCATACTTTGTCTATCCATTCACCTGTTGATGAACACTTGGGTTGTTTCCAGTTTGGGGCCATTGTGGACAAAGCTGCCGGTCTTTGGGTATAAAGGTCTTTGTATAGACATATATTTTCCTGTCTTTTGGGTAAATACATAGGAGTAGAATTGTAGGGTTGGATGAGAAACATCAGTTTATTTTAAAAGAAACTACAAGCTGTTTTCCAAAATGGTCATAATATCTTACATTCCTACCAGCAGCGTGTGAGAATCCAGTTGCTTCACAGCCTCTCCAACACTTGGTATTGTCAGTCTTTCTAATTTTAACTATTTTAATGGTTGTGGAAAGTAGTTATTCGTTATGGTTTTAATTTGCATTTTCCTCATGACTTAGGAAGTTGAATGTCTTTTCCTGAGTTTATTGGCCATTCGTATGCCTCCTTTTCTGAATCCGATAAAATATTTTGCCCATTTTTTAAAAAAGTTTGTTTATTTTAAGAGAGGCAGAGAGAGCATGAGTGGGGGAGGGACAAAGAGGGGGGAAAGAGAGAGAATTCCAAACAGGCTCCATGCTGCCAGCGCAGAGCCCAACATGAGGCTTGAACACACAAAACCATGAGATAAAGACATGAGCTAAAACCAGGAGTTGGAGGCTTAACCGACTGAGCCACCCAAGCACCCCATATTTTGCCTACTTTTAATTGGATTGTCTCTCTTCTCATTGACATATAAGGCTTCTTTACATATTTTAAATATAAGTCCTTTTTCAGACATGTATGTTTGTGGCTTGCTTTTCCATTTCTTTAGGATATCTTTTGAAAAGTAGAAGTTTTAATTTTCATGAAACTGAGAAGAACCCATTTTTAAAAAGTGCTGTGAACTCCAACTATTTTTATGGCTATTTTGCTGCCATCCCCAAATTCTACAAATGTTATCCAACTGGCAACTGATGAATTTGGGGGATGTATCCACTTACAAAGCTTTTTTCTAAAATGAAGTAAGGTAGTATTAATAGAAATATTACACAATATCTCATATGTCATCATCAACAAAGTCCTTTGGTAGGAAGGGTGGATATTTTCTGAGAATTAGGTATTAAGTCTACCTTCTATTTTGTTTTCTCTTCACATAGCAGAAAAACAGAGACTATTCAAGAATTAACAATAATAATACTGGTACGTTCTTTTGGCTACTGCATTCAGACCCTGGGCTAAAAATAATTAATCCTCATGATGACTCTGTAAAGTAGATATTTTCATCATCATCATCATTCACATATTCAGATGATGAAAGTGACGTTCAGAGAAATTAAATGTCTTGACCAAGATCACATAGCTAGTAAGTAGCTGAGCTGGACTTCCAAACTAGGTTTGTCAAACTCCAGAACTCATGCTCTTCATTAATTCTCCTGTATATGTTCTGGGCTCATCTGATTTTAGATATATTGAATATAGATATTGGCAGGTTGTGGAGAGAGCAGGGGCTGGGGGAAGGGCATGGGGGAAAGAGATTAGGTCTGGGACTTAATTGGGCAGCGGCTGTTCATGCTTCCAGTTCCTAATTCTCTCTACAGACAGGGTAACTTTATGGAGGGTCCAGGGTAATCAGGCCAAATTGGACCAACATAAATACAAGTCAGAGAATCCAACCAGTTAGCGAGCCTTTTGGCTTACCGCATGACTGCCAGAATTTTATAAGGTCTTCCTTTTGTTACAAAATGTTAGAGTGAGTTCCTCAAACTTCTATTATGTGAAGGCTTGCTCTATAATTTTACATGTAATCAATACTTTTGTTGGTACCACTTAAGTCAGATCTCCTCAATAAAGCCATGTAGTTATTTGAAACTTTATCCAAGTGATTAACACTGTTAACACTCAACTCCCTTCTGAAATCTTTAACACACTGTTATTTTACAACTTGGCAGGCATAAAATGCTTTCAGTTAAGTTAGGCTGTAAGTTTGGGACGTTGGCAGTCTCAATTACTAGTCCCGCATTCTACGCTCTCTCATTCTACTTGATGGTCTGAATCTGTCTTTTTTAAAAAAATTTTTTAACATTTATTTATTTTTGAGAGACATAGAGACACAGTATAAGCAGGGGAAGGGCATAGAGAGAGGAAAACACAGAATCCAAAGCAGGCTCCAGGCTCTGAGCCGTCAGCACAGAGCCCGACGAGGGGCTCAAACTCACAGACCGTGAGATCATGACCTGAGCCGAAGTCGGCCACTCAACCAACTGAGCCACCCAGGCGCCCCCGAATCTCTGTCATTTGTACGGCAAAAATGAAATGCTCAGTGAGATCATTAAATTATAATCACTTTAATCAGCACTATGATGTCCACTCTTGTCTAATTCTACTGAAAGCTGAGTCTTTAGGCTTTCTTGTATTAAAGTTAAGTGTTGTATTTGAAAATCCAAATAATGTTGACTATTTAGACTGCTGTGAGTCATGAGATTATATACAATCCATTAGAAATTATGGACTTATAAATAAAAAGAGAATTTTGCATTTTTTTCCCTTCTTCAGGAATCAAGGGCCAAAACAATACTTTAGTTTTGAAATTCATTGGTATGGAATTGAAATTCATTTGGGAATGAAGAACTAAATTGGAGAGGAAGGGATAGTAATATGTGCTTAGAAATGGGCCATTTTCAACTAAGGAAAAAAAAAGAACTTGTATAGGTTCTATAGGCCAAGGCTCTTTTTAACATTGCAAAAAATATTTTCATGACCATTGAAATAGAATTTCTCAGGCTTTTCATTTACCATTAACAGTGACACAAGATGAGATCTGCAATTGTCTGAAAATTTGTCCCATTTAAGCCCCTAGATTATTTCTTAGTTTTAAGCCCGAAAAACTCTAAAACATCTTTCTCCTGAGGAGTTCAGTGTCATGGTCAGATTTGTTTTAATCAACTCATAATCTGCTATGTGATTATTAGAAGATAATTGGCATTTGGCCTCAAAGTTCCACCAATATTAAAGTTGAAAGATTCCAGTACAGAGAGATTAAGACATTGGTCAGAGTTAATCAAATAATGAATTGGTTTAGGGGTTTGATTTGGTTTTCCTGACCAACTTATCTGTGGCTTGGAGGAAGTACTCTAACTTTCTGAATACTTAAAATCAGACAAGAATGCAGTCTCCCTTTAAAGTTGTTATACTTATTTGAATGCTGCCACTTAGAATAAGACCGTGATAGTCATAAAAGCATTCTAGAGAATGCTTCAGGTACAAAATAAATTTGAGCAACATAAAAAAAATTAGGATTTAAGAAAACGACAGCAGCTGTGTCTTTCTTCCTCTCTGAACCCACCCCACCCCCTCAAAAAAAAATCACTTCTGCTGAAAGAAGGTCTCCATGGAGACAAATATATTTTATATGCTCTATATATGAGAATTAATTTATGGGAAGGAATAGGTAGGCATGGTAGAAAAAAAACTAGAAACGAGAAAAGGGAAGAAAAAGGAAGTCAATTAAAATCGCAGGTACCTAAAAAGAGAGAGGAGACATATAAAATAGTAAATCCCGTTTCTCTGGAATCCGACTTTCAAAGCATTTTATAAAGTTTCATTTTTATAGTATTCCTTAAGTGGACAGTTAATCTTCTTGGTATTTGGTAATCAAGATTACAAAGAAGTAAAACATGCTAACTTTCTCCACAGCCTCTGAGCCTGCAGCTGAAGTGGTAACAGAATCCATGTCCTAAGACTCCGCCTTGTACTTCGTCCATGCTCTGCTCCCGGCCTGTGGCACTCTGCCTGGGAGATGGAGGAAGCCATCCCACCCTATAGGGGTTAGCCGGGCCAACTGAGAAGGGGCCATGACAAAGAATAGCTTAGGCATCGCTCCACGTCAGGCATAGAAAGAGAACAACTAATGGGTAGGAAGAGTCAAGTGATATTGATCGGTGGCTCCCCAGGGTTGAATTCAGAACATGTTCTGCTGTCTCCTGGGTGCCAAGATTTGACAGAAAGGGCAAAGGACAACTTGAACAATGTGGGGTGGGCGGGTGAAATCTCCATTCATTGTTGTTCACGTGGGAATGGAGTGCTCAGAATGAGGGAGATCTTGACAGGGCTCCCTGCCAGTAGCAGCCTCTCGTTTCTTATCAGAAACCTAACCCTCAGTGCCTCTTTCTCGTCACTCCTGGGGTTGGAAAGAGTGTGAGGAGCGCACACTTGTACCAGAGGGCAGAGATTTTAAGTGAGAGGACTTTTGTCCTTAATGAGAAAAAAAAATAGAATGAAAAGAGAAGATGCAATAGGAAAGGATAAGACTTAAAAGTCGGAAAAACATTTCGGAAAACAGGCCACATGAAAAAGGAGTCAGGTGGGCCTTGGTCACTAGAAAACACCAAACTGGTGGTGACGGGGGGTGGCAGAGATGCCACGAAAAGAAAAACAAGAAGACAGTTCAAGATGCAAAAGTGTAAGGAGAAATTAGACCAAACCAATAAATACATTAGTAAGAGGTGGGCTATTTAAATGATAGACCCATCTACACAATGAATACCATATCGCTTTTAAAAAGAATTAAGTATACAAAGATTAGCACAGCTTATCTACCATCAACTTAGTGAAAAAATAAAATGACAGAATAACTGTTCAAATATGCTTTTATTATAAAGTAATACTATATATTAGTATAGGGATGCATGAAAAAATCTAAGACAAAGTATCAAAGGTAGTTATTTTGGGGAGAGGGAGGGATTAGTTATTGTTGGCCGGGGTTATGTTTTAGGTTACAAATTTTTATGTTATTCAAAACATTGTTGTAAACCTCCTATAATTTCCATTGTGTTGTAAGGAAAAAAAGTCATAACAAGTACAGAATAAGTTGTATTGTCCAGAAGGAACAATAAAGTTGAAAAAAGAAAACTTTATTTATTTGCATCGAAACTTAACACTGAAGAAATTCATGCAGAATTGTGTCTGTATCTGTACCTATACTATACCTCTGTCTTTCTCTATGAAGTGGTGATCCCAGAGTAAATGTCGTAATTTTATGTAAAATGTTTGTTAAACTGATGCAAGTGGCAGACTTAACAGGGGATGACGATGGTCCCAAACGTATTCTATAATACACGGTATTTGCTCAAAAATGGAATATTAAACATGATCCATAACAACAGAACTTACGTACTGACGTAATTAATATTTTTTCAATGATTGAATGTTTTCTTTTGATGAACTTGAATTTATCCCTTCAGCTCTTCTCTTATATTTTGTAAATCTCATAAGGCAACTCCAACTGCTTCTGATTTACAGACAGTCCTTTCCACAAGAGAATCACAAAGCACTGACAGGAAAGGGAGAATAAGATTTCACAAATATAATACACCTAACCGAGTATTTTAAATCAGACCTTTAGAAAATAGCAGGATTGGAGTGTAATGGTTTGCACAGATGGACCTAACTGCCCTAAGTTTTGAGCTAGATTAGGTTACATATGAAAAAGAGAGTAATGATGATAATTTCACCTGGGAGTTAAGGCTATCCTTCCACTTACCACTTAGGAAAACCCCCAGTGTGAAATCAGACAGGAGTCTGTCTAGTGCATTGTCAAATCTCAGCCAGTCATACCAAAGAGAGTGAGGGGAGGGGAGGGAGAAAAAGTATAAATCCTTTGCTGTGTTCAAAATGATGCAGAAACACATATTCCAGTGTGTGTGTCGTGGTCAGGTCAGAGTTCTGTTTAATAGGATTTCATCCATAATCCACTCACATAGGGCTGGGGCTCTCCCAAATTAATGCAAGCATAAAATGAATTTGTCTAAAACGGGGTCGGGGGGAAGTAACACTGGGATTTGAAATATGATTTTGGGAACTTTGGAGGGCCTGTATTATTTACACCAGGTGGAAGAAAAGTCCAACTTCAGAGGCCTTTCTCCCTGCAGGGCTGTAAAAAGTCAGAGCCCAGGCAGAGAAGACTTAGCCAGGACGCGGATGTCAGCACAGGTGGGGATCGTTAACCCTGGGGAAAGTGGGAAGAGGCCCCGGGAAACACACCCTTTCAGGCCATCTGGACCCAGCTGAGAAACTGTGGGGAACCCAATGGGGAAAACACATCTTTGGAGAAGAGACGCTGGTTTCCAAGCTGCCTTGCCTTTTAAGAACAGCTCTAAGATGGACACTACTAGAGCAACTTCACTTCTGAGATAACTAAATACAGACCACCAAGGGCCATCCTTCTTCCCAAGAGGCTCCAGGGCCCAGGGCCCCTCCTTCCCAGCATGCCCTTCCCATCCCGGCGTGCCCCGCTGCCACGCCCACAGCAGGCTCTCCCAGCGGCCTGTGCGGTTCACAGTCCCGGGGCTGGCGGCTCTAACGCAGACTGGAGTCTCCAACTCTGAGTTTGGGAGGGGAGCTTGTGTGCGGTAACAAGACTTTCTCAAGGTAAGATCTCCGCCTTAATGGTTGGAGAATCCCCCTAACCTCCTCCCACACGATCTGATGAGACCTTCCAAATCTCGAAAAACCAGTGGCCCTAAGGCTCACCCGCCTGGGGGCAAGCGCATAGTTCTCTAAGTCCCTCGATCCCGTGTTAGACAATCTAGGGAGAACACCTGCCCAGGATCAGACCTTTCCTCATCATTCTTTTGCACAAATCTTCAGCTGTATCCTGTCTGGGCTATTAGTCATCGTCTAATTGCTTTGTTTCCCACTAACTCAAATTAAATCATATTTTGCCGAAACCGAGTTTGCTGTGTCTGGAGGAGCAAAGAAGGCAAAAGGAGGGTGAGGAAACCAGCCACCCGCTTTTTTTTCAGTTAATGTTGATGTGAATGCAAACTTTACCCAATTGTATTGTTAATATTATGTGTGTCTGACACCAAGAGACTGCCTTAGAATTTATATGTAGTAGTTTGTGTGTTTATTAAGCAACTTGACCCTAGAAATAATCCTGTGGGTTGGTCAGTGTGATTATCTTGCTCATTTTATAGATGAAGAAACCATCTGTGAGAGATTAAGAGCCTTACTAAAGTCTCACGTCTGGTAAGTGGCAGAAGGGAGGACTCAAACCCAGGACTTCCACTTTATTACCCGTGCTAAGAGATTCTTTAAAAAAAAAAAAGAAAAGAAAAAATATCCATTTTCCAAAGCTCTGTTCTTGGCTTCATTTCAGTTAACATAAGAAAAGGATGACTCTATAATATCAACTATTCTTCCCTTTTTAAGGATAACTAATTAAAAAATAAAAACAAACAACAAAAATGCCCTATATATATATACACACATATATACATATGTGTGTGTATGTATGTCTGTATGTATATCTATATCAGTCTATCTATCTGTCTATCTATCTGTACTTATCTCAAGTGATGTGGTCCAAAAGGCAGCTGGGAGATCCTCTGGGAGTTTGGAGTGACTCTGGACTACTTTGTGGTTCATTGTACCAGAATTGCGCTTCTCAGGCTTGGTTCCACCTGGCCCCTTTCGGACCCTTCAACACCCAAGCCCGTGGATCTCCTAGGATAATTTCATCCGGACTTTGGCACACAGGATGGAGAAAAGAGAAGATGTATTACTCAGGACAGGTAGCAGGCTTGCCGTATGCCAAGAAATCTGGCATCTGTGATCTGGGTTAGCGGGTTTTCCATCACCCTAGGTTTAATCATTGCTTTTGTTTAACATCTAATAATGTTAGAAAAGTATAGTAATGAAACATTAGCTTAAATTATTTCTCCATTTGAAATTTGTTTTAAATGTTTATTTCTGAGAAAGAGAGAGAGTTCAGAGGAGGGGCAGAGAGAGAGGGAGACAGAATCGGAAGCAGCTCAGCTTCCGAATCTGTGCCAACGGCTCAGAGCCTGACGCGGGGCTTGAACCCATGAACCTCGAGATCATGACCTGAGCTGAATGCTTAACCGACTGAGCCAGCTAGGCTCCCCTCTCCATTTTAAAATAAAGGCTGAGGGTACTTTTTTTTCCAGAGCCTGAGAATTTATTTTATGATAGTACCTGTTGGGGGCCGTTTGGGCTCACAGGTTGAGACCCCTCCCTGTGTGGAAAAGGTTGAAACAAAAGCTCACCAGCCAAACTGGCGCCTAATCTTACTTCCTTCTAGATAATCTTTCAGGCCTGGATTTCTTGGACTGCTTTCGCTGGCCTAAGGGACATAATGCTCTTTGGGTTTATGGCGCATGGAAAAGGGGACCTGGAGTGCGATGTCTTGATGGATAAAATCTGAATGAGAGTAACCTGGTCAGAAGTAACCTCAGGGTTGTCTCTTGGGGATAGGTTACACAAACTGATCATACAGAATAGCAGTTATGAGTTGGCTAGAAATTAGCAGACGTTAGGCCCCAAGACTCTTTGAGCCAAACTAGATTTTCCCTGCAGGTATAGCATTGTGTTAATCATCCCCTCAGCCCCACCATAAAACCTCAAGGCACATCTCTGAAGCTTCTCTCAGTGTTTGGTTAACAGTCTGATAGGAGAGATTGTAAAGAGACTTGGGACCTTCCCCGGAGGTTGGCTTAGCCCAGAAGTTGGGAGCACTGTTTACAGATAAGGTACAAACAATAACCAAATAAAAGTAGCTACACATATCTTCACTGATCAACAACAAACATTGAGAACCTTCCTGAGGTTAACATTTCACAAATCCTTTTGCTATTCCCATCCCCACGCTCCTTTATAATAAAAAGGCAATAACAAAATACTTTTACAGAAACTGCTGTTTGTATAAAGAACAGATAATCATGAGCCCTTACAATATAGGCTCACTCACTCATAAAGGAAAAGAACTTAGAGATCATGTCTCTACTTCCTCCATCATGGTTAAAGATTATGGATAGAATGTCCCCTAAACTATCTATAGATGATTAACATAGGTCTTAAGGCAACAATGTATGCGCCCTCTGTTTACCAAGGGCTACGACAATCCTGCTCTCTTCCTAAAAACTTTATCTTGTTATTTCCTCTGCTCTGCCTAAAAAACAATGTGTAACTTTGAAACAAAGTCATAAAAACAGTTACTGCCTAATCTAAGTCGGAGGGATTCACAAATATGTCAACCTAAGAAAAATTGTAAATGATGCCTTGTGACGGATGTATTGTCACTCGCTACCTTTAAAAATAAAGACACTGAGACTAGCAGGTCAGAGACGCCAGAATTTCCAGGGCTGCCTGCTTGGTCATCAGATTCCATCTCACTCGTGGCTCTCTCACCTCATTTCGCCTGACCGTCCGTCCTTCGTGGACCCCTAGATTCGCCGGAACAAGGACCGACTCCGGCAGGTGGCGCCCAACGTGGGGCACACACGAAGGTAATCCATTTTTTTGTTTTTTCCCCTAAACTCCCTCTAAGATTGTCGGGACGGTTAGGACCCCACCTAAAAGTCTCCCCTTGTAGAGATAGGCAAGGCGAGTGTGGTGGGTAGTTTCAGAACTTTTAGAGATGCTATGTGCCATACTGAGTCTAAAGAAAGAGGACTCCGTATAGAACGAGAAGTTAAGCAATTATCTGCCTGGTTCCAGGAACCACGCAGTCCTTCCGAATCGCCGACACCTTTCCCTCCTTTGGAAGATTCCTGGACATTTAGAACAGGGACCCAAAGGTAATCCTTCATTCTCGTAGAGGCTTCTGAGAATTCAGGAAAGGTTAGGAGTCCATCGTAGGGTGTCCGGGACCCCCCTGCATAAGATAGGTAGGGCTAGTTGATGGAAACTTTTTAAAGAACTTACTGAATCTAAAGAAAGAGGATTCAGTGTAGATTGAGAAGCAATAGGGCCATACTGAGTCTAAAGAAAGAGGCCTCAGTACGTCCGGCAAGTACCTGGATATTTTGTGAGAGAGTGTAGTAGTAAAGATTTCGACAATTATGAAGCAAACAGAGGTGATGAAAAATATTTTTCCTGCACTGTATATCCTTGTCTGTTTTAAAGATAAAGTGGTCTAGTTGGAAAAAAGCTTAACGTAAGAAATTAAACTCTTAAAACAAGCCCCAAATACTTCTTTAGAGAAAAGAGTATCATCCTTAAATACTTTTCGAATATTAGGTGTGATTTAATAACACACTAAAATAATCTAAGTATCCAGTTAAACATAGATTGATCAGGAAAATCCATGGTCCTATCTCTAGGGATTTGCCTGAAGAATCAGTGCTAAAATACCATGAAGCAAACCCAAATTTATTAGAGCAGACATAGTATTATTTCTATTTTGAAATATATTTATCTATATAGATAGTATTTTTATTTGTTTTTGAAGAATCCCATTTACAAAGTCCATAGTAAAGAGCTCAAAAATAATTGATATAAAAACGCTTCAGTTTTAAATTAAGCCTTCCTATTGTAGTTACCTGTTGGCGTAAATAAAAGACTTTCAATAAATGTGAGGCCTTCTACCAGATCTTTTTTATTTAAGTCTTTTCGGTTTTTTGGAAATGTCACCCATTAAAAGCAAAATCTGACTACTAAATCATTTTTAAGATAGAGTCCAACTATGGTTTGTTCCTTTGCTAGGTTTTTAATTTTTATTACTTCTCGCATTCTATGCATAGATACTGTACTTTGATATTTTAAAACGGTTCAATAACAGAAAAGGGGAATTCCTATAATGGGATTTCTGCTTACTTTATATGTATGAAAGCTACTTTGCTTGTTTATTATATACAGAAAAATGTGTGGAGCTAAAAAATCCCTCAGATATTGTCTGTTTTGGAATTTAAAATAATAAACTTGACAGTAACTTGTGCTGTGTCCTCAGGGAGAAATATCAGAAACCAGTTTCCACCCGGAGGACAGAATAAAGTTATTGTGTGACAGATATTTTAAAACACACTAGATGGGTGCTAAAATACTATCTCTGAGCGATATGCCTTCAGACCACCCCCTAGGTAAAGGAGGTCTTTTGGGTACTTAAAATGGAAGTTCTCTCGGATAAAGTCCAAGATGAATTGTCTTTATTTCAAGATCCATTTATAGGGTATGGTGTTAAAGGTTAGCTATGGACGTATTGACATTATCATAATGTTATCATACATTAACATTTAAGTTTCTCTGGAAGGATTGTGGAGAGGCCTTTTTCTGCTAGAGAAAGTATACGGTGTAGGAAAGATAGCTGTAGGGAGAGAAATGACAACCCTACTCAAACAGTAAGAATAACAAACTGGCAAGCTTTAGGGCTCCAAGTCAGTTAGCAAGGCTCAAGTTCAAGCTCTACCAGATACTACCTATGTAAGGTTTCACTGTACAATGGAGATGATAATAGTATCTACTTCTTTTTTTATGTTTGTTTATTTTTGAGAGAGGGTGCATGCATGCACGTACAGGGGAGCAGGAAGGGCAGAGGAAGGTGGACAGAGGATCTGAAGTGGGCTCTGTGCTGACAGCAGAGAGCCCCCTGCAGGACTTGAACTCATGAACTATGAGGTCATGACCTGAACTGAAGTCGAACGCTTAACAGACTGAGCCACGCAGGCGCCCCAGTACTTCATATGTTTGTTGTGAGGATTAAAGAAATTAGTACATGTAATGTCTGACGCATAGTAAGAGGTCGATGAATATTGGCTACCACTGCAGTCTGAGAGTTTAAGCTACTTACCCTACTGCCTGTAGGGACAGAATGAGTGATGAGCTGAAAACAGGGGCTGGATGGTTATGTTTGAAGGTTTCTTTTAGGGTCTAAATCCACATGGCCTCACATGCATTTTCCTTATACTACCCATGATGTGAACCTCTCAACTGTCTAACCTATGTTCTCTTATCCTAATGTTTATCTGGGTTTCTCCTTCCCTCTTTCAACTCTCAGTCCTGTCCTCCTAACATCCTCCCACTGTGCCTGACGGAAGTTCCAATCCGGGAGGAGTATGCTCTACTAGGTTCTTAACTTCTTCGAAGTGTTACAGTCTAGTTTAACCAAATCTGGCTCTCCACTCGGGACACTGCTTCCTTGAAGCGCTGACAAGAGCCCATTGTCCTCACTCTTCAGTGTCATTTCCAGACCATTTCTCTCCCACCCCCTTTAGACACCTCAGAGATCTCACTGATACTATCAGGACAGGCTTGGCAATGATAATACTTAATTGATGGTCGCGGGGATCATATGGGGCCAACGCATGTAGAATGCTGAGCACAGTGCTACGAACATCTCTTTTACAATTATTCCTTTTTTTAAATTCAAGGTAGTCAACATACAGTGTGTTACTGGTTTCAGAAGGCTAAGAAACCCGGCTCTCCCAGCCGAGTGTGTCATCATCCAAAATAACTATACCTATGAAGTCACACTTTCAGCCCATTTCCGACCACTGGTCCACTGACCGCCCTGTCTGAGCTAGAGCCCCACTTCGAATCTGTGTTCCCACGTGGCAGGCAGTGTCTTGTCAATATCATAAACTATGTTTTCTTCACATCCATGTGGCAGATTCCCAGACGTGGATGAAGCCAGCTGTCCTGCACATCATACTACTGAGTAGATTTGTATCACAATAAATTCATTGTCGCCAGCTCCAGCTGGACTCTCAACTTTCTCCGTCACTCCCTACTGTGTCCTCTCAGGCAGCTCTGTATCCCAGTCTCCACTCTGCATATTTCAAACCTTTTTCAGTTTCCTCGAAACAGACGCCCCTTCGCTTACCTTCCTCCCCTGCCCCACTCTCAGTAAAGTAGCCTCGCACCTTCACGGTAAAATTGTAAGAGGAGGGGCTCCTGATATTTCAAATCTTGTAAATCCGTTGTTTCTTTATTTCCCCCTGTGTGAGCGACAGGTATTCTTTCTCCAGTCTACCTGTGGTCTTTGATCATTCATGGGATCCATCAATGATTCCCTCTCTTTTTCTCCGTTTCTAATCTCTGCCGTGATACTGCCCTTGTCAGTGCTCATATTGCTCATCTTTTTTCTTTTTTTATTAATCTTTATTCATTTTTGAGAGAGAGAGACAGACAGACAGAGCCCAAGCTGGGGAGGGACAGAGAGAGAGGGAGACACAGAATCCGAAGCAGGCTCCAGGCTCCGAGCTGTCAGCACAGAGCCAGCCCAGTGTGGGGCTCAAACCCATGAAACTGCAAGATCATGACCCGAGCTGAAGTCGGATGCTTAACTGACTGAGCCGCCCAGGCGCCCCTCATATTACTCATCTTTAAAAAAACCAACAGTTCCTTTGACTCCACCTTTCCTTCCTGTTTGCCTTCTTTTTCCTTCCCTTCCTACCTAAGCTTCTTGAAAAGATGTACATTCTGTCTCCCCTCAAGCTCCACTCACTCCTCAGCCGCTGCAATACGGTTGTGGACCCCATCACTCTACTAGACTGCTCTCACCAGGGTCGTTGGCTTCTTACTTCCAAATTCAACAGCAGTTTACAGTTTGCTTGACCTCTTGACTGCTTTTGAAATGACTGATCACTGCCTCCTTTTCAGAGCTCTCTGTGTTCCTGGCTCCTGTTACCATTTCTCTCGGCTTCCTTTCTGCCATTTGTTTTCATGGCTTCTTAGATTCTCTTGTGGATTCTCTTCCTCTGTTCATTCCTTAAGTAGAGTCTCTGTTCTGTGTCCTCTTCTCAACTCACTGTATTTTCCTTTATAATCCCATCTAATCCTATAGCCTCAGGTCACCTTTATATAGCAGTGACTCCCAAATTTAGATCTCTAGCCAGTGACTCTGCTGAGCTTCAGACCTGCTTCTACCTGCTTATTGGACACTTCCTGTTGGGTATCTCACAGTCCCAACTCAAAATGTTTAAAACTGAACACACAGCTTTAACTTGGCACCATCACAACCTGTTTCTCTCTTCCAGCCCTCTTACACCCCCAGCTACCCAGTCATCCAAGCCCGAAACCTAGGAATTATCCTGGACTTCTCCTTCACTTTCTGCCTCCAGTTAAAAAATCAAGTCTCGTATCTTTGACTTCCAGGGTATCCCCAACCCATTGTTTCTCTCATTCATACTTTTACTATCTTAAGCTCTCATCCTCTCAAATGGGGATTGTTTCAACAGCTTCCTTCTGAAGTGTCTGTTTGATTCAAGTATTGCTCTCCCTCAAATCCCTCTCAATTCCGACAGAGTGCTTTTAAAAACACAAATTTGGTTTCACTGTATGCTTTAAATCCTTTAATGACATATTAGTTAGGGTTCAGCCAGACAAGCAGAAACAACAGGAGATGTACGCTAAGAGATTTGTTACAAGGAATTGGTTTACACTGGTTGAGGCTGGCGAGGCAAGTCTAAACGCCACAGGGCAGGCTGTCAGGAAGGGGAGGCTAGAATCTCAGGCACAGGCTGAAGTTGGTGTGTACAGGCAGAATTTCTCCTTTCAGGGTCTTTCAATTGATTGAATCAAACCCACCCAGACTATCTAGGATTATCTCCTCTACTTAATGTCAGTTGATTATGAACTTTAATCATATTTGCAAATACCTTCGCAGCAACACTTATATTAGTGTTTGATTGAATAATTGGGGACTGTTGGTCCAGCCGAGTTGACACATCAAAAAGACCATCACAAATGGCATCTCATCCCTTTCAAATAAAGCCTGTACTTTTTAAAAGTGGCTGCATGTACAGTAGTCCACCTCCCTCCCCTTACCTGTGGCTTCACTTTCTGTGGTTTCAGTTACCAGGCATCAGCCACAGTCCAGAAGCAGAAGGTGATTCATTACAACATGTCAGGAGGTCCGCAGTAGCCTAACGCTGTGTCGTAATGCTTCCGTCATGGGCCTCAGTTCATCGCATCTCACAGGCATCTTACGACCTCACAGCACCACGAGGAACAGGGTGAGTATAGCACAATAAGATATTTTGAGAGAGAGATCACATTCACACAGCTTTGATCACAGCATATTATAATTGTTTTATTTTATTAGTTATTGTTAATCTCTTACTGTGCCTAATTTATAAGTTCAACTTTATCATAGGCATATACATGTAGGAAAAAAAACATAGATTCATTACTCTCTGCCCTTCCAGGCATCCACTGGGGGTCTTGGAACATATCTGCGGCAGCTGGAGGGGTGCCTGCTATAATGCCTGTACAGCGCGGCATTCACCTTTCTGGCAAACCCGGTCTCGCTCCCTGCTCTCACCTGAACTCCAGGCTTCAGTAAGATTGAGACCCTTTCATGTCCAGAATGGGCCTGTTCTCTACCCTTAATGCTCTTTCTCCTTCTCAACCTGATAACTTAGCTCACCCTTTCCTCGGGAAGCCTCTCCTCATCTTTAGTCTGAGTTAGGTCATGTGCTTAAAAGCTCTCTTAAAATCCTATATTTCTCCTATCGTAATGTTCTGCACATTTTATTGCGATAATTCTTGTTTACTATTTTCCTTGCTCTACAGTAAGGTATGTCTTGTCACTGTATTCCAAGCATTTAATATATTGCCCAACTCGTAGTAGGTGGTCCCAAAATATGTGTTGAATAACCAGAAGGATGAATAAATAAATGTAGCTTTATTATTTTATCAGAAGTCTGGTTAAATTCGTGAATATAGGATATCTACACTTAATGGGAAGCTTAAAATGCATTCCCAAGCAAACATGTCTGACTTAAATTTTTTGCTGTTGTGGGCCACCCAGCCACCTTCTGTTAGAATGGATGACGGAATGGTAGCTTTTAAAAGTTCCTCTTTTTATGAACACCTATCCTCTTCTAGGAGACACGAGTTATTCGTTCATTTATTAAATATTTATTGAGCACCTCCTGGTCATTGTTGTAAGTTCTAGGGACACAGTGGTACGCATGGCAGGCAGGGGACTTATTTTAACACAAAGGATAAAGAAACTAATAAGAAAGGCATGATATGATAGTAACTAGGTTGCTGAGGTAGGACTGGAGGTAAGTGGTTAGAGAAAGCCTTATTTTATCCTAAAAGGAAGGTAATTTAAGAAAACACAGCTTCCCCCTCCCCCACCCAAAATACACTTCCCATTAAAGAGAGTATGTGCTTATTATATATATTAACTTTTTCAATTTTCTAAGGAACTTTCTTTTTATAGGTACACAGACTGAGGCTCTGGGAACTAAGTTGCCCAAGGCAACACACAGCTAAATCGCAGAGCTGGAGTCACATGTTGGTCCAGTTAATTGGAAGCCCACGCTTTTTTCCACGATGTCGTATTCCACTCAGAAGGAAGACCTCTGGAGAAAAAGGGCTACCTGTGTCACTGTTAGGTTTAAGCACTACCTTCTAGTATTTTTTTTTTGAAGGGTTTTAAAACTTACTCTTTATCATTAATAAGAATACACAATACACAATATTTTTTTCACACTACACAGTGTTTGTATGATATTCTCGTTTTTCAAGGCACTTTTATTTTCCTTCTCTCCTAATCCTGTGGCCCCTGAGTAAGATACAGAGAACTCGCAGACCATTTGAGAGCTGAGAGGGCTGAAAAATGACAGTCTCGGGTTTTTACCATGAGTACACAGCTGTTAAGAATAGATTCAGTTCGCTTGACTTTTGGTCTGGTATTTTTTCCAGTATGCCTAGGAAAAACCTGTTTTTCTTCTTTTTTTAAGTACTGACTTTAAGAATTTAAGTCCAAATAAAGTCTGAGAATTAATTTTAACCTCTCAGGGAGCATCATTGCTAAAGAAATGAAAAAGAAAAGAGAAAAGGAAGGAATAAGATAAAAAGTGTGTTCTGTGTTTCGTTAAGCAATTGATTCTACCCTTTTTTTCCTAATTTGATGCAAGCGAAAAAAGGACATCCAACTGCCTCTGAGACACTACACACATTCAAGTACTTCTGAAATACGAATATGTGATAACTCAATTCTTTGTAGCCTGTGAAAAAGCCATTTTGTTTGTTGTGTTATTTTCCATGGTGTATATGTTTTGTTTTATAATTATCAAGGAAGTCATAATGAAAATGGAAAAAAAAAACTCTCATGTTATTCTTTCATAGCATTGCCTAAAGAAAATCTATTCCTCCTCTTTTCCAAAAGTCAGCTGGGTCTTATCAGCTTTGCAGAATGATGAATGAATGCCTTGTTCATTATTATTGCTTAAGTCATTCTTATTTATGCCAGTAATTCAAGGATTATGTTTTGATTGTTCTTGGGAGATGAAAACACTTTCTTGCTGATGAATAAACACTGCCACTTTTTAAATATTTGTATGCAAAATGTCTTTAAAGCCATTATGAAATGCTTTGCAAGAGCATTAGGAGGCTGTTTTTCGAAAGGCACTTTTTTTCTCTACCTTTTCTTTCACGCTAAGCAGTCCAGTTGAAAGGCCTTTCAGAGTTAACTTGTTAAAGCGATACCAGTGTTTTAGTGTAATGAATAACTTTTTACAGAAGACAATCACACACAATTCAACATGCCGGTATTTCTATTTCTGTGCGCCGCCAATGCAGGGATTCTGTGGTAGAATCTCTTTCTTTGAGAAAGCCGAAGCGATCAACCCCCCGATTAACCTCTGATGTTCACGTGGTGCTCTTGATCTTGAGGACTGCAGCAATAACAAAGCGGTAATGGCAGCCATATGCTTAGGGTATTGTGGGTACGGGTGACCCAGATGTGAACTTGGGGGGTGACTGATGCTAACTGCTATTCGTTTCAGGTTCGGTGTGGAGATTACTGGTGAAGAGTTCGAGTTGCTACTTGACAGAATCCCCCTTGATGAAGATGGAAATGTCAGTTACCTCCAGTTCATGGCCACATTTGATTTTCGGTACTCCTTTTCCACATGTTCTCACTCCGCACTAGTTTTCTGCTCTTGTTGTTTTTAACACAGAGAAGGGACCCCTGGAAGAATTAGGGTTATTTGAAATTTCTCTTTATTGATTTGTGTCTCATTTACTAACATTTTATAAGTGAGATTTTCACAATAGCCGTGTTGATCCAAAAAGTGGCCTGTTTTCCTGTCGATTCGTGGCAATTCATTTTGAAATATTTGCTCCCTCAACATCCGGAAAACGGCCATGAGAGGGGACAGTGTGATGACAAAAGAGATGGTGTAAGTTGTGTCGCGGAGTTGGGAAGAAAACTGTAGAGGGCAGAAATCCGGTCCTGGAGACGAACCGTCCCAACTTGCTCTCAGTATGTTCTTACCACCTTTCCCCCTCACTCACCCCCCAGGTACTGTCTGTTCACAAGGCTTCTTACCACTTCCTTCTGGTGGGGTCCAGCTTGGACGGTAGAGTGAGTACATGGCTGCTGCCAATGGTTGTGTTAAAGGTAGAGCAAGACTGCTTCCCAGAGTACTCTCCGTCTGTATTTCTCTATCATGGAACCTCTTTTCGTGCAGTTTAAAGAGTAATTCAAGGCTTAAGTATTTAAAGTTCTGATCACTATTGACTATTTTATTCCTCGAATATTAAGGAGTATTACAGTCCTAGGCATCTGATTGTTTTGGGCTGAGACCACTGAAAAGTGAGCTCCTTCTTCCTAAAGATATTTTCTCCTGAGCAATTTCAGGAAATAACTGTTATCATCCCATATACCTCCTGCACTGTCTTCCAAGTCTTAGGGCTCTACTCTTGAACCAAGAAACCCACCCATACTTTCCTGTTAGCTCTTGATAGCAGAGTAGGCAGTGACAAACCTGACTTGATTTGAAGGGCTTGACATAAGACACACACTTCCAAAGTATTTTCCATCGCATCTACCATAAAGCCTGAAGTTCTCATCTAAAGGGACCCAGTTCTTTCAGTGAGAAAGTACTGATTTGCAGAAACTGTTAAGATACAGATATCTCTGAGAGGAATAATGCTTTGTTAGTCATTAATGCTTCAGTAGCATTTCCCAACGCTGTATACCAAAGAGGAACACTAGTTTCACAGGATCAAAACTCACCCTTTTAAAAAGGGTTCCCATGGGACATATGGCTGGCTCAGGTGGTGGAGCATGCAGCTCTTGATCACGAGGATGTGAGTTCAAGCCCCTCATTAGGCATGGAGCCTACTTAAGGAAAGAAAGAACGAGACAAATAGGGTCCCATGAAACCTACATAAATACATGAATGAATGAATAAATAATAAATAAAAAGGTTCTCATGGCCAAATAAGCTTGGGACAGTCACTAAATAAAATTTCGGATTAAATATAGTAAATGAATTCCTTTCCTCCAAAGACTTCCCATAGCCTTTAACATTGCTAGTGTGTGTCATGAATCTCGAGGACAGAAAAACAGATCCTAAGACAAGTGGTTTATTTCAAAGATGGTCCTATGAAATGCTGGTAAGGTAGTAGGGAAATCAGACAGAAGGGGGAAAGCCGATAGAAATAGGATACATTAATGAGTAAGTCACTGGTGTGCGTGTCTGGGACACAAGGACTCTGGAAAACTGTATCGAATCCAACACCGCTGTGCCAGTGGAGGACGAGGAAGCTGGAGTAGAGGCACCTGTCAGCTCCCACCTGCCGCTGGTTGTGGGTACTGCTCTTGGCAGCGTAAGTCCTGTGGCTGCGTCCAGAGGCTGGCAGAGCAAGCTCCTGGTCAGAATGTCCTCAGGCCGTGGCCTAGGCGCCTACGGTGGAAAGCCCTCAGTGTAAACGGGAACCAGGAGTGCCGAGGAGACCCCGGTAGGCCCTGTCTACAAGCGGGCATCTGCCGTAGTGGGATTGAGTTGATGGCATTTCTCAAAACTATCTCACTTTTTTTCACGGAGCGTCCTGGAAGCTAGTTCCGCAGAACAGGATTCGGGAATGCCACCTTAGTTAGACAAGTCGATCTGCTAAGTAGTCTCTACCTTATAAAGTCAAAATCAGGTGCTTGAGAGAATGAAGTGCATGAAGGGAGAGTGTTTAAAAATAGGGGAGCCTAGAGAGAAAAAGACATAAGCAGGGCCCTACAAGGAGAGCTCCCGGAGCACCCGGGAGACAGCAGCTGACGCTGAAACGTCAGTGCCCGGGACAGCGTGAGGTGGCGAGTGAGCGAGGCGTAGGAGTGCCACAGGTGCCCCTGATGTGGGCCTGGCCTCCTCCCTCCAGGTTTAGGGGGATACGTGTTCGTGATGGGAGACAGCTCTTTTAATTCTTTATATTCTTGATTCAAGGCACCGAAGAACAGACTCTGACTTCATTGTTAGTATTAACAAATTCCTCTACTTCTCTGATCTCTGGTGTGCTTTATTGCCGTATCATCCCCATTTTGCTTGTGGGAAAACAGATGTACAGAAGAAGTCTTAAGTGGTTTGCCCAGGTTACTTGAGCCGGTGAGTGAGCGCTGCGGGTGGAGCCCAGGTGCCTCTGGTCGGGAAGCCCGCAGGCTCTCCCTTCCTGCTCGCCGCAGCTCCGAGTTCTGCAGCGCCGGGAGGAGTTCCAGTGAACAAGCGGTTAAAATAGGTCCTCGTTGGCTAAGACCTTACATGCATGATTTCATTTAGCGGTAAAGACCGTTTTTCTCAATTCCACTGAAATTCACTGATCAATTGCTAACTGCCCACCTCATCTGTCAGAATGATCATATTTACTGTTTGGTGGTGTGGAGTGAAAGCCCTGGAACTGGGTGTCGGGTGACTTGGGTGACAAGAGTTGTAGTTGGGACTTCCATTTAATAAGTCCGAGGCCTCGGTCAGGCGTTTAACGTTCCTTTGCTCTGGTCATCTCATCTGTGAAGTGGAAATGTCTCCAAGATTCTCTCTGGGTCTACAGTTCTACTTGAAGCGTTTACGTTCTTAGAAATATTAATAGAGATTTGAAGGGGGGTATCCAGTACACTTAATGCTGTAGGAGAAAGGTGTTTTCACTGAAATAGAAGTATTTTAGAATCATCAGATTAAAATCAGTCTAATAAACATTCACTGAGTATTTTCTGTGCTTTCAGTCAGCGAGGCATTTCTGACTTGGGAAATTCTTTTAGAGAAAGTATTTCTTTGCCAAATTTGTCACAAAATCTGCAAAAGTGATTGAGAACTTCATTTTTTAAGTGTATATGTGGGAAGAGAAGGAACACAGCTGTTAATTTAGGAGGCTGAAGACTGTAGAAACTAGCACATAGAACAGTTAACAGTGCCAGTATTAAAAACAATACTGAGTTTCTTTTAAGTTTTATGTATTTAATTTTGAGAGAGAGAGAGATCACACAGGAGGAGCAGAGAGAGCGGGAAGAGAGAGAATCCCAAGCAGGCTCTGCTCTGTCCGCGCAGAGCCCAGTGTGGGGCTCAAACCCACTAACCGTGAGATCTTGAACTGAAACCAGGAGTCGGACACTTAACTGACTCAGCCACCCAGGTGCCCCCAGATTATTTTTATTTTACTCCTTTGTGTGCTCCACTGTTAGTGCCTAGTTTTTAAGGATATGCAGAAAAACTTCTTAAAGAACCCAATTAAATTTAGTAGGTTTTGATCATAATAGCATGTTAGGTGGAGACTTCCATTTATAAAACAAATAAGTCATAGAGATGAAAAGTACAGCATAGAGAATGTAGTCAATAACACTGTAGCAACGTCGTATGGTGACAGATGTTGACTACACTATCATGGTGAGCACCGAGTAACGAATGGAATTGTTGAGTCCCTATGTTGTACACCTGAAACTAATGAAACATTATATGTCAACTATGCCTCAACTTAAAAAAATGGTAACCTTTATGACATGCTCACACCGGTGTAATTCCCAAGGAACCATTGGCATTGTTTCTCTGGGTTTGTGACTTAGCTCAATCATTTTGTAGGCAGCTGTCCCTCTAAGATACCATCCCTAAGGGCAGGATTCTCCTTCCAAAGTATATGTGTGGAGTTAAGGACCAGCCTAAGAGCCCTGGGAAGATGGGACTGTCCAGACTCTATGAACGCCTCCACTGACTCTAGGAGACTTTGCAGTTGCCAAGTTGCCAGCCCACCATCCCAGCCTTGGCTTTTGTAAGACAGAGCACTTCCTTCTGTACGAAGAGCTCTGTATCAGTTTCCTGGGGCTGCCATAACCAAGTTCCACAAACCGGGCGGCTTAAAACAACAACAGTGTGTTCTCTCATAGCTCTGAATGTTAGAAGTTCAAGATCATGGTATCAGCAGGGCCACTCTCTCCGACACTCTGGATAGAATCCTACCTTGCGTCTTCCTAGCTTCTGATGGTGACTGGCAATCCGTGACATTCCTTGTCATACAGCTGAATCACCCCAGCCTCCAGCTCTCTTGTCACACGATGTTCTCCCTAATGGAATCTTCTCCATAGTGGATTAAGGACCAAAACATAAAAAACCCATGTGACTTCATTTTAACTGATTATATCTCCAACTACCCTATTTCCAAATAAGGTTCAGTTCTGAGATCCTGGGGGATAAGGAAGGACTTCAGTATGTCCTACAGGACGATGCAGTATAACATAACAAGTCCTGTAATGCATCTAATGTGTTTGGTTTCTTATAAATTTCACTGGGGGGGAGGAGGATACAAATAAGAGTTTGTTCCTATGTGTTCTCTGACAAGAGCAATAACAATAGCTAACATTTAACGCCTAGTACTTGTCAGGCACTAAATAGGAACTCATTTCATTCTTGTAACAACCCCATTAAAGATTTTACGTGTAAGAAACCTCTGGCACAGAAAGGAGTTGCCCTTTGTCTCTCACTTAGCAGTGGTAGATCCAGGATGGAAACCCAGCCTGGCTGATTCCAGAACCCACATATCTTATGCTATCCTGCCTTGGGACGGAAAGTAAGAGCAATTATAGCCGCACTAACCAGTAGGGTTACATGTAGTTACTGAGCACATGTAATAAAAGAATGAGAGATTCCAAGGAAATTATGTTTTCTGGCTACTTATTCTTTCTTTAAGCCTGAAGTGAAATGCTATATGTAAGTGTGCACTACCAGATTTCTAAGATTTAGTATTTAAAAAAAAGTTAAAGTATCTCATTCATGATTTTTATATAAAGATTACATGTTG